>CM041298.1:52459812-52886119 GCA_023052935.1 Piezodorus guildinii
ATATTTTTCTGTTATCTTTTGTCTAGTTTTGTTATTATTGATTAGAATTATTACTATTAGAAGCTACCTTTTAATGTATCACTATTGTTCACTTTTTTTATTTTCTATTATTTTTTGTTTGTTTTATGTTTTTACTCTAAGACACTAAAGTTCTGTTTGTATGCTTTGTAAAATTATTCAAAAGGGACTTGTCCCAGAATAAATAAAGAATTTATTATTATTATATTATTATTATTATTATTATTATTATATATATATATATATATATATATATATATATATATATATATATATATATATATATATATTTATATATATTTTGTGTTTCTGCTGACTCTTTCTAAACCAGATGACGGATTTTGATACGGTTTTCACCATTATTAAGGGCATTCTTTTCTGAAGTTTTATAAGTAAAATACATTGTAATTTGGCTTTTCATGTTAATATAATGTTGTTATAAGCCCATAAACTTATGAACAAATGTTATTTGTAATGTTGGGGATTAATGAGGTTCTTCCATTGAGTATACAAGATTTTAGAATAAAATAGTATGTACCAAATCGTACGTAAGTTGCTAAGATAAAGGGAAAGTTGTTATAAACTAATGCTGTACAAATTAAATTCTTATGAAATTTAAAATTTTAATAAACCGAATAAAATAGGAACCTTTAAACATAACAAACAAAGAAACGAAACCAATTTTGTAATGATGGAGTTTAGTTGACCGTTGAGAATATTAGATGAGGAAGATAGTTGGGGGTGCGGTCATCAGAAAGGAACACACATTAAAAATTAGTACTTATTTTAATTGTGTGCCGACGTTTCGGCCTACATTGTGGGCCTTCATCAGGGTGACAATGAGACGGTGTCAAAAGAAGTCAACGGTGTCTAAAGAACAATGTACTTCTTTTGGTGTACTAATTCGACATTACAACTTTTTTTTAAATAGTAAAGTGTTGTTTTACTTTAAGTTTATTAATAATATTCATTGGGGAACGCGCTAGTCTCTCATGCTAAAGTTGTGAGTTCGAATCCCAGTCCCGGCGGGGCTTTTATAAGGATGTAATTAAAAGGGGATTCACTCACAGCCTTTCCCCCCGGGTATGTGAGACCCGTCAGCCAAATGGTGGGCACTCACAATATTAGGCGTAGGGAGTGATGACCCTACTCTATCCAAGTTTCATTAGGATAGAGATCTTTAACGAATACCTGACATCGCACAGGCTTGGGACCACCTTTAAACGTCCCCTCCGAAGGACGGCATATCTAAGGATTTTTTACTCCCATTAAAAAAACCTAGGACGGCCTGCGGGTTTGAACCCGTGACCTTTGGCATAGGAGGTTATTATGCTAGCCACCCAGCTACAATTGATCAAAATTATTGACTAATATACAATGTATCACAAATTCATAACATCAATATTGAATGATGCCCCTTTTTTCATAGATATACGGAAGAACATTTATTCTTTATTACCCTACCCAAATACAGTGGTTACTGTAATACACAGCATTCTTAATCAGTCTAAACTACAATAGATATTGTGAAGTGAGAACGGTTGACTCTCTGTATATACAGGAGAATTTATTTGGGGGTGCATTCAAATCAACACACAATTAAAGTAAAAACTTAATTTAATAGTGTCGACGTTTCGGCCGAAATTTTAGGCCTTCTTCACGGCGATTGAAGAAGTGAGAACCCAACAATGAACTTATTTTCATAAACATTTAGATTACTGAAAGTAGATAGTTGAGATTTGACACTAACTTGCTAATGGATCAATTATCTTATATCACATATCATCTAATAATTGCAAAATTTGAAAAACAATAAATATATTGATGCTCTCTGGTCTATTGAATCGTCTATTATCTCGACATTGTTGGGTTCTCACTCCGTCAATCGAAGAAGACCAAGAATTTAGGCCGAAACGTCGGCAATATTAAATTACGTTCCTACATAATTGTGTGTTAATTTGACTGCACCCACAACTAACTTTTCTACAATAGATATAAGTTGTTGTTTTTTTTGTTTTTTTATAGAAATTTACAACTGAATTTTGTAATACAAAAAGTAAATATGCTGGTAATGATAAAATGCCCATTGGCATCACTCCACTAAGTAATCTAAACTAGAAGGTCTCGAGGCTATCATTTTTCAGACCCTCGGAGGATTGTCAGGAATTGAAGAGGATGCAAGGATTGAAACTAGTGGGTTAGAGAGGGAATGGAGTTTGTCATGGAAGGATTGATTCCTGGTTTGGGCCAAATCAGCAACATATGGGATGTTAAGGTCTTTATGGATGAGTTTACTTGTGACAAAGTAAGGAGCATGAAGGATTTTTCGAAGGATTTTGGATTGTAAGGATTGAATACGGGAAGAATTTGATGGTTTTGTAGAGCCCCAAAGCTCAACTCCGTAAGTTCAGATAGGCCTTATGATGGTGATATAGATGAGCCTTTTGTAGATAAGTGGAAGGTTGGAGCGTCTGTCCAGTAAGTGTTGTAGTAAGTGAAAGAGACGGGTAGTTTCTTGTCGTTTCAGTCTTGTGTGCGGATTCCATGTTAGACGTTTGCCAAGTAGAAGTCCTAGGTAGCGGATCTGTTCAACTGAACAAGCGAAATATTATTTAAGGACACTGTAGGGCAGGATGTCATAGGTTTACGAAGAAGGGTGAAGGTAATTAGGTGGGATTCGTTGGAATTGATTTTGATTCTCCAATTCTGAGACCACATCTCAAGGTCTCTAATGTGCGATTGAAGAGTTTGAGAGGCAATAGTAAGATCGTTATTGACTGATAACACACAAGTGCCATCAGCATAGTTATAAAGGAAGGTGTTGGGATGGGTTGGAATATCAGTTTTATAGACTGTGTAGAGGATGGGTCCTAGGTTACTACCTTAAGGGACACCAGCAGACCGAGTAAAAAGGGATGAATAGGAACTATTGTGGTTTATTTTAAAGGATCTTTTAGAGAGGTAGGACTGGATGATGAGGTAGTATTTAGGAGGGAGGAATTTGCGGAGCTTGTAAAGCAGTCCTGGGTGCCAATCAAAGGCCTGTTCTACGTCGAGGAAGGCTCCCGTGCAGTACAATCCGCGCTCCAATGCTGAAGAGACAACATCCACCACACGATGACATGGGATTATCTGAAAAGTCTCTACGATAGGAAGATATTAGTTAAAATATATTTTTCTTTATATTAATGAATAATCAATTCACAAGGGTAATATAAATATGTGGAGTAGTGGCCAGTATAACAGCCTTCTATGCCCAAGGCCGCTAGTTCAAATCCGACAGATCACCCTAGAATTTTTTAAAGGGAGTGAAAAATCGGTGATTATCCCGGCCTTTAGAGGAGACTTAAAATGGCGGTCCCGAGTATATACTTTGTCAGATACTATTTAAAGATCCCTATTTTAATTAAACCCAGATGGGCAAAATTTAGGACTGTCACAGTAGCATTAAAGTGGCGTTAAAATGAATAAACGAATAATATTAATGGGGGTTCATGCGTGAGTACATGAGTATTGCATAATTAGCTCCTCAATGACGCTATCAGCAATGAAGAAGTATTTCAGAAGAAGAAGATAGCAACCTGTTGACTGTATCATGTTACATTTAGATAACTGAAAATAGATAGTCGATATTTGACACTAACTTGCTAATGGATCAATTATCTTATATCAAATATCCATCTAACAGCTGCAAAAGTTTAAAAACAATAAAGATATTGATGTTCTCTGGTCTATTGGCAAGACTACCTCAGTACGAAGCGTTAGTCACTGGTGCTGCACAACTTAATGTGTTTTCCACATCTTAAATTTTATGTATGAGGCGTCAAAAATTGCCTTATTTTTCAGTTCGCATTAATTAATTAGATTATTAATATAATGTGATTAATATACATTAATTAATATAGAACGTAGTTTTGAGTCGTATGCAAGTGTCTCTCGCCTCTGACCAAAATATTTTCGTCGAAAAACGGTTAATTTTTAATGGATGCACAAAATTAAAAATCTAGTGCAAGCAACACACGACTTTTACCTCGACTGTTAAATTCAATTTAAAAACTATTAAACATTCTTCAATTTGAAAAATATTTTTAGCTGATTTTAATAAAATGTACATTTATTTTTATAGCGTTGGAAACATATGATTTAGATTAAATAATATAACTATAGTAAATTGTTAATCATTTTATTCCCTATTCGTCACTTTATATTATCTTTTACAACTTTGTGTATCAGATAATATTTTTTCTAAACTCTTTCTCTTTCCAACAGTATATTATACGTCTATATGTTAATGTTCTTATTTTCAAAAATTAAAAAATTACATTAAAAAATAGTTTTGCTCTTTTATCCTAAAGTGAGTCATCAAATTCGTCCATCTTGTATATTTAGCCGTCCTCCATAAATGTCATTATAATGATATGGTTGATATTTTGGAATGTACAAAATTAAAGGTAGTTTAAAAGAAGAAAATTTAAAAATCGGCATTTAAGCCCTGTCAGACTATTTAAATTAGAATGAATCCTACACGATATGAAAGCCCATTAAATATTACATCAATATAGCGAATTTAATCAAAATCGGTATTTGAGAAAATCATAAAAAGGTGCAAAATGCATGGTATGTTATAAAGTGGCTCTTCCGTTCAGCCGATTTTGATGAAAAAGTTGCTATAACATCTCAGGCGTACAGTTGCCTTAAATATGAAATTTCAGTTTAGTACGACTTTTCGTTTTCGCACTAAATTAAATTAAATTAAATACCACACACACACACACAGATCTTTTTTCGGGACTAGGTCATTTGGACTCAGAGGACCCTAAAATGTGTATTTCCGTCGAAAACCGGAATTCGAAAATGTTCACGTTCATAGTAGTTTCCCTTACTATATATTTCATTTATAGGTAAGTGAAAGTAAAAATGGTTAGATATTAATTATTCATATGGTATTTTTAACTTGCAGTTTCAAGATTTGTTTTATTATTATATTTGTTTCGCCTTAAATAATATACAATGCATTAACTTATTTTTCCTTTCATTATATTTGCTCACGTATAATGCTTATATAAACACGTGTATTCATAATTGTTCGTGCATATTCATTATTTTCAAGTGGTCAATTTCTTATTCCATTATGAATACGTCTGCAATTCTTCTTTGTTAAGGAGGCAATGTTTTTAAGATATTCTCATCGTTCCAAGTTTATCTCATGATGTAAATACTTTTTTTTCCTTAATGGCCACAAGTGGTCATGTCATTAAATTAATTATTCAACCCTTAAATAAAACATCTTTTGAGTTTTAGGAAGACAAACTGAACAGAGCAATAATATTTCGATCTTCGTTTTTCAGGTGGTTATTCAGAGAGATAGTTTTTAATAAGGATTTTTAAATTTTATAATAAATTTAGTTTATTATTATTATTATTATTATTTTATTCCTTCCAGGGTGGAGTTTGTACTATCAACGTTTTAGTCGAATTCTCTAAGGCGACAACTCGACACTCTTGACCAACACGGCTCTCACTGATCCATAGTCTTAATTATTTTATCATCATTATAAATAATATCGGGAATAGACGAAGGGAAAAAAATGTACAGACCAAGCAGATGTAAATTGTATATCTAATACCTCCATTGGTCTGAATTTTCTAGTTATGTACACTTTAAAATCTTTTTGTCCTGATATAAGTAGAAGAGATTCGAAAAAGTTTATTGATTTTTTTAAACTGTCTATAAATGTTAAATTATTTGTTATTTATTTATAAAAAGAGCATACCAACAAGCGAATTGCCCAATGACAGAAGGTCATATTACAAACATAGTATTTACCTCATAATATCATGAACCTACTGATAAATATAAATAAAACATGATAAAATAAAATAAAGTAACATAACAAAAAAAAAAAAGTAAAACAATTACTTTATAAATAAAAATACAAAATAACAATAATTATTAAAAGGGAAAAAAAAAAAGAAGAAAACCTATAATGATTATATAAAATGTAATAAATTGTTTTATAATATAGGTTTGTGTTTTGAAAATATTGTTCAACAGCTTCATCAGTTGACTGACTACTCATTTAAATATTGACAAATATTTAGATAATTTTTAATATCTTTAACATTACCACCACTTAGCAAGTTTTTCATTACTGTTATTAATGTTACTAGTGTGTTTAACTTCAATCATTATCTAATTATGCTCATAAGAAGTTGATGACCAAACAGAATTCAAATTGGAAGGCGGGTGAAGTTAGTTGATATTGCTGACACCAGGCACATGTTGATAACCTTATCTCTTTCCAGTGAGTAGTCAACTTGAGCTTCAGTCTGAGTTCAACCTCGTCTCGATATGGTTCAGTTCTGATCAGTCACATGTTTTGTTCCATTAATTTACGTGATTTTATTTTTTTAAATTATATTTAATTCGAATAAATTAACTTATAATTTTATTTCATACTTCAACAATCCATTAAAATGGCCGAAAGTCAGGGAAAACCTAAAGAAGTTCCAAATTTCATGAAATTTGTAATAGGTGGTTGTGCAGGGTGAGTTCATAACAAACATGATGTATATATACATAATTTTTAACTACAGAAGTCATGTTTTATACATTCGAATTTTCAACTCAGGATGTCAGGTACCATGTTCGTCCAACCTTTGGATTTAGTGAAGAATCGAATGCAGCTCAGTGGTATAGGAACAGCGAAGAAAGAATATACGTCTAGTTTCAATGCAATAGCCAAAATATTTAGAAATGAAGGTTTCTTCGCCTTTTATAATGGTCTATCAGCTGGTCTTCTGCGGCAAGCAACTTACTCTTCCACAAGACTGGGTATTTACACATGGCTTTTTAGCAAATTTTCAAAGTTAGTATCATTTTTATATATTTAATTATTTTCTTTTTCTCGTAAACATCTATATAAATAGGATATTTTTATTGAAATTTCTCAGGCCTGTAAACAAGTTATAAAAGACATGAATAAAATCTTAATTTGTTCTGAATTTCACAATAGTATATTAATATTTGATGGCCTTAATAATACCAACAAGCAGTCAATGTGACATTCTTGAATTGGTAGTAACAAAAGAACTGACTTAGTTATTCAATTGAAGTACTTCTAATATTCACTTAATATCTTATGTACCCGAATAAAAACGATGAAAAATGATTCATTTCATATATAATCTGGATAAAAATCATATTTATTTTGCTAATTAACTATTTAATTTATAATACCTACGGGTGTTTATGTCATCATGACTATATTTCTTTAAAACATATGAATTACCGATTTTCTTATACACTAAATCATTTGCTATGGTTTAATAGCTCTAAAAATGAAGTACTACAGTGATCAGTTGTAATAAAATAAAAAATGAACTATCTATGAAATATTTGAAATTTTTCTTCTGAGTGCTCGATAGAATTAGTAAATAAATACTTAATTACTTGTCGGCTTAATATAAATATCAATAATTTTACAATCATTCGAAAAAAATTGAAATTTATACCATTTTAGGTAATGCTAAATCAGCAGTTTTACTGTTGCTTTTGTAGTCTACTTTTTGGAATATTAATGTTATATTCAAAGTTAATTTTAGTTTTGAGAGTTTTATTCTCAGAAACATGAACAAAATTTTCAATTAATTTTAACATTTACCTTCAAAATTTGTAATTATTATTAATTTTTTTTTTATTTCTTGGTGATATTGTTGCTCCTGGACGTCAAATTATAATTAAAAAAAAAAGAAGTACTTTCAAGCATTTATTTTGTAAAATACTTGCAATAATTTATTTAATCCATAATCAAAATAACTTGATGCTTTTCTAAGAAATAATTAATTAGAATCTTAGCTTTCTTTCTTTATTTTTTACTTAAGTCATTAAAATAAATATTAAAAAATTAACTTTACAGAATCTAAGAATAATATGTCTGGTTTTATGGCCTTTTATACATTAATTTCATACTTTCCCTCACCATTGTTTGACATATTAAATAACAAATAAATAATTAAATTAGATTATCTCTCACCACAAATTAAATGAACTTCAAGTGTAGGAAAAAATCAATATGAAAATATAATCTATAAATTGCTTAACCATAAATTCTTGTTTTTTTTTTTTCATAAAAATTAGTTTGTTTGGCTTAATCAGCTTTTATATTATCAAACCCTAGTAGTTTATTTTTTTCAACTTTTAATATCAGAAATTTCATACATGATTCAAAATTAAAAATTTAAGCTTTAGCTAATAATAATATTATACTTTATATGTGTTTTAATGACCAGATAAATTCATAACATTCTTTATAAGAGTAATTATATTAATAAATTAAAATCAGATTACAAATTTATAATGAAAAGGAATTCATTCATTACACCTGTTGAGGAATTAAGTTTGAATCTTTCTTAAATTTTATAATGATCATTATTGTATAAGGAAATCAGAATAAGTATAAAAATATGCAATAAATATAAGTGTTCAGAAGGTCATTGATTCAAGTTCAAGTTTTTGGATGTAATGAATGACTCAACAATTGACCCATTGGGGTCACTTTATCATTTCCCATTCCAAAAGAATGACCTCTGGATCAGGATATTAGGAATAGTCATTTAAAAACATACAGTATCTACATTTTAAATAAGTTGATAAAATATTATTTTTTATTATTTATAATAATTTAAGAAGAGAATGCGGAGTTGCCAGCTAAAGTTATAAATTTGTAATTCATGGGCATGGTAAAGTTTTTAGTCCATTTAGATAACTAATTTCTATTTTCAAGGGTAATGTCATGATATTTCATTCTTGAATAAAATGATTTAAATAACATGTAAATTTCCTTTTTATTAAGTTGGCTTAATTGTAATATTAATATATATGAACAAATTAATATATTATAGATTCAATTTCCAATTATGAAGATTATACCAAATCTAAATAAATTCTTCGGAACGATCTTTTCTTTTTAAATATTCTTTATTAATTCCTCAATATTACATTAACGTTTTTAGGTTTATAATAATAATAATTTCTTTATTTCTTCTGGGACAAGTCCCTTCAGAATAATACATCTGAAAGTAAATAAAGTCTTAGATGCCTTTGAGTAATAATGGAAGGGAAAAAAAAAAAAAAAAAACACACTGATTAAGTAAAAAATAAATACAAAAGACAAAGATAACATAGAAAACCAAACTGAACAAATCGACTTCTCATACTAATGAGTGAGAGAAAAAAAAAAAAATAATAATAATATAGAAATATATATGTACATAAAATTAATTTAGATGATAGTTGAAAATAAATAAATAAAATATACAATTATCCTTCTGTTCCTGTAGAGAGCTTTGATCAAAAAATAACTTCTAAGTTAACACTTCTATGATTTTTTTTCTATTTGAACATTTTCATTTAAAATTGGTTCTTGTCGAGATTCCTAGGAAATTGAATGGATAGGAAGTAATTGAATAGACAGGATTTAAAGATTGGAAGGGTATTAGAGTTACGGATATGAGAAGGGTAGAGTTTCATACCGAAGAGGATCAGATAATGAAAGATCTGTCGAAAGCTGCGGTTCGATGAGGCGGAATATACAAATCAGAAGGCCGTGCATATATGCCTCATCTTGAGAATCACTAGTCAACAAACTTACCATATGGTGTTCCACTTCCATATTAATAATTTTTAGATTCAATTGCCAATTATGAAGAGTATATCACACCTAAATAAATTATTCGGAAGAATATTTAAAAAGAAGAGATTGTTTCAAAGAATTTATTTAGATAATATATTATAGTTTCCTCATGTTTCCATTTGATCGTACAGTGATGAAAAAGTTTTTTGCCCGGTCATAACTGTATTTTGTTTTAAAATATTATTAATATAACTTTATTTGACGACTGACCTTTCTTTAAAATTACAACTGTTCCAGATGGTAATTAAAATACAATTGCAAACAATTTACATGGTAAATATATATATTTTATGTCGGTTTCAAGTTATTATTTTCAAGGGCAATGGCAATGTTTTTTAATTGAATGAAATGAGTTAAATAAATAGAATGTAAATATTCTTTGCATAGTTCTTCTAATCTTTGTTGATTGAAAAATATGTTTTTAAGGATTCTATAGTTAATTTGTGCTCCGATTTTATTTGTCAGTTGTGAATTATATTCAAGAACTTACATTTTTCCTTCCTGTAGGCCTTCAGGTGGTAATTCCTGGACCACCTCCAGCAGGTTGTCCAGTCTCCAGCCAGTTTCACCATTGATTAATTATTTGAGCCTCTTGTGTTTTCAATTTATTCATGTAATTCCTCTAATGTTGCTCTTGACATATTCCATATTCAGGATCATTGATTTTTGTTCTGATGACATTGTGTTTTTACTAGTTAGATCCTTTAGTTTTGATGATTCTAATTTAATTTCTCATCGAATAAATTGGAAATTATAAACCTAGACATGTTGCTACTAACAAAAATATAATAATTGAAAAAGCTAATGGTTAAACTATAACCTCTTGGACTCTTGCGTTTTTTTATCGATATAGAGATATTTTTGTTGTTTTTCCTTATAGGTACCAAATACGTTGTATCAAGTTTTCTTTATAGAATATAGCGTAAAATTATTTCGCAAATCGTGATTCAAGGTTATGTTGATAACTGTCTTGCAACCTTTGGTCTGTGATTAACGAAGACCTATTGCACAAAGTTGAAGCTTCTTTTAATCTTAATCATTTTTATTTTAATTCAAATATTTCTAAATTTAATAGAACTAACCAACTTTTTATCACTCACTGACATCTGCCTATCATGTGATTAAGAATATTGGCCATATTGTTTGTAACAATGTTTCTAGAATCATGTGTAAGATTATTTGGACGTAATTGAAGAATATTACGTCGATTTATTCATAAAAAGTACCGAACAGACAGGAAATGATGGAGGTCTCAACATTAGTATTGGTGCAACTCCAAAAAGAGTAAATATCGAACTTAATAACATCCTGTGTCCTTAACAGAATGAAGTTATAATGGAATAAAATTGTGGTGTGCTTAACACAACATACACTCACCTCCTATGTTAAAAACTTTATTAATGTTGAAAAAAAAAGTTAAAGAATCACATTAAATTTCGATGGAAACGCGTATTCAGTATCATTCTCCATTACCTTGTACAACTCTGTATATAAGATAGCATTTTTATCTTAATTATTTAGATTTCCAACGTATATTTTTATGATATATAAGAAAGTTCACCTAAAAAAAATATTTTTGCTCTTTTCTTCTTTAGTTAGTTATCAAATTCCTTCAACTTGTATATTTACCCGTTTTACAAAATGTCAATGCTAACACGAGGAAGTATTTAATTTTATAGAATCTATAACATTAAAGTTATTTTAGAGAAAGAAAAATAAAAATATCGCCATTTAATCTCTGTCTGACTATTTCAATCAAAATGAAACTTACATGAAATTAAAGCCCATCGATATAGCAAGTTTAGACAAAATCGTCTAACTTCCGGTCAACCGATTTTAATGGAAAAGTTGCTGTAACAACTCGTTTTGAAAGTTGTCTGAAATATGAAATTTCATATTCGTACGAATTTTCTTTTTAGTACACAGCACCGGCTTTTTCGCAAAACCTGGTTATATGGATTCAGAGTACCCGAAAACTTGTATTTCTGTTAAAAACTGGAATTTTAAAATTTCCACGATCGTAATGCAATACTTTCACTAACTATTCATTTCATATCAACAAGTGAAATTAAAATAATTTGGATTCCTGTAGGGTTGTAAACAACGCCAATGCGAATCATTCCAGCATAGTCTGTGTAGGGCACTTAATACAAACGGAAATTACGATTTTCAACCAAACGAAAATCGAATCGTTCATTTATTTGAAGTGAGCTTAAATAGACTTGGCCCTGTATGTTTAAAAATAATGCAGAGTTAAGTAGTAAGTAGCGTGTAAGGATAAAGATAATATTTTTTTTTTTTTTGGAGGGGTTAGTGGAAAAAACCTTGCATTGCGGCGCAGTCAATTATTTACACGACTGGAGTATTTAGAATGTTTATGACTGAACGATTTTCTTCACCAACTATATTGAAATTACAAACTGCCCTGATGAAGATACAATTCATGCTGAGGGTTTGATCTTATTAAAAAAGCAGAGGTCACCTATAGTGTAGTGGCTAATCTAACTAGTGGCCTCCTATTCCCGAGGTTGTTGCATATTCGAACCTAGCAGATGGCACTACGATTTTTTAATGACAGTAAGAAAATCCTTAGATGAGGAAGATGGTTGGGGGTGCGGTCATCAGAAAGAAACACACATTAAAAAGTAGTACTTATTTTAATTTTGTGCCGACGTTTTGGCCTTCATTGTGGGCCTTCATCAGGGCCAAGAGAAATAAGATAACAGCCAATGTAATTATAAATTTAATAATATTTTAGGTATATATTAATAATATGGTGACAGTAATATAATATGGAAACAAACATAAAATTAAATGTAAAATGATAATAAGATGACGGTTATAAAGTATGGAAGTAAACAAAATTAAGATGATAATATTTCAACAAGAATATTTAAAGATAAACTAAGCAATTGATAAAATGTTAAAAGAACAATATGTGAACAATTAAAATTTTTAAGTATGAACAATTGAAGTAATATTTGACGGTAATATGTATAAAAAAAAAAAAAACATAGTAAAGAACATAGGTAGTATATAAAAACAACATAATCATTAGAAACGAGAAACAATATGAATGAATGTGTGTTTCTTTCTGATGACCACACCCCAAACCATATTTCTCATCTAATATTCTCAACAGTCGAAATATTCTAAACTCCACCATTATAAATAAATCCTTATTATGCCATCCTTTGGAGGTGACGTAAAATAGTGATCCCGAGCCTGTGCAATGTCAGGTACTTGTTAAAATTCCCTATCCTGAGTAAATCTTGATAGTTGAAATTTAAGACTACCGTACAATTATCCATAGCAGCATAAAGTGACGTTAAATGAATGAACAAACAACAACAAATTTTAATCAGCACTTATTATTGTTTTCATTCATCGACCCTTTTCTGACTATTTTCTATGGTTTATGTTTTAATATTATAAAAATGTATTAACAAATATTGCTTTCTCACAAGAAAATGATGATCCTTGACATATTCGGCTGGGGGTTTATCTAAGTAAGTGTACTATAGGATATAGGACAGACGGACATAAATATTAAGATAAGTGTTCATGGTGGTATGATAGGTTGGACTACATACTGTTATCACTCGTAACCATTTATAATTTTTTTTGTGCTAATGGAACACAAAATGCTATTGACCCCTGTAAATAATTAGAATTAAGGATAAAATCAAAAGATTTTAAACACAAAGTTTAAGTGTTTAAAATACCAATAAATACAAACCATTCAACATATCAACAATTTAGGCATTGGTGGAGGTATACTTCAGCATATTGAAAACATTAAAATGAACTTGATTAATTAAGTTAATGTTTTTTATAAAACTCTTTTATTCGTGCAATAGATATTTGATCATGCATAAGTTAATATTTTTCTATTACTCTAGTAGATTGGTAATTGCTAAAGAAATAAATGGTGTTTAAAGGATATTGTTGAGGAAATATTCAATATTTGAATTCTTGAAGTATTGAATTCTTCAAATTTAATGGATGATTAGCTACAGGGAGCACTTTTTGAAAAGGTTAAATCATATCTTACAGTATTAAAAATATTTGGAATTCAATGAAAAGCTTTTTAGTTCTGAGAAATTGGAAAGAAAACAAAATTAAAAAATACTGCTGCTGACTATCATTTATCTTACTCCTCAATCTTTAACTGTTATTAAAAATTGATAAGGTAGATAAATAGTTTTTGGAAAGTCAGCAGCAATTCCCCTTAGTTATTTACTTATTATTATTCATACTCTCTAGTAAATTCCAGTACCTTTATTATTAATCATTACCCCTGGCCCTACCTATACAGTGGTTTTGGGGCCAGGAGGTGAGGGCGGGAGATAAATGCCGAAATATAAGCCCCCTAGCACCGAGACTCGAACTCGTAATTATTTGGTTTCACAAGTTTTTGGTCATCTCTAGTTGTTAGGCAACTAGTGGTATTTATCCTCCCAAAAGATTTAAACAAGAAATTCTTTGCAAATACTGACTACCTCAACACTTATTCACGAACATTTAAAACTTCTAGTCTATTACAAAAAGCTCATTATTATCTGAACTCTCTGAAAATATGGAATTAAGCTTTAGGGCTTTACTGAACTGTCAAATTCCTTCCGCATCCAATCTTTACATACCAAAATCCTGAATTTCCCTAATTTTATCCCAAATAGAATCATCCATAATTACTTTTATATCCCATTTTCACAAACATAGCCCGAGATAGTTATACCTTTTTTGATTCCAACCTTCCTATCTATACAAACTCACTTGTACATAACATTTCTTCCTTACATATTCATGATAACTCTCTGAGACGACTGAAAAAAAGATGATCTTGAGACCTACTCACTTTAACTAAAATATTTATTAAAGTGTAAATGGATAGTTCAATCATGAGCCTTCATACTTCATATTTACTTGTTGTATTGATTTAATATGGTTATAAATTACCATTAAAAAAAAAACCTATGTGATTTATATAGTTGTGTGACAATTAATTTTTTGTTTTTTTTAGTAATGATGGCACCCCACCATCATTTCTTATTAAGGCTGGGCTCGGTAGCCTGGCTGGTATTGGTGGTGCTTTCGTCGGCACTCCAGCAGAAGTAGCTCTTATCCGAATGACAGGAGATGGTAAATTGCCACCTGCAGAAAGGAGGAATTACACTAGTGTATTCTCAGCACTGGCTCGAATCACGAGGGAAGAAGGTTTCTTTACTTTGTGGAGAGGTGTTATCCCGACAATGGGCAGATCTGTGGTTGTTAACTCTGTGCAACTTGCTACGTATTCGCAAGCAAAGGAATTGCTCGAGAGAACTGGTTATTTTACTGAAGGAATACTATTACATTTCTGCGGTAGTATGATTTCCGGCTTCTTTACGACTGTTGCATCATTACCTGTTGATATTGCCAAAACAAGGTAAGTAAACAGTGTATTTATTTGTAATTGTAAAGTTAAAAGTATTGTATAGGCTGAGCTAACCGTGAAAGAACAGTACTTCCAAGTGACAACTCAATTTAAGGGTTGTTCGGTTAAAGAAAATTAGTGGACTGTATAGGTTTAAAAAAAAAAAAGAATAAAAGTAAATGAGAAATCACAATACATTTATTAAACTAAAAATACATATAAACAACATAAGAAAAGATAAGAAACAAAATTCACCTAATTATACAGATCTAAAAAATACAGAAGACAAAATTAACTTAATAAGTAATTAATTAATTACTTTTTTCACGATCTTTGCAAAAACTTTTAATTCTCTTTAAACAACTATTTTTTTAAACAAATATAAAATAAAGATTAATTCAAAAAATTATCTTATGATAAATATCATAAAAAATATGGAGTTATTTATTTTCAATTAAACAGCCATAAAAAAAAAATAAAAAAAACCTTATCAGGCCATAACATATGGCATGAACAAGTATATACAATTATATTTTTAATGTTCTGAAATTATCTTATTAATAATAGAATTCTTGACAGTCGAGTTATAGATTTTGTTAGAGGGTTTGGTCATTGAAACACTGATTTATTATAAATAGACTAATTTATTCTGCCGACATTTCTGGTCATATCTTAGAAAACATGTAGTGTTACGAAAAGACAAGACAACTAATAGTATTTATAAAAAATTAAGAGAAAAAATATGTAATAATTAATAAGAGAATACTTAAAGGAATTAGTCGGGTGGCTGTCAATGAAACAATTGAGTAGTTTCAACAGAAGTTTTCATTCGCCTACAATACGCCCTGATGATGACCCACAATAGGGGTCGAAACATTGGCAAAAAATAAATTGTTGAAACTGCTCAATTGTTTCATTCACTGACCGCCACCCGGATGATCATGACTGATTCCTTTTAGTAATTCTCAACAGTCAACTAGTTATATCCACTATAATAAGAGAATAATTAATAATAAATAGTCAATGATGAAAAATTAAATCAATTTATGAAACGTATAGCAAAAATACAAACAAATATATAAAATAAAATAAAAAACTTACTTTGGAAAATGGAATTAGAAAAAAAAATTGGTTAAAATGCATAAAAAAAAACAAAAAAAAAAAACAGGATTTGAAAAATATGTCTTTAATCTACAATTTTCTAAATCATTATCATTAAATAATCATGATATTTTGTATTTTTTCTCTCCTCCTTTTGTTTCTCATTTCACATTCAATTCTCATTTTTTATTACTTTTTATCATTACCGCCTATTACATCTTTTTACTTTTCATATATTTTATCCTAATTTATTTATAAACTACTATTTATTTATTAATTTATTTATATTATATTATTATTATTTATTTTATTATTATTATTATTATTATTATTATTATTTGTATTTCGCACTTTCTCAACATACGCTGGAAATTTTCACCTACCCGGACTCAATGAGTCAAGGGTTAGGCTCTAATTATGTTATATTTAAAAATTTTCTAACAGTGGCTGCTGTCCCTAGAAGGACTGCTCGCTGAACCTCCGCTAGAATCCTTACAGGTAGCTCTAGCTGTTGGATTGATTCTAGCGTACTCTCTGGAATCAGGCCATTGCAAGATAGTATAATTGGGTAAATCCCACAGCTCTCCAATCCGTAGAGTTGCTTTAGCTCCTCTGCCAGCTCCTGGTATTTCCTTTTCTTTTCAGAAACCGTTTTTTGAAGATTGTCATCCGATGGAACGCCTATTTCAACAATCTGTGCCAATTTTCTATTTTTATCAATAATTAAAATGTCTGGCCGATTATTTAAAACTGTGTGGTCCTAATGATTGGATGATCCCAGTAAATTTTAGTTTTGTGACCGGTAGTTATTGATAATGGGTTATATTTGTAATAGGGAGATTGGCTACTTAGGAGATTCATCTTTAATGCAATGGCTTGATGAACAATTTTTGCTGCATTGTTATGTCTTTGGAGATACTCCTTACCGGCGAGAATTGGACAACCCGAGGTCACATGTTGTATGCTCTCAACACTTTTTTTGCATAAACGGCATAGGTCACTTATGTCCTCTCCGCAGATATGTCTTCTGTATGCTTTCGTGGCTATTGCTTGGTCCTGGATAGCAAACAGAAACCCTTCTGTTTCAGGAAAAAGATGACCATTTTTTAACCATGTTAGCGATGTCTGCACATCTATTCCTGTTTCGTTCAATGAATGATAAAATCGCCCATGCAATGGCTTATTTTTCCAAGTCTCTGTTAGAGAAGCATAATCAGTATCATTATTCGGGGTCGCTCTGTTGACTAGATTCAAAGCTGTATAATTTGCATCCAATGCTGCTATAGTCGAAAGAATCATAGAGTCATTATTAAACATATATCTTCGCAAATTATTTTCCTCTTCTCGGCATAACTTGAGAATTATTATTATTATTATTATTATTATTATTATTATTATTATTATTATATTATTATTATTTATTATTATTTATTATTATTTATTATAAATTTATTTATATTATTATTATTATTATTATTATTATTATTTATATTTATTTATAAACTACTATTTATTTATTAATTTATTTATCCTAATTTATTTATAAACTGATCAGTATTAATGGAAGATTTATTCAGCCCCTCATCAACCTTAATATTTTATTTTAAAAATTAATTTCTCGCCCCAGACATGTCATTTATCATCATTTCTGAAAAAATACATAGTATAATATAAAATAATGTGAATGAAATAACAATCGTATGTGAAAAGTTAAAAATGCTAACATAAAAAAGGAATGAAGGACAGAGTAAAAAGGGTGGCTTAAAGAATGAAAAATTAGTTAGGCAAATATTAATTCAAGCATGTATGGTAAAAACTAATGTATGATTAGCATTATGATATTCATTAATTGACATAGAATCATAAAAGAAGTAAAATGGGTGTTTGGTCGTACACACTTTAAATAAGAAATGTGCTCAGCTTAAAATTTTTGATATTATCAGGGAAAAACAAGTAGCTACCTGTCTTTAAAAAGTCAGAGAGAATAGTAAGCAAATACAATTTAAAAAACCAAGTATGAAGAAGTAAAACAATAATAAATTATAGTGATAGTCATAAATAAGTAAGTATTTCTGATACGAAAATACAGAGGAATTCACAATATACAAGATATTATCATAAAATAGACAATAAATAAATTTAAAAATATATTTATACAAAAATATTTATACTTATTTAAATCGGTTGAGAAATAGCAAAGCTATAGCGTTTTGAAATTAGCAATGGTGATAGACCATTTTCCTTTGAATGATTTATTGCTTTTCATATTGGTTAATTGTCTCTAAACTGCTATATGAACAGTTATACACTAATATAGTTATTTGGAAATAATAAACCATTGTGTAATAATTTGCAGCTTTTTTTGTTATTTATTATTATTATTTATTTATTTAACGTCACTTTATGCTACTATGGCTAATAGGACGATGCTACAGTGGGAGTCCTAAATTTTGCCTATCCAGGTTTTATTAGGATAGGGATCTTTAACGAGTAACTGACATCGCACAGGCTCGCTTTTAACGTCCCCTCCGAAGGACGGCGTAACTAAGGATTTTTTACTCCCATTAAAAAATCCTAGAACCACCTGCGGGTTTGAACCCGTTACCTTTGGCATGGGAGGCTGTTACGCTAGCCACCCAGCTACAAGTGATCCCTTTTTTTGTTATTTATACACTATCATATCTTGTTATATTTCAAACTCCTATATTTTCATATTAATAGCTCTTCATTTATTAATTATTGATCATAACCATAATTTTTTACTTTTTTAATATGTGCAATAATTTTTTTCCTTATCTAAAAATTTACCAGATGATTTTGAATGGCTATTTTTGTAGATATATATC
The DNA here is from genome assembly GCA_023052935.1 of Piezodorus guildinii. NCBI lineage: Eukaryota > Metazoa > Arthropoda > Insecta > Hemiptera > Pentatomidae > Piezodorus > Piezodorus guildinii. Next base: position 52,478,889 of record CM041298.1, read on the forward strand.
ATGTTTTTGTTTTTTTTTAAACATGATGCTAGAAAAATATTCATTTGCATAAACACCCAGTCATTACTTGTAATTATTGGTTAGTATAGTTTAGAAATATGATTATTATGGATTACAACATAAACAAAAAGCATCAGCACACTAATAATTTGTTTACACTTTACATTTGTTTACTTTTTTTATTCTACCTCCCTACCTACTTTTCCTTATTACTTATCAAATAACAGTACTTGTTGCGAGGACCTACAGTTTTTCAGTTGATTTCATTATTAGATACATGCTTCCCCAAAAGGAGCAGAATATAATAGTGATTTAACTTATAATTCCCTTTAAAAATAAAAGACAATAACAGTTGCTTTTAATATTTATTTAGTAATCTTTTTTTCTTTCTTTTTTACAGAATTCAAAACATGAAAATGATCGATGGAAAACCAGAATTCAGTGGAACATTTGATGTTTTTGTTAAATTGATCAAAAATGAAGGTGTATTTGCATTGTGGAAAGGTTTCACCCCATATTTTGCACGATTAGGTCCTCATACAGTGTTGACATTTATATTTTTGGAGCAATACACTAACCTATTCAAAAAATATTGTATGGACTGAAGAACTGATGCCAAAGGGTTCCAACAGTTTTTACCATGACCAACTTCGAGCGGAGTTTTTAGGAGGCTATCATAGCATTAAATGGTTTTATATAATTATTTTTAAGTTGGAAAAAAATATCAGTGAACCTTAGGTTTTATGTTTTTAGGTCTAAACCATGAATTTAATTTAAATTTATTTGATTAATTAAGTTTTAACACTAAGATACTGATAATAGTAGAACAACTTATTTTTTAAATAGTTATAAAAAATAACACAACAGTTAAAACATACACTTAATCAGTTTTTGCCATTCCAAAGTTTTAATTTATTGTATGGTAAACCGGAAATACCTTCATGAGATGTACACATCTTTGGTACCATAATTTTTAAAGTACAAAATATTTTTCGAAAAGTTAAATTGATTATTAAACTTAAAAATGATTAGGGTTTTCTTTTTTATTTGAGATTTATAGAGCAAGTTAAAATTATTGAGATATAGTCTAATAGATAAATTTCAGTATTGTGTAAATTTATTATTAAAAATTACACAATTTAAGAGCAGTGCTTTAAAATTATTTATGTATATGCAAATTTATCCTAGATAGTTACTAAAATTGGCCCAAATGCTGCATTTGTGATAAAACAGGGATTGTTGAAGATCATAATCTAGAGGTTATTCTGAATATATTCCTTCAAAAGTAGGAAGTGTTTTATAGGTTACTGTTTTTATTTATTATTAAAAAATATATATAATGTACTGTTTTGCCATGGCTTTAAAATGTAGTCTTTCACTAGTTATTTTTTGGAAAGTATTTGGCATGGTGAGAAAAAATAAAATTGGGACGTGTATTATGAGTGCATTTATAGAATAAAAAGAACATAAAGTTGCCAGTTCCTATTTCAAACTATTCTTAAATAACAGACCTCGACAATTTTAAAAACATGCAATGTATATAAAATTTGTAAATCTAACATAACACCACTTTTTATTCTCTGTATAAGAAAACAAATTTTTAATAAGGCACAAAGCAAATGAAGGGACAAATATATGGCTGGTGTTTGTTAAGTTGTTTGTAGTGTTGAAAGTTTTGTTGATTTTTTAAGAATATATATTTTTGTTAATTTTTGATTGGATAATAAATTTTACTTGATGAAACTATTTATTGTTAGTTTCAACTCTAATGTGGACTTTACACAATCAATGTTAAAGGAATTACCTATATAGTTTGTGAATGACAATATTAATAATCTTATGTAGCAATGGTTTGTTTTAATGATGAGATACTGGAATTTCTGATTTCAGGTTGTCATTACTAGATTGAATAATGACTGTGTATAATACACCTTCGGTATTCCATCAATATTGTGTATATTTTAATCATACCAAATCTTGCTTGATTAATAATTACCTTCGCAGAAAGTAGGTGTTCCTGAATCGGATATAAAATGCTAATGCATGGTTCCTTCATATCTAAGGAATCACCCCCAAGATGTGAAATAATTTTGAAAATAGTTGGCATTTTTGAAGAATTTCCATTCTACCTCAGAAAATTTAATTAATCAGGAATACCTAGCGATATCTCAATTGCCTTAGGTAATGATGGAAATCAGATAGATAATGTGATATCTTGATATTTACTAGCCACTTTGATTATACTATAACCTTTATTTTATTACTTTTCGTGTTTTTTTTCTATTCTAGATAAAATCTTTCAGTGCATATATGTTATTTAAGCTTTTCTTTATTATTTTATCCATCTATCTATCTCAAAATCTTTTCTTTTTTTTTTTTTAATTCGAACATTTCTGAAATAAATATATCTGGTTTAATGTATAAAATATATGTAATTAAAATTAAATGATATTCAACAAATATTTTTTATCAGCTGTTCATGAATTCTGGGCACTTCACCAGAAAAAAAAAAAAGTATTTTGTAATCTTCTGCTTTCATCATATTTTCTCTTTCAGGATATTAGCATGAAAAAAATGTTTCAACATCACTTAAATTTCACTTAATACTGGATAACTAAACAATTGTGATCCTTTTTGGTATAAGCCTGTCTATTTCGTTTTGTGAATCACTTATTAGAAGATGATATAAATTATATTCTTTCTGTAACATAATTTATACTTCCAAATTATTTCTATTAATGGATAAATTAGGAATTAAAGCCCTGAAAGACTATTTAAATATGGCTAGGAACTAGTTAGTAATTAATATATAAGGAGTTTGATCCATAGGGATGATGTTTAATTGCGCTTTAGGTATATTTTGGAAAAAGTTGTTGCAGCATCCGTAATACAAGGTTCTTTTATACACGGATATTTGACCACTGGAACAGCTGCAGTACGATTTTGGGATGTTCAGAACTTCTGTTTTGTAGTTAGGCTTATTCAATATTATTTTGCGAAACTGATAGTCTGGAATGGTGATAAAAAAATTAACATCTACCTCTGCCAGGTTAGTGGGGTTCAACTGCTCCATGCTCTCAACTACCATCATTTGATGCCTTGGCAATATTCCTTTTATAATGGAAGTTTCTTTTTCTGGCGGAACCCTTGGATTAATTTCAAATCTGAAAAATGTATTGGGACTCAGGAGGTATTTTCACTGTACAGCTTTAAAAAACAATTTATGATTTCGAATTTTTTGTAGAAAGAAATGTTCAGAAATTTTAAAAACTATTTTCCGCTATTATTCTCTATACAACGAAAAAGCTGAATATTTGGAAATAAAAATCAGACAATGTTTTTGATAAGAAAAGGGGGGAAAACAAAAGTGCCCAGAGGTGCTGCTATCTCTTGTCTCAGAAACACGCCAAAGTGTATCCTGTTCAGCCTTAACAAATAATATTCTCTCAAAACAATCGTTAATAGAATTATGTAACATGTTTGCATTTATTGGTGCTAAAACACATTGCTCTGGAGAGATCACCTGTGGTAAAATGGCTACCACAACAGCCTTTTATGACCAAGGTCACAGGTTCAATGCATTCTCTCTTTGATGACATATGTCATACTCTCTTCATGGTCATCAAATAAGGATGGAAAATTGTCCTTGATGCATTCTCACATTTAGAGGTGAGGTCTGAGGATGCCAGATCCAATACAAATAGAATATGATCCTCAGCACTCTTGTTACTGATCTGCCTCAGGTTCACTTTCTTTCAAACAGTTGGAGCCGCAAGGCTTGAAGAAGTTTGTGCTCCTTCTTCCTGAAAAGAGAATAATATCGGAGTGTGTCTATTATCAGAACCAGAATATGTTCTACCGTTGAATATGAGGGTCGTTTGAATAAGGGTAAAACATAGCACTCCACCATCATCTATTAAAAAATGCGCTGTTGATATCACAACTCGTTCTGCTGAGTTCCTTGCGTTCGAAGTTATAAGCCTGTTAGGGCCTATCAGGATAAAAATGAATTCACATCACATTTCAAAATATTGCAATAAAGGTTACCACCAACACGTGTTGTTATCTCAGATGTTTTATTTATTTCTAGAATTTAGCTTTTAGAGTGGCAATCTCTGAAATTATCATTTTCTCCTATTCAGCTAAAAAAACTCATTAATACAGAAAATACTGTTCTATCACAATCGGGTTGAAAAAGCAATTGGCAGTGTTAAATACAAAATCAAAGTGAGACAGTTATGATTTCTGGAAGCGAATCAGTATTCTTGAAATATAGTATCTACTACCTATTTAAGAACACCGTGGATTACATTTTTGAATAATAATCCGTCAATGAGATTTCGGCAAACGGTTTGAGGTCCTGATTACCTCGTACCATGAAGTTAATACATCGTCGGCGGAAGTTTGAAATGGTTCACGTAAGTTAAAAAAATGGTTTGAACTAGAGTTATAAATAGCACTACAATATCATTTGCATTGTGTTATTTTTTTGTTTATACCACTTGCTTTAGGTCATGCTTGCTTTAAAATAACTCATTATGATAAAAAATTAATATTTCTAATCGTGTTTTGTCTCTTTGGAATCTTGGTTCTTGACAGGTGCGTTTTTTTTTGTTTGTTTTTTTAAATTTTCAAATAATTTTTATTCTGGGACTGGGTTTCTATGGAAAACGTACAATTAAAATATAAATTTTATCTGGCTAATATACGAAAGGAACACAATTAATTCTTTTTTGCAATGGTGACAATAGGAAAAACAAATATATACACCAAAAATAAATTTATTCTATGTCTGATATTTAATTTAAAATATCAGAATTGTTGAGCATTTGTATAGAAAGGCAGCAGGTATTGGGAACAGCTGGGACTTTAATGAGGATAGAGAGGAAGATGTTTCAAGTTTGAATCGTAGATTGTAGCTATTAAGGCGGAGTGGAAAGGAAAGAAGATTGTTCGAGGTGGCCACTCAGCTGAGAGGAAAGGAAATTGCCTACCTCCCTGAGGGCAACCCCCTCCAAGCAAGGAGGAAACGTTCATTGATTGTTGCATTGTTCATTGTGAACGACGAAGCGTGTGTTAACCTTTTTTTTTATTTGTTTTAATAAATTACAATGAGTAGCAGCAGTTCAGAAGATTTCGTCATACAGCTCCTTATATTTTTCAACTGTTAAAATAAGTTCTTCTATCTCGGGACAAATTAAAAACAATAGTAATAATGGAAAACGACAATTAGTAGAAGGCACGAACTGAGATGCAGGGGGAACCGATCACGAAGTCTTTTTTTTTGTGTGTGTCCACCCCTACCTCGCTTTTGAAGGCTATACGGGGGGTTCTCTCGGGCCAGGGGGTGAGGGCGGGGGATATATGCCGAGATAAAATCCCTCAGCACGAGAGTCGAACTCGTAATTACTTGGTTTTAACTTAACTTTTCGATTATCTGTTGCTAGGCAACGCGTGCTCACAGCAACGCGCTAACACGCTCGGCCACCCCGCCCCAAAAATGAGCCACCCCCTCTTCCCCCCACGAAGTCTACCGAACATGATCGGAGTCGATATTTCTTCCGGTTTCCCGGCCACACTAGGTGGGGAAAAGATATTCGTCCATCAAATCCTCTCCCCTACAATTGCCATCGGAGTCGACTGACAACTGCCTTTCCATTCCGCTGAATGTGGCCACCCTTCGGCAATTCTTATGGGACCTCTATGTAAATGACGTCATTTGGATTCGATCGGAGAAATTTTCTTTCCTTTCCTCGCCTTTCCATTCCGTCAAGTGTGGCCGAGCCTTGAGAGTTAATTTGAAGACTCGAGAAATAATCGAAACGTAAAAATAAGCTCTAAACAGCTGTTTTACGTTTAATTGGTTGTTCTTTCGTGTTTTGTTTAATCGATAAATGTCCATGTACATAAACCTCACAGCTTTATCCTTATTGTCCAGAATGGTTTTAATAGAACTTTATAGAGTTTTAGTTTATTGGTTTGCAATAATTCAAAACGTCTGCCAAGTAATCTAGATTATTTAATTAGTACAGATTAATGTGTATGTATCAGAATGACAGTTACTCTGCCGTCCAATTAAATTCACCGAGGTTCAGTCTCATGGTCAGGTGTAATTTAGTTTCACCTTAACGTAACTGGTAGAAATATTTTTCTTTAGATGAAAAAAATGCTTAAAGGAACGGCAGTAGTTTCATTTGATGAATCCTTTTTTTATTTTGAATATTAATTAAACACTTTTTAAAAACTACTCGATTGAAGAGACGAAATTAAATATTTGTTATTATCCCCTTATCTTTTTCTTCAATTGTTTTTAAACTGTGATGTTTGTTTCTCTCTGTATTACATACCATAAAGTTACATAGTTTTATAGTCACCACTGTCCTATTTAATTAGTAGATTAAGTCATAAGTATTGGTTTAATCTGTCCTCTTTTTTCGGTTAATTTTACCAATAGTACGATCACACCACCACGACACTAACCATAAAATGATTAAGCGCCTCCTTAATTGAACAAAGCGAAACAGTTTGTTTATTTAACGTCACTTTATGCTACTGTGGCTCATCGGACGATGCTACAGTGGGAGTCTTTTTCATATTATATTTCGAACAAATTTTATATAATTATAATATTTTTTTTTGTTTTTTTTAACAATATTTATTACAACAAGAAAGATGACATGTAATGTAATTTGCAATCTGCAAATGCTTTGCTATAAGCAAATGTTTTGGCAGCGGTTATCTCAGAAGACCAAGTTTAAAGTTTAAAGTTAGTCTTTGACGGAAGTTATTGTAAGATTCCGTTGCAGTTGCGGAAATCTTTGGAATACCCAAGTCTTCAGTTACATAAAACGGTGCGTCCACTATTTTAGGCAGCACTTTCGACTGAAAGGATTGTATTTTTTTTTATAATTGATGGTTTTGCAGACGTCACGACTCTATCGTGTATGTTCAGATTAGTTTTAACAAAAATATGTAAAGTGTTTTAGTTCGTTGTAAGTAATAATTCAGTACGCCTGTCAAGTAATCTAGATAAAATCCCGTATATTCTGTTATTTGCGTTTTAGCCTAATGTGTGGTTTCCAAGCCAGTCGTTTTTGCAAATAAAAATCTAACTACCGAATTTCTTTCGATATAGGGATTTTGATATAAAAATAAATTGGAAGGAAAGGCCTATGATTTTAAGTAAATACAACATCAAAAATCTTAGGCTCGTTCATTTTTAATTTCCACGTGGTAGCACAAGCAGCCATTTTATCGATATGATTCTGGACAGTTGATGCTGCTAGGAAAAATGATTGTCATCAGAACAGTGGCTATATCATCAACAACAATATTATTTTTAAAGTTAGTGATTCATTAATAATTAATCACTCAGCACCCCTTTTTTGTCAACCTTTCTTCTTTATGGTCTGAGTCAAAGTAAATATTGTTAGCTGTAGCCCCTAACCCCTTTTAAATATCTAAATATACTTTTCACCGCTGTTCATTTAGTTTGTTGTGAAGTTGTAGAAGAACGGAGATACATAGCTTACCGCAAAGGCTGGTCTAGCTCCACACACTCCTCGTGTGCATGCTGATAAATTATGAGATCTCACCGACTGGTAGTCACTTGTATTTAATCTTTCTAAAATTCTGTTTGTAGATCCTTTCTGACTAAGTTCGATTCTATTACTTTTTTGATCTATATGGAGACCCAGCAGACAGAACTCATCATTGGTATTGAACTTGTTGTTTTACAAGCTCTTGCAAAAAACATCAATAGCGACAAAACCACTAGCTGCTACCATGTTGTCGACTACACACAGCTTGGACATATCTTTCTTTCGAATAAAAAGCAGGGATTTGCTGTGCATTCACTGAAGCCGTCAGACGTTAATAAATCCTTCAATTTCTTGTTCCAACATCTTGGATCCTGCTATGGGCCATATAGGCTCTCCAAACAAACCTGAGATTCTGCTACTCTCACTATTATGTCCTTCAGTTTGTCTCATTAAAACGCTTTTTTTCAAATCCCCATATAAATATGCAGTTATTATATCAAATTGCCTGAGGATGAGATTTTCACTCTTCTAGACCCTCAATCCCATCTTGATAGTCTCCAAAATATTGCAGAAAGTGGACTAAAGGTATGGTCGAAGTTTACGCCTTTCTTCTGAGAGTATCTCTTCACTACCAGCCTAGTGTTTATTTATCAATGGATCCACCAGGAAATGCTTTCACAAGGATAACAAGCCCACAAAAATAACGATTTGTACAGAGAAAAATACGATTCTTATATTCAACGCATTTTGGGAAAGCCTTAAATTCCTAGGCCTAAAGAGTTGAAACCTGGTCTCCAATGGGGATTAGGTATTCGAGACTTGGGCTCAATACTTGCTAATTTCAATTTAGAAACCCCTTAATTTCCTTAAATTGGTGGTGAATACGACGCATTGATTGTTAAAGCGAAGATAAAATAGCCCCATTCTTCCCACATTTGAGATCCTCGAAGCATGGCAAGCAATCCACGACACGAGAGAGTACATTCCTATTTGAACCATCGAGGAGTATCATAAGAATGATTAGATCTGGCTTAACCAGGTTGGTAGGACTTGTCTTTACAACCCAGAGGAAAAGGAATGATATGCATGGGTACAAAGCTATGAAAATTAATTAGAAAAATTTCCAATCTTTAAAGCACATTGTTAGAAAAAATATTTGTCAGTTGATTCTACGCATTTATAGAAAAAAAATTCTCAGTATAACCCCATTCTCTAAACACTTCATACAATGATCAAAATAATATAGCAGCGTACTGAGTGGGCAGATTAATGGGTCTGCGCGGCAGACAGCCAGTAGTTAAAATTTCCAGTTCTCTTTAGCAAGCTATATGTCAGTAACTTGTCTGTTCCAGTGAATATAAATCCAAAGTGGTTCGGTTTGGATCCCCTTCGCAATGGTTCATTTTTGAAATGCCTCATTCAACCTACCTGAGAGATTTCCGTTTTCAAGATATTTCATTCAAAGTTCGTTAAAAACGTTAAAATTAATACCTCATCATAATGGCAAAAGAGAAAGAGAAACCTAAGGATATTCCAAATTACATGAAATTCATCATCGGTGGTGCTGCAGGGTGAGTCGGTTTTAAATATTATGATCATATACGAAACCAAATTACCATTATTTATTGCGGTCATTTTAACCGACTGTTGCTTCTTGGCACAAGATGACAGGCACCCTGTTTGTCCAACCTTTAGATTTGGTCAAGAACAGAATGCAGTTGAGTGGGGTTGGAACAGCGAAGAAAGAATACTCATCAAGTTTCGATGCTATGGCTAAAATTTTTAAAAAAGAAGGTTTTTTTGCTTTTTACAATGGTCTTTCAGCTGGTCTGTTGAGGCAAGCCACTTATTCGTCGACGAGACTGGGTGTTTATACATGGCTCTTTACCTACTTTTCGAAGTTAGCAGTAATATCTTTTTAAATTCAAAGTAAAATATTTCTGATAGTTCTTTCTCCAGAATACCCATATAATGAACATATAGTTATATATTTATTATATTAAAATAATAATAACAATCTAGGGCTTGTGATACTTCTAGTACTAGTATTTATTTATCTATTAAGATTCCACAGGAGAAATTCAAGGATCACATTCCCTCCCCTCCCCCAGAAATTAAGAGTTATACTTATTTTAAAAACAGAGAAAAAAAAAAATTAAAATATGGATAGCCGGTTCATTGGAAGAGTTTGATGGTGTTATACTCTCAGATAAAAAGGGGAGTGCCAAAATGCTTGTGAAATGCAGTATTTCTTCTGTGGGATGTATATATGTATGTAACTTATATTAAATTAATAGTAGCAAAATAAATATAATTTTTATTTATGAACTTTTAAAATTAATTCAGAGATCATAATGGAAAAATAATTTCAATTTCGAAGTCCTGTAATTATCCGAAAATATTTTTTTAAGGAAAAATAAAATTTTATCGACATATATTTAACATCAGAACTACTTTTCAAACATCTGCTTAAACCATCGTCCCTCTTCAATCATTATTACATGACCAAACCACTTGAGCCTAATTGTTTCAATGTTTCCTATTTTATTAATCGTATTTCTGACTTCATTATCTGGGACTTTTTGAGTCCGAGAGAACACATTACCGTCTCCTATTGTCCATTTCTATGGCAAGCAGTCTTTTCGATTGGCTCTCTTCCGGTGTCGAAGACGTGATTTTTTATTGGATACCAGAGAGAATACCCAAGAAAGGTTGTCCGAGGAGACTATGGTAAGTGGACGTCAAGGGAGGTATGATGAAAAGGAATATGCAAGAAGAGACTTATTTCTAATGACGGCATATGCAAAAGTCGTAGAGAGAGAGAAATGATTTATTTATTTGGCAATGCTGCCCAAATACATCGGGTTGCTTACATAACACAGCATACTTTTATCAATCCTTTGGACATATTTCACATACATTTTCAATTTTTTTTTTTCCCCTATTCTAATACAAATTTATAATACGTGTATTTACATTTTTTTTTATTTCTCTTTTAGCTATTTACATAATTTTATTTTATTTCTATCTACCGCTATATTGTAAATTTAGACCTTTGGTGCGCACATTACATGATCGAAATATAATCACATTCACCATTTCATTGCCATACAGTTGATGGTGGATAATTCCCAGGAAAATCACGTTTTCTGCTAACACCGCTATATCTCTTATATCGACACCCAGGTCTTCCAAAATCTCCTTGTGCTTTCAGGGATCGCTCCGCTAGACCCAAACCATAGACCTCTAACGGAGAACTGTCTCTCGCCAAATGTCTCGCGGAACTTTTCTTTTAGGAAAGGGATGCATTTCTCGTAGATTGCTCTCTTCTCCCTTTCCACTCCACCTGCTTGATCGAGGTCATTACGGTAGGGTCCAGGATCATTGCAGTAGTTCCGTTCTTCGGGAACCTAATGATGTCTGCGTACCTAACTGATCCGTCTGTATCAATGCAGTAGACCGTATCAAAACAGGTAAAATATTTTTCCCTGAGGAGCTTTGTTAATTCGTTCTTAACACTGTGGTGTCGAGGCGTGATGAGTAGGGAGTCATTGGGGCAATTTCCCAGCACATGGGCTGGTGTTTCAGACTCTCTGAAAACAAAAAACTTTTCAAGACTCAGCGAGCAAAACATATTGTAAATTTCTTACGGATTTAAAAATAAGAAAAAGGATTTGGTAGTGTTGGGTATGTAATTTTCAGGCTAAACTGAGAGCCAAAATAGTAATGGATCCTATGGATTGCTGACTATTCTCGAGAGGATGACTCCTGAGGTCACACATCAGAAATCATTTCTATTTCAGATCGGAATCAGATAGTACCTGAAAGTAATCAGTATTACTATTCTAGTAACAGGCAATAAGGTAAAAGTAATAGGCCTTCTTCCACACGGAACCCTATCTGCAACAAGCTAACCTCAAGAAACATGGAAAGGAACTTGATCTGATTCCCATTGTATGCCTTCTAGAGACCGCTGAGCGCATTGTAAGGCTTCGCCCTACCTGTGGTGATGCATTAACCCGTAACGAACAAATGTCGCGAGTTTGTCGGCATTCGTTCGTTAAGGGTTAAGTGTCACAAACCTGCTGTATACAGAAAAGAATCTTTTACTAACGGAATGATTCACCCCAAATAACGAAAAGTGTTACGGGGGAGGTGACTGCAGCTAAAGATTAAAAAAAAAAACTATACCTGTTCATTAGTCTACATAATAGTAATAACGCTTTGTTGTTACCAAAATTTCGCTTTCAGTGATTTTCTTTAATTAATCCCATCATCTTTACCTTTTGGTAACAATGGTGTCTGGAATAATTACCATATATCAGTACGTGAAGTTAGAAGAAATCGACTTGGATATTTAAGAACTTAATGTAACCTGAATAATCACAATATTACAATAAATCTAATCTATTTCTTCTTCAAAATTGTACTCCCTTATTGCATAAATATAACTGGATAGCTGCAATTATATAACAGACTAAAAACATAATCAGTATAGAAGATGATGGAATAATGATTTGACTGAATAAGGAAGATTACATAAAAAGTTATTTGTAACAATGTCAAAATTATAAATTACTAACTCACCTGACTGGAGATAGGATTGTGAAAGACGAGTTACATGAGAGAGTCTAGGAATTAAACAAAGAATTAGTTTATTCTCCCTTTTCAGATCCTGTCTTTCCAACAACGAATATAGCAATCCTTGATCCATCAGTTTTATTTTATACGTTTTAGTATGCAATATTTCTTGAACATCGATACTTTTTGTCTACAATGTTTTTCATTTCTACTATTGACTTTGTTTCATTTAACCTAATCGCAGATCTATGGATTGGAATATCTCTGTGCAAAGATGGCATAATGGTATTATAATTCACTTTTTTCTAATGAGAGTTTTTCACATTCTGGACTATCATTCTTTTATAGAAAAATGTCATAAGTGTTTCTCTTTTAGTTTATGTGTAAACAACTCTAGTTTGTAGAATTAACGACCTGCCTATTAAGCATAAATTAATGGACCTTCCAGAATGGAAGACATGGAATGGAAGACTTATTTAAAAAAAAAAACTGACATACCATTTTGCCTTTTGAGTATAGATATAATTGCATATAACATGGAGTGTTACTTTAGCGGAATCCCATCTCTTAACAGGCTGTATATAAGAAAAAATAGACAAAAATCTAGATGACAGTTTTCTTTATTAGAGGCTCTCAACTCATTTCTGACTCAATAATTTGATCTGTATCAGACTCGGCCAGTTATTCTGATACTGTGCAGCAATCAGTTTAGAACGTTTAGAAGTGTAAACTCCTTTTCAGCGAGGTTTTGAATCCTCCTTCCATCTTACTTCAATTTTTCGGTGGCGCGACATTCCGTGTAGGCTCTTGGTCGCGCGTTGTAATCTGTTGAGAGAATACACCCACGCGTAACTAAATGAAATTTTTGTAGGGTACAATCATCATTTTCTACGTCTATTTTCGTGAGTGGCCACCATTTGGCTGGCGGGTCTCATATAACCGGGGAAGGGGAGGGGGCTTGTGAGTGAATCCCCTGTAATTTAATGCTTAAATACGTCCCTCCAGGACTGGAATTGGAACTCACATCCTTTGGCGTGGGAGACTAGCGCGCTTGCCACTCAGCCACGGGCTCTACTTCAGTGCAATATACTTTTTCCTCGAAAAAGCAATATTAATTTTCAAATGCACATGACTTATGACAAGGCCATCCTAGACTTCCCATACAGATAAGATGTAAAGGTTTGATTCCTATTACAGCTCCATGTTGATGCTCAACAGTCAATCATCGAGTTCCAGTAAATATATTTCAATCATGAATTATGAATGCAGTTTTCAACCGATATGGAAAATTTTCCATTTGCCTGTCGATCTATATACTAACCATCGTTCTTGCGAATACTTGACTCCAGAATCCGACAAAAAGAGAGCCCTTATCGTATAAAAGAGCCGGGATCCTAATTGGATAAATAAGTGAATATTTAAATTTATTTAATAATTTTTTATTTTGATTCATATTGTCAATCTGAACTATCTAATACATCAAGTAGCGGATTTAGGTTAATTTCTACTTTGAACACAACCGACAAAGGACAACGAATCAGTTTAAATCAGTAAATATAAGCATTTTGTTTTAATTAGGGTGGTTTCATTGTTGAATTATAAAATGAATATTACAATACTTATATACATTCCATGATGGACCTTAAGATGACGATTATAGAGAAATTCCATAAATCGAGAAATTTCCAAAATTTTATTGGAAGCGCGAAAATCTCTCAATTTATTTTTGAACCAATTTACTTGATTCTTTTTGTATATTCAAAAATTTTTTTGTTATTCAGTGTCGGAATAAAGTTCTACCTTTTAGAATTTCCAAATGTTCATTTAATAATTAAAAAAGAAAAAAGGTAAGAATGGGAAACAACTTGAATCAAGTCAATTGTAAATAATACGTTTTGTTTCTTCTAGCCCCGATGGCACTCCACCTTCGTTCATTAAAAAAGCTGGGATCGGCTGCTTTGCTGGTATTTGTGGAGCGTTTGTCGGGACTCCTGCAGAAGTAGCTCTCATCCGAATGACAGCGGACGGAAAGTTGCCACCTGCAGAGCGGAGAAATTATTCGAACGTATTCTCAGCGCTGGTTCGTATTAGAAGGAAGAAGGGTTCTTGACCATGTGGAGAGGCGTCATCCCACGATGGGCAGGGCTGTTGTCGTCAACGCGGTCCAGCTTGCAACTATTCCCAGGCCAAAGAAATGCTAATGAAATACAGGCTATTTCAGCAATGGAATATTCTTACATTTCTGCAGCAGTATGATATCCGGGTTGTTTACAACAATTGCTTCATTGCCAGTTGATATTGCCACAACCAGGTGAGGGGAACATTTATTTATTTTTCATAACCAATTATTTATTTCGGTCGATTTTAAATAATTCTTTTTTTTTAAATCCATTAAGAAAAAAAATTGTTACATACTTTCAATTTTTGAATTTTTTTAATTTATTAACTGATATTTACAACTGTATAGGAAAAATGCAACTTATAAGTGAAAAAAGTAACAATTTTCTTGACAAACTCTTGTGAAAAAGCCACCAAGCGGTAGCACTTCAATGTGTATTTTATTAGCAGGTCTCAAGGTCACCGTCTTTTCAGGCGCCTCAGAGGGTTATCGGGAATAGATGGTAATGAGAGGATACGGACAAGCGGGTTTGTGTGGGCTGGTAGTTTGGAATTAAAGGAGGTATATCTAATTCTGACTAAGTCTGCAACTAATGGGATATTAAGGTCTTTATGGATAGTTTTATTGGTGACAAAATAAGGAGCATTTAGGATCTTTCGGATTGCAAGGATTGGATGCGGTAGGAATATGATGGCTTGGTGGATCCCTTTGAATTTTTACGATGAATAAAACGTATAATACAAAAATCGCATTTTAAAAAAATGCCTTCTTTCAGCGTTTTTCACAGGTCCCCTTCTGAGTTCAACATCACAAAATGATGTTTGATGAAAAATTTAGAATCAGGAACTATGAAATCGTAAAAGTTTATGTAACAAGAAGATAGAGAAGTAGGCTGATATGACGTCTCCGATTCAGTTAACCCCAGCATAGCGGCCTTAGTATGCAATGATTTATAGACAGGGACATATTCACACAAATACCTCGGTTTCTTTTCTTTCCTTACCTTTTCTCTTCTCGCAAGCATTGAAGGTGCATAATACTCGTAATTCATTGTGGTATTCCTTTCTTTAAAATCGTTGGCATTGACATTACCGTTGACTGCGTGAATTTTGCGGAGTTGTTTCTCTTAGTATTCTCCATCGACTCCCTTATGTTGAGTGGAACAAAGTACTGTACCAATGTCTAATCTTCAGTTACAAAGAGATCCACATTTTTTGGGGGTTGGCATGCAGCGATCATGTTGCTGTGTAGCTGAAAGAATCTTTGGAACCCATCTTGCACTCGCCTTACTCATATGCATATGTTCAATGATGATCCTCAGAACACCTGTTGCTGAATGCCCCAACATTGCTACTATTTCTGTAGTCGCCGATCAAACATCAATTCTGCTTCCACAGATTAAATTGTTTCAAGAGTGGTTCCGATATTCTCAATCTATTTTTTTTCCTCTTTATTTTTCTCGCACTTAAACAAATCTAGGGTTCTTTCATTATGCCATGGTGCCTTCCTTACGTTAATACTTTAACTCCTCTTTAGAGATATTTTAATTTTTCCCCATTGATTATTCTGATCCTCTGGTATTAGAGGACGCCTCCTTGAAGTAACTATATAGTATGCTCTCTCCATACCTCCTATTATTCCATTTTGTTTTCGTAGAACAGTTGCCTTTTTATCTATATTCAGCTTGATTGCTGACTGACAGCGTTTTGTTCTGTAGAATAACTGCCCTTTGTATGTTTTTAGTTTTTTTTTTTTTTGTTTCCTTACAGTTTTTTCCCCTCTCATTTCCCACTGGGAAGCCAGAAAACTGTTAACGTGATTTGTTACCATTCTCTAAAAATTAAAAAAAAAAATGTGATTTTTCATTGTGAATCGTTCTCGACCTGGTTCTTTCTCCTTGTTCTGGATAAAATAATGGTTTAAAAGGTATTCCAGAATCTCATTCTTTTTGAATGTGTACTCTTCAGCCCAAATATACTCTCTATTACCTTTTAAATAATATTATTGTTATGCTAATATTATATGCCAATAAAATATTATTGTTATAATATATGATAAGTACTCCTAGGCTATTTATATTTTTTCCATCCTTAGATACATATTTTTTTATGATTTTTTTAAAATTCCTTTTATAGAATTCAGAATATGAAAACGATTGATGGAAAATCTGAATTCAGTGGCACTTTTGATGTTTTTTTTAAATTAGTGAAAAACGAAGGAATATTTGCTTTATGGAAAGGTTTCACCCCATATTATGCTCGAATAGGTCCTCATACAGTATTAACATTTATCTTTTTGGAACAATACACTAATTTATACAAGAAATACTGTATGTGAGGAAAATGGAGAACCCAAGATAAAGCATTTGGAAGTATGATGATAAATGGGTTTGAATTTAATGGGGATTTAGAACACAACTGGCATTTAACAATTTTGTAAATTTATATAAAAAAATTGTTTGATAAAAAATACAGTCTTGACCAAACTCTTGTGGTAATTTTTTTTTAGGGTTATACAATGAATTTAACTATTTTCAAGTTGTTTAATTTTTATAAAAAATTATTGACGATAGTTATGAAGTTGTCTGTTGGAAACAGACAAACAATTATTTTAAGAATTATTGATGATAGTTTTTCATGTATATTAAAAAAAGTATAAATGAAAATTTGGAGAAAAACTTAAATAATAGGTTTAGAGGGTGTGCCGGATAAAGTAAAATCAGAGACTATCTTTACATAAGCAAAAATGACCATTAATTTTTTTTCAGTGACGGTACAGGTTTAAATTTATTTAATAATTATTATTGATTTAATTTATTCTCTTTTTTTTTTTTTTTTTTTTTTCTTTGAGAGGATTAAGTTAATGCACGTTTAAGTGCTCTGAGTGCAAATACCCAAGGTTCACAAAATAATATATGGTCTGTATATGTGTGTTGAGTTCAGCTCAAATACATAATTGTGTTGCATATAGGTATGAATTATCTGCTTATTGGCATAGGCTGAGCAACTGGTGAGTGTAAAAAAAAAAAATATATATATATCAATAATAGATTTCATAAGTACTATTTTAATGAAATTGGTTTGTTCCCACTTATATAATAGATTTTCATAAGTTTCACCATTTTCTTGAAAATAACAATACAATTTTCATTAAGCACTTCGCTATCAGAAAAAATTAAATTATGAGATTACATGAAGTGGAATAATTTTCATGAAAAACAGCGGTGACACAAATCAACAGTAGTCATAGTTTTGAATATTCATTTTAAGAGAGAACTCGTACTACTATATTTTTTTAAATCAATTTTTAAGTGTTTTTACTTAATTTTCAATAAATATTATTTTTTGTATAATAAGTTCATTTAAAAAAAAATCCGGTTATGATTGATTTAGAAAAAAGTTTTTTTATTGAGTGATGCAATTTCCATGACCACAACCCTATTGTATGTTCAAAGTGTCCATGAGTATAAAATGGCAACATTTAGAACTTACCGTTAACTTTACTAATCATAGTCAAATATAATTTAAACATAAATTCTCTCAATAGAAACAATTAAATATATTTTATTAATCACAACGACAATAATATTTAACACAAATGTTGACTCTAATTCATGTGTAAATAAATTTGAATACAAAAGCACTAATTTCGATTTACAAGTCAACATTTTCCACACAATATTCCACAGAGTTATTCTCACAACCATGTATATAATAAATATTGCAGTATTCTTGAGATTAAATCCACAGTATCTTATTTCCAGAATGAATTTTTTCAAAGTAATGAAGCTCAATAAGAAAATTGCTTTTAAATCAATCAAATTATGAACATTTTATAATGTAAAATCCAATTAAAGATATTGTTTTTTTTTCCAATTAAATATTTTATATGGTTTTTCGGTCTGTTAACTTTTATTATTGTTAAAACCTAGTTCATTGATTGATAATAAACACTACAGGCAACCATTTACTATCAACAACTATTCATAAAAAATCTCCCTTTATATCTATTTATCTGTTCTTTTATTTATTTGTTAATAGTGCACATCTTGATTAATTATGAATAACCAGTTAATAATTGTATATTTCTACTTCTATTTATGTTGTATTTGTTGAATGCAACTAAATGATTGGTAATTTAATATGAAAAGCTAGTATTCTCACTCTCCTCTTCTGGGTTCATCAACCTATTGAACTCTTCTTCTTCAAGTTCTTCCTCTATCTGGTAAATGTGGATAGCAGCTGCAACATTCTTGTACTTGATAGCAATGTTGAGAGGTGTGTGTCCATAAATGTTTTGGGAGAATATGTCTGCTCCTTTTCTCAGTAAGAGATCAATGCATTTTATGTATCCTGTCTGTGCAGCTTTGTGGAGGGCAGTGTCCAACTTAATGTTGTCCGTAGCCATCACATCTGCTCCGGCCTTTAGGAGAAAATTGACATTCCTCAACTCCTTGTACTTGCTGCATGAGAGGACAGCCAGTGAGAGGATGGGCAGGCTCGACTTAGATCTGAAGTTGGCATCTGCTCCCCCTGCCAGCAAAGTCTTTACCAGTGACACACTATTTCGGGCAATCAGTGAAAGTGATAATGGTGTTTGGTCGAAGCAGTCCACCACATTGACCTGTTGGCACAACCTTATATAATGGTCATATTGGAAGTACAAATAAGATATCTGATGAGCACAATCATATACTTTATTTAAAGAGTCCCAATATGTGGGTCATGAACAGAGAAGAGAAATGAATTCTAGAGTATTTGCTTATTTTTATGCTTGCATACTTGCAATTTATGAGTTTCAAAAGTATTATTATTTAAATTCTTTCTTATAACAAAATAATATGATATTAAAGACCATCCCTGAGTGCCCAAAATGAGTAGACTTATCGCCGAAAACAAACCAAAATTCTGATTGCTGAAAATAAATAAATAAATGTGCATATATATATATTTTTCATTTTGCATTTTTATGTATTTTATTAAAGTATCGTATCATATAATCTTATTGCATTTTTCATGTACTTCAAACTAAACGTTTTGCTATTGCACTGATTTCTAAAACGGATTTATGCCCATATAAAGCTATAAATAAATAAATACTTACTGCTTGAAAAATAAACAAAGAAAAAAAAAACAATAAATTAATGAATGAACACTCCCTACTTACAATTAAAACTAAATTGAATGGTAAAATAGCCTACTACATCAATAAGCCTAATATAAATAAAAATAGAAGTAAATAAATTGTTTATAAAAACAATAAATTCATTTCAATCAATGCAGTTAATATTAAGTTTAGCTTTTAAAAAAATACTAAAATATCATAATAAAACAAAAATCATAATACTATCAAACTATTCGCAAAGAAATATGAAAGACAAGAAATACAAAACTGAATAAAGAATACCAAATCTATTGTGAGAATTGTTATAAATGGTGAATTGGAGAAATATCCAATATAACATAACGTCCAATATACATCCTGCTTCTTACTTATCTACATTTAAATATTTTTTTTTTTCCAACACCTATTATTCCAAACAGAGGCTTTTTGATTATAAATTTTAAATTATATTTTTGATTGGGACTGCTCCATTATTATAATCGCTATATACCTTGGATTTTTGTTCAAAATAAGTTGTTTTTTTTACTTCTCATTCTAATGTTTTGTTTATTTATTTTACTTTATTTATTATTTTATAAATTTCTTTCCCTACCTCCTCTACACATGTAAATAATTAAATTTATAAATAATTAAATTTATTTCATGTATTCTGGCCAGATATGTTATCTTTGTTTGTAACATTTATGTTATTCTTAAGGGTCTAAGTCCCAGAATAAAGTAATTTTCTCTATTTTAACATTCATAGATCCATAATACATAACAGATAAAAGCATATACTCAGTATAGACATCTGTATTTTTCTATTGTTTAAATGGATTTGGGAAAGTTTTAGTGATTACTGGATATTCTAGTCTATTTATAGCCTATTATACTTACTATGTTTTAATACTCAACTTAGGATGATATAACCTTACATTGGCTTCGTACTTAATCAGTGCGGCAGCTGCTCTGACCCTGCCAAAGAAAGCCGCAATGTGTAGTGGAGTTCTTTCGAAGGTATGTGGTTTGTTTGGATCAGCTCCAGCTGCTAGCAACATTTCCATTACCTGTATCAAACATCATATATGACAAATGTTTAAGATGGAAGAGGAATGCCATATTTATCCATTTTTCATAACTGCATTGTAATAGATTTTGCAAATGAAAAGTCCAAATAAATAACAATAGAAAACTCACCGCAAGGTTATCATGCATGATGGCCAGAACAAGAGGTGTATTTCCAAAAATAGTCTTTGCATCGAGGTTCAATTTTTTACCCGCTTTCTTGGCACAGTTAATCAAAGTAGATGTGAAATTGGAGTAACCCTTCTCTGCAGCAATATGTACAGCAGTCACCCTGTCATCTTGGGAGGCATTTGGGTTAGCACCTTTCTCGAAGGCTCTTTCACATCCCTCGCAGTCGTTGAGCAAGGAAGAATAGAGCAGGAGTTGATCTCCTTCTGCTATCGGACCTTGAAATGGTGGATATCATAGCTGTCTCGCCTTTACTATGATTGTCAACTTGCTCCTTAACAAGAATATAGGAAGGGCAATATAGTCATTGTATGGATTTTCAATTTCTTTCTTTTTCTTTTTTTTTTTTTTAATGTAATGATTAAAAAGAATATTTACATCAAGTATCATTTATTAATTTAAAAAAAAAAAAAAAATCAACCTGTATCTCTGCAACCCATTTAGTTAGGGTCTTAGGTCCAGTACATATAGAAAATTGTACTGTTTCACCACCAACAATTGTGTAAGGAGGTGGTTAGGCCGCCAGGTTTTCCCCCAATTTTTGGGAACCCACTTTATAGAGGCTGTGGGTGCCCCAGGTGTCCATACCCTAGTGTCGCTTCAAAAATAAAATTACAGAATAAATAATTCTTCAGCCAGGGTTCGAGCCCAGGACCCAGAGTACAGTAGACTTATATTTTATCCACTAGACCTCACCACTTCCTATTTAGTAATTAAGGAAACATAATAAAAATGAAAAGATGACTGAATGATGTTTTACTGCTCCCATACAGTAAAACATCATTCAATCATCTTTTCATTTTTATTATGTTTCCTTAATTACTAAATAGGAAGATGTTTTACTGTATGGGAGAAATGGAACATCGTTAACCTTTAAAATTCAAGTAAAACCCAGACTAGATCTTGGATTTTTGTAAGATGTTTATTTTTTTTAAATGATTAAATAACTCTATCCATACTTTTCTCATCATCGTCCTGAGTTTTCTTTTGGTTCAATTTTTGTAAGAAATATATTTGGCTGTTTCAAAAATAAGTTGATTGATTTATTTCATTTTCGTATTGTAATTTTTTGACACAGTAAGCTAAATTGGATGACACTATTGATGAAGCGGTGTAAAAGTATATATGGATAAATATACATGATAGGTAAGAATTTTTAGAACAAGACACGATTTATGAAATAATTTATTTAAATGTTAAAATGAGATGTAAAAAGTATAGAGATATCATAAAATATAATGTTATACAGATATTTGAAAATGGCCCAAGAGGCCGAAACATAAAATACGAAAACGAAATAAATCAATCAACTTCTTTTGGAAACGGCCAAATAATATATCTTACAAAAATCTTTCGTACTTGTTTTTATCCAGCATAACTAAATATTAAAACATAAAGCTCATTTTCTTTATTGTATATAACCCAACATTTAATGAGCTTTGTATTATTTAAAAATATCCTCATATATACTCTTACATCTGCCTTTTAACACTAATAACCAGTCTGAATATTCTGCCAAAGTTCACGAAATTGTACCAGAAATTAGTTTAACATAAAAATTACCTCCAGATTTTACATTTACTTTTATAAAAAATTAAATAAAGCTCAATACTTAATGATATTCTAACAAATAAAACTGACAAAGTTCCCAAAGTCATAACATAATTTCATGAAGTAAATCACTCATTAAAATTTAATCAGTTTGCAGTTAGTTCTCAAAAATTTAATATTAGCTTGACATTGGTAAAAAAAGCAATTTCCGGCCATAATATTTTTTTATTACATTTTTTGCAGCATTCTACAAGAGAGAAATTTGATTGGGATTGGGAGTTGCAAGAGTACACAGCATACTGCATCAATCCTGTAGACAATTTTCAAGGAACAAATAGAGGGAGATACTGCCAATTTAGAAACGCATTTCGCTCATGGACATTTATAAATTCAGCCTAGCCTCAATATATATGGTGATGCAGGATTCCCATATTAACTTTGAATATGAATGAACCATGAACATATTAAGGAAGGAGAACTTTTTGAAAAGATGTTAGAGGTTTTATTTATTTAGGGTGATTCACATTTTTCAAAAAACATTTGATTCAGTCTACGTTCAAATTTGTTATTTAGCTTTTGGAAAGAGATACATTAAAAATAAGTTTGTTATTTTTATTTCTCCTCTCTAAACCCATTATAGCAGAAATGAAACAAAGCCCTCACTGCAGTTTCAATAGAAGATTCTGAGAGATTCTGAGAGGTTCTGCAGAGTGAGATAAAGGAAAGGAAATAATTGATAATAATTGCGTGATTCGGGGTGTTACTCTAAACCATAATTGAAAACGAACTCCAACACTGGAGAGTCAGGAAGAAATTGTATCAAAGACCACAAGAGATCTGATTAAACAATGAAGTTCCAAATGTATAAGAAAATTGAAGGATGTTGGGAAAATCAAGGAGAGTTGTCTCCTTATTAGAATATAGGTATCAATCTGGAAACTTCCCTATCTACCAGAATCTAATATTTCTTCCATAATAATTTAGAAAGTGAAATGATCTATTTTCAATGATTCAGAAGAGAAGCAACATCATATATTTGAAAGGAAGATTTTGCACCGTATTTTTGGACCCATTAAGGAAGGGAACCAATGGAGGAGGCACAATTACTGGGAGGTATACCAATTATTTGTGAAAGCGAAATCGTTCGTTTTATAAAGTGTGGTCGAGTAAGGTACGTAAGTAAGGGCAGGCTACATTGCAAGGTTGGATCAGGAACAAATTCCCCAAAAAATTACTCTTTGGGATCCTGAACCGGTCGAGGGGAAGAGGAAGGCCAAGGCTGAGGTGGGAAGACGCCACTTGAAGGATGCCTGACCCTTTTAGGCGGACAAAATTGGAGATCGGCTGCAGAGGATTGAGCAGCCTCGTGAAGGATCATTGAGGAGGCCAAGGTCCACATCGGGCTGTAGTGCCATTGTAAGAAGAAATGATCTATTTAGAAAGGCAATATACTTCTCTTTGCTGTTGTTTGTTCTCAATAGTAGTTTCTTCTCTTCCTCGTTTCTTTGCTGAGTGATTCCAAGAATATTATCATTCATATTTTGCATCTCAAAGATATAATTCTGTTCTTTATCACCTAATCCTCTGATATTACGAATCTTTAATTTTTTTAGGTCAGTAACATTGAAATCCAACAATTATATTGGTCAATACCACTGTGCTCACCCATATTATTGACCGTTATAACTTAAGTTGGATGAAGTGGAGGGCTACCAGTTATAGGATATGTACAAATAGTCAATCATGATTCTCACTGCTTCACATGCCCAGGTTTTTCAGGTTGGAACTTCTCAGTTGTTAGTTGTTACCTCAGGTTGGCATAATTTCAAAATATGAAGCAAAAACGCTTTTATCAATCATAGATGACTTTCACTTTTTGTGTTAAATTTAGCATAGAAAAGGTGACACGTACCGATATATGTTTAAATCTGGGTGGTGAAGTTCCGGTTCTAGGATACCCAGATGATTTGGTATTTTTGGGCGAAGACGCAGAAACTATACAACTTAACACTGGTACGTAAAGAAACCGGTAAAGAGAAAGGGTTTGAAATAAATACGAATGAGACGAGATGTTTGACTAGGTGTAGAAACGGTGATGATCTTGGTGATATTGATATATCAGGACATATGTTTGAACATGTAAAGAAATTTAAGTATTTAGGTTTTATGATATTTAGAAAGAAGGAAATAAAGGCAGGAAATGCGTGTTATTATTCAGTTGCGAAATTACTAATCTCGCGGCTTTTATCAACTTACTCAACAACTTAATCAACAATTGTTTATAAAACTTTTCTCCTGATGGTTCACTACGGATTTGAAAAGTGGTCGCTTACTTTAAATGATGGGCAATACCTTAAAGTTTTCAAGAATAAGGTATTACGTAAAATATTTGGTCTTAAGAGAGATGAGGCCACTGTGGAATTCAGAAAATTGCGATCGCGGAATTGCGGAGCTGGCACCCTGTCGGTATAATTGAGTTGATAGCATCACTGCTACCCCAATGAGCCTGTATAGTTGGGCTCGGTGAAGAGCCAATGCCGAAGAAGTTGGTATGTGCTGAACCGACTGGTAGGGGCCCGAGTGGTCGGCCGAATCGTCGAGGGGAGGATTGTGTTGTCTGATCCAGAGGGGTTGGGCATGAATGGTGGTCATTGGACGGTTCTGCGTTGGCAAAATTTGCCTATTTGACAACCTTCGAATCCGGTATGCCTATAATGATTATTAAATCAATCATAGATGTCTTGAGGTCGGGACACTCTCCTGTTTTCTACCCAGCCTTTATAGAATTGGTAACCAAAGATTGGGAGAAAAACCTGGAGGTTAAGTATGACAAACATGAGTTATAGCATCCTCAGGTGCATTTTCATAGTCTGTTTGAATATGGCAAGTGAGATGTTATGTTTATCGTCAGATCTTATTTTTATTCAATAAAAGTTACAATGAGGCACAAGTACCAAGTAGCCATACATATAATTATTCAATACCAAAGTTTAAACTTTCAATAACAGTTTTCTGTCATCATAACTCGTTGTAACATGAATACGAATTTTTAAATTGGTGGGTGGACCTGTAGCAGCGGTGTCACATGACGCCGAAGCGGTTAAGTAAAGTTGGTTTGCTAATGTAATGCAGCATTGATTTTTATATAAATTTAATATCTCCAAATTTTGCAATTATTGTCTTCAGTTTAATTATTCATTATTTTTCTTATTATTATTGTTCTAATTATAAATTTATTTTAGCAAACCAACTATTACCTTCCTCAGAATGATATAGTATTTTTGATAATTGTTATCAATTGATAGAAACATATGGTGGATTTTGGCGGTTGGAAAAAAAGATCTAGGAGGTTATACTTGTATTAAATAAAGTGTTGTTTGTGTGAAACTATGTACGTTATTGAATTATTAGCAACACGCTAAAGACCTTTCCAGCTAAATAACCCGTGTTTTTCAAGTTTCAGAAAGAAGATTTATTATGTTCTTAAAACTAAATATTTTTAGGCGCTAAAAACCATTGAAATCTACCATTAAAAAACAAAAAACAATTGAATGTTTTTCCATGGTGACATGTACACAAAACACGATTATGAAATCCAATGTGCTTAAGTGTATTTGTTATATACTTAGTATTTAGCTACTGTTATGCAGATTAAGATTTTTTTTCCTTACTGTTACAGATTATTTGATTTTAGGAAATCTCATTTTTGAGATACTGGAGTGACTACATAACTCACTTTTATAAATATTGGCGTACCTGATCAAAATGAAAATATAATAAAACTTTTCAGAAAAGGTACATGAATCTTTTTGGGAAAAATATACATTTATTAAAAGAAGAAATATTAAAATAAATTGTCTTACAATTCGATTCCTATTGAACATTTTCTTGGTAATATGGACAATAAACCGGAAACGTGGAAATCTTTACCTGTAATCATGTTCGTGTTTTTAATCTGCTATCTGACTTGAGAAGTTCCTGTTGGGTTGTCTAGGTGGTGTTGTGGTCAGCTGGCATATGTTGGGTCAGATTGTATAATTTTTCACCGACATTGATTTTTTGACACATGATTTTACAATAACGTAAATATTGGTAAATATATTCAATTTATAGTTAAAAGTTTTTGAATTCTATAAACTATTTTGTAACTGTTCTTTCCTATAATGGATTTGTTACATGACATAGCCACGGAAATTCCAAAATATACCTATATAAACCTTGGAGAGTAAGTTGACGTTGTTTATTTATTTAACGTCACTTTATGCTACTATGGCTAATCGGACGATGCTACAGTGGGAGTCCTAAATTTTGCCTATCCAGGTTTTATTAGGGTAGGGATCTTTAACGAGTACCTGACATCGCACAGGCTCGGGACCACCTTTTAACGTCCCCTCCGAAGGACGGCGTAACTAAGGATTTTTTACTCCCATTAAAAAATCCTAGGACCACCTGCGGATTTGAACCCGTGACCTTTGGCATGGGAGGCTGCAGAAGTTGACGTTGTTCGTTTCACCATTGATTCCTTGCTTCGTATTTTCATTTGAAAGAATTTATCAATCAATCTATGGGTTTAGTAGTAGTAGGAGAACTACGCCAATTTTTTAACAACTTAAAAATGTAAAATTATTTTGACACTTTATAACGATAGGGTCACCCGATCGCCACGCAAAATATCTCTTCATATGTATCATATACCTTCATACATAAGATCAACTAGAGTTTTGACAATCAATGACAAGATGACTTCCCCAAGTGAAACCACTCTCACGATAGTTGCGGGAGAGCTAAAGGCATAATTTTTACTTTCACTTACCTATGTATGAAAAATATAGTCAGAGGGGGGAGTATTAGAATAAGAATAGTAATGTTAATGTATAATACATCGTTGGAAAGCCAAATGTTTTAGGAAAAACGTTATGTGATATACAGAGTTGTGCAAAGTAATGGAGAGTGAGGAAAAGGGTATAACATTTGGTGATTGTTGTAGATAATAATTTTTATTGATGTAATATTTAAGGTAAAATCAATTCTTCCCTCTAAACTCTTAAAAAATAATTATTTAAAACTTGTTTCAACACTGACTTCATTTAAAATTTCTTAAATTGATTTTTTAAAATGATATAAATGAAAGTTGTATGTTGCACGCTAATATTACTTTTAAATAATCCTGTATCATTAAGAATGATTAAAAAGAAATTCAATTCAGGCAGTCATAGGGACTGCTGATAGAAGTAAAACTTTTTTTAATTCTCGATTTGCGCTGGAATTTTGTTGGAAAGAAGAGTACGTTCGTAAGTAGATTATGTTAAGAATGCATGTTTTTTTTTTTGTTTTTTTATATATTATTGTTTTATTTAATAGTAAAACATTATCACCCTGTATAGAGCTGTATTATCTTGAAGTATGTCATCGTAATCTGAATGTGACTGAAGACTGTATGAGTTGGTGGTACACATAACAAATTTTGTTTTACGGACTTTCCAAGTATCAAGGAAATTCAGACATTTAGGAATAAGCTTTATAGTAGTTTCACAGAGATAATCTCAGTTTCTCTCCCAAGTAAACAAAATCCATATGTTTTAATTAGTAATGAAATATGCATTGTACTTAATTGCAATATGAATTGCAATAAAATGAATTTAATTTTCTAATATCATATTTCTATGGTTATATGATCAAGACATCCATTTTGATTTCGTTTTACTACGATTTAAATATTGACAGTAAGATCATCATGATTTTGCTTCGTGTGTTTAAATGTTTTCATGCAAAGTAATGTTTTAATAATATTTACAAATATCGATATTTTAGAGTCAAGAGGCCGGTAGGTGAGGAGTTTTAGGGCGATAAATTTCTAGATCATTACGCCCTTTAGAGTCAAGAGAATTAAGCTATTCATTATATTAACTTTATATACAGTAAGAGGCAAGTTATAAGACATAGTTTATCTACCATATCTTTACTCATTCATTTGCAATAATGAATGAGTGAAGATATAAAGATATGAATGAGATATAAACGAATTGATATCTTTATCCCCTCTCAAATAAACAGGTATAAACAGAGCGCATGCGCTAGTCTAGAGCATGTTGATAACGTTATCATGGTTACGAAATCAAAGCTTTTATCCCTGCCAAAAATCCCATAACGCGCCTAAAGAAGTTTTCACTTAAAAAAAAAAGATAAAGTAACATCAAAACAGACATTTGTATTATGCACTTCATGAAAACATGCCTCATTAATTTAGAAAAGGCATCTTAAGAAATTTTTTTTTTTTTTAGTGGCGCGACAGGACGTGCAGGCCCTGGGCCTCGCGGTGTAGTCTCCTGGGAATTTACACTCGCGTTTCACGATGTAATTTATAGTGTATGGTCATCACTCCCTACGCCTAATTTTCTGAGTGGCCATCATTTGGCTGACTGGTCTCACATACCCGAGGGAGATGCTGCGAGTGAATTCCCGAGATTGAGATAGCGCGCTAGCCACTCAGCCACGGGCTCCCCATCTTAAGAAATTTAGTATTTATAATAATAATAATAATAATAGACTTAGCGAACCCGAAGGTTCGATGCCGATACCACCAAATTCCGCCTACACAGACTCGTCCAATGCTCACCATTCAAGCCCAAGCTCCCGAGATCAGCCTTAACGCAATCCTCCCATCTCCGCTTCGGCCTACCTTTCGGACGCCTACCAGTCGGATCAGCAAATACCAACTTTCTCGGAATCCGTTCGTCATCGAGCCCAACAACTTTACTCGTCCATTTGAGTCTCCGCGATGCAATCAGCTCAATTATATTCACAGGATGCAAGTTCCGCAATTCCGCGTTATGCAACCTTCTAAACTCCCCAGTGGCCTCATCTCTCTTTGGACCAAATATTTTACGCAATACTTTATTTTCGAAAACCTTAAGCCGCTGTTCATCCTTTAAAGTAAGCGGCCACGTTTCACATCCGTAAAGAACCGTTGGAAGAATAATAGTTTTATAAATTCTAATCTTTAAGTTTTTAGATAGAAGCCGCGAACTAAGTAACTTAGCAACTGAATAATAACACGCATTTCCCACCTTTAACCGGGACTTTATTTCTTCCTGGATTTCATTTTTTCTAGTTATCATTGAACCTAAATACTTGAATTTCTCTACGTGTTCAAAAGTATGACCTGATACATCAATATCACCAAGATCGACACCGTTTCTGCTACTAATCATATACTTCGTTTTATCGGTATTTAATTCGAGTCCTATTTCTTTACCGGTTTTTATTAACACACTTGTATTTAGTTGTATGGTTTCCGTGTCTTCACCTAGCAGTACCAGATCATCGGCATACCCCAAAACCGGAATCTTGTCACCCAAATTAAGCCTTTCTCGGTACACATCACCTTTTCTATGACATATTCTAAAGCTATATTAAATAACACAGGTGAAAGGGAGTCACCCTGTTTTAAACCCGATCGCACCTCAAATCTCTCGGAATAATTATGACCGATTCTAACTTTATGGAATGTTTCCGACAAACACATCTCTACTAGGTTTACTAACTTTCTAGGTATTCCCTGTTCAATCATGATGTTATATAGCTTCTGACGGTCTATTGAATCATAAGCCTTTTTAAAATCGATATAAAGTTGATGGACTACACCGTTGTTTTCCAATTTTTTCTCTAATATTTGTCGTAAGGAAAATATTTGGTCAATAGTCGAGCGATTCCGCCTAAAACCACATTGGTAATCTCCGATAATTTCCTCAGCGTATTCCGTGATTCGACTAGTTAGAATTTACGAGAATATTTTATAGCATACTGGGAGAAGAGAGATCCCACGATAGTTGTTACAATCCGACCTCGGTCCTTTTTTGTGAATCGGAATAAGTATCGATTCTTTCCATTCCTCGGGCATTTTTTCAGTTTCCCAGATCTTTTTAACTAAAAAATGTATTTTGGAAACGCCCGCTTCTCCACACGCCTTGATTAATTCACTCGTGATATTATCATTTCCTGCGGCCTTATAACGTTTTAATTTTCCTCTCGCCATTTCGACTTCCTCTTTACTCGGTGCGTCTATCCATGGTTCAGCGCTCTGATATTCAGAGAGAGGAGATTGATTATTATTTTCCGTATTTAAGATGCCGTCAAAGTGTTGTTTAAATTTATTTAATATCTCAGAAGGATCCGAAATTATATTGTTATTTGCATCTTTAATCGCATTCAATAGAGGTCCAAATCTTTTACGCGATTTGTTTATACCTTTGTACATCTCTCTTACGTCATTTTCGTTTCTGTGTTTTTCTATTTCTATTATTTTGCCTTTAAGATACTCTCTTTTCTTATTTTTTAAGAATTTTGAAGTTTCATTCTTTACTAACCGAAAATAAGCCACATTATTATCGCTTGGATTATTTAAGGAATTCAGTTTAGCGGTTTTTCTTTTTTCGCACATATTTTGACAATCCCTGTCGAACCAAGGTTTGTTCTTTTTATTTTCGATTTTTCCAAGACATAAATTACCGACCTCTTTAATATTATCCCTGATCCCTTCCCATATTTTGTTTACATCTTTGTGTTCCTCGTCTGAAGATTCCAAAGCTTCGAACCGATTTTTTACTTCTATCGTGAATTGTTTTCTAATTTCGAGGTTGTTCAATTTAACTAAATCAAAATTCTCGGGACGAATATAGTTCGGTGTTCTCTTTTTTGTATTTAGTTTTTGTCGAAGTTTCGCGATTACTAATTCATGATCAGAACCGCATTCTGCACCCCGATACGATCTCACGTTAATTATGCTACTTTGCCATCTGTTTTGTATTAAAACATGATCGATTTGATTCCGTGTTTGTCCATCCGGCGATGTCCACGTATACTTATGAATATCCTTATGTTTAAATGTAGTACTTTTGATTACTAGGTTTTTCGAAATGGCAAAGTTTATTAGTCAGGTCCCATTATCATTACTATATTTGTGCAAACTTTCTTTACCGATTGTAGGACGATATACTTCTTCCCTTCCAACCTTTGCGTTCGCGTCGCCTAGTATTATCTTAATGTAATTTCGCGGT
The DNA here is from genome assembly GCA_023052935.1 of Piezodorus guildinii. Lineage (NCBI taxonomy): Eukaryota > Metazoa > Arthropoda > Insecta > Hemiptera > Pentatomidae > Piezodorus > Piezodorus guildinii. The sequence continues at coordinate 52,510,094 of CM041298.1, forward strand.
AATTTATCGTAAACCGACTCTAGTTTATCATAAAATTCGCATTTTACTTCATCATCACTGTCTTCGGTGGGAGAATGAATGTTTATAAACGCGATTTTAAACCAACACCCTTGAAATATAGCAACCGATATTCTTTCACTAAAGAACTGTACGTTCCGTAATGCGGAAAGAAATCTATTCCTAATTAGAAACCCGGTACCTAGACAATAATTAACGCTCCCCCCGTATCAAATAGTATACTTTCCTTCTGTTAACCAACCCTCCCCTGGCCAGCGAACCTCTTGTAATGCAACGATATCTAAATGGTACCCCTTAACTTCATTCGCGACCGACTTTAACCCACCTGCCGTATTTAAACTTCTAACGTTCCACGTCCCTATTGTTAGATCTCTAATTTTCATCTTGCGCCATGATTCCACTGAAGCAGTCCCCACCCGGAGACCCGAACGGGGGACTAGTTTACCTCCGGATAATGAGCGTTTTACCTCAGAGGAATCCATGACTTTTGGTGATATTTTGTGAACTAAAATAAGTGAGTAGGGCGTTCGAACCTACGTCACACCCTCCAGCAAGCCTGGGGGGCCGCTCTCATTGTTGGTCAGCGAGTCCATCGGACTTAGCCGGGAGGAGCTTCCGAGGAAATTCCACCGACCATCCCCACATCCGCCACCCGTGGGACGCTCCCCATACGCGGTAATGAGATCCGCGCGAGTATTTATAATAAAATTTTAAAATAATAAATACTACAGTTATATAGAAAATGAGGTTCTTGGACATTTTTTATAAAGTTAAAGTGTGTGATAATTAAATATATATATGTATATACATACATACACGTTTTTTTTTCTTTTCAGAGGATACAAATTATGATTTAAGCACCGAAATTACGTTTTCTTTTGAAACTGTGCTTAGTTTATCCTGGTTCGGTTTTCTTAGACTTGGTGGACAGGATAGTTTTTTCTTTCCCAACTAATCTAAAAGTCAGTTCTAAGAAAATAAACCTGCCTTATAATTCAATTATTGATTTTGATGAAAATTCTTACTCCATTAATAGTATTAATATTGTATTAAAAATATTGAATATGTTAATATTCACTTACCCAAAAACGCCCTCCAAAATGAAATGAGGGTTTCTTGTGATGCAAATTTTTTAAAGGCTCTACATTTCTCCTAAAAATTCATAAGAATTAACTAAAAGAAAAAAATAATGACAATTTTACTGTATATATAAATCATTTAATACAAAATAATTCATTAGATCAAGTATAATAAATAAAACGCTAATGATATAATTATAATTTTGAATGTTATCGAAAGACTCTCATTTTGAATTATGTTGATTCATCTAACGCCATTTTTATGCTACTGTTGCTAATCAGATGACTGGGAGACATAAATTTTGTTTATCTAGGTTTTATTAGGATAGAAATCTTTAATGAGTACCTGATATCGCACAAGCTCGAAACCACCATTTTAAGGACGAAGGACGTCATAACCAAGGATTTTTTAATCCCTTTAAAAACCCTGTGGTCAGCGAACAGGTTTGAACCTGTGATCTTGCGCGTAGAAGACTGTTTATGCTAGCTGATACACCACAGGTGATCTATCATTTTCAATTAAATTTATCAGTAAATTAGGAGACAATCTTACCAATAAGTACAAATGATTTTTAAACTGCAAAGCCTTTGTATTAATTTTTTGTTTTCCCTTTATTCTAGATCAGGTAATACTTCTGTAGAAAATTCAATATACGGAGTGAGTTCACAGTTTAAAGAAAATTTTTTAACATAAAACAAAAATATATATTAAGAAAGATTGTTTTAAAAGAAAAAATATACTCATATATTTTTATTTATTTTTTTTACATAAGGAAATTAAATTTTCAAGTATAAAACGATAGATAACTATAAAGCTGTTTTGTTTCTGTTGCTATAAGTTTATTAATTAATTAAAAAATCATAAAAGTTCATTATCAACTCTGAAATCAAAGTAAGTTCACAGTTTAAGTTCGCTTGAAGACCTATTAAAAAGATGTAAGACCAGGTGACCCAACGACGCGCAACATGGCTTCTTTTTTTACCACCCAAAGACATTGTTGATAATTTGAACTTGGATTCAGACAGCTTCCGTTTTCAAATAAATATTTCAATTTTTTTATGAGTTTAGTGATTTGTTTTCAGTTCTGTCATAATTGACATGAAATAAATACCAGGATTTTTATACCTTAATGTGTAAGTTCATTTTCATGTCAATAACAAGATCATTTTTGGCGCATGCGCACAAAACCTTTGTTTTGTAAAGTCTACTATTAATGGAGGAAGAATTTTCAAGAATTGGAACTACTGCATATGATGATGTAGATAGAATTGCACAGTAGATTTAAAGCACAGTGTTGGACCGAATAGTCGGTGATAAAAGGAAATATTTAACTTTTTCTATTTGCATCTTACTCTATCTTATTGAATTCAATAAAACATCTATGGCAGGATTATATTGTTCCTTCCTATAACTAAATGCTTTTTAGCATAAAGAGTTCAAAACTTTGTACGCTTTCTAAAAATATTCTTCATCTATCTTAGTTAACCGAATAGTAAAGTTATCCCATATTTAAATATATGTGTCAAAGGTATATTGCAATTTACCTCTTTTTCATCATAATCAATTGTAGACACTGAAGAATTGCTCATAATTCTTTCAATTTTAAGGAATATATTTCATTTTAAAGCATATTCCAAACACTGGTGATAAAACAATTGGAACTGGTAGCAGTCTGAGATTTTATCTTTATTTTCCACATTAAGAGAAAAACTCACCAAGTAACTGTTTTAAGAACCAGTACATAAATGTATTTGACAAATTCACATCAAAATTAATTAAAGAACACATGATTTAAACATATGTATCAAAAATACAGATGATGATTAAGTGTCTTCAACAAGATAAAATGTTGCCATCCAATAAAATGTATAAAGAACATTACAAGCTAGAAACATAAAGTAAAAAGATTAAAATATTACTGTATGCACAGTTATCTATATTATTTAATCATGTAGTTTAGAAATAAAATTGTGTCAAACAGGTTAGGCACAAAATTTACTCTGGAAATTTAATAGTTTTGTAATAAATTTTTATATCCTGCAATTTTTAAGTATTATTCGCTCAAACAATAATAGACATTTTCACAGCAGGAAAGGGGTGAGAGTAAATTTTATATCCATGGGATTATTCTCAAAACAGCATTTTGGGAATAAACATAATTAGTTTTATAGCAAAATGAAATATATAACATCAATTAAAATTAAAATAAAAAATTATTACTTCAACCCTTTAAGGTTGTTGGGTTCACTACATAGTTGGGACCCATTCTAAATCTAGGCCAACAATTGAGCATAAAGTCTGAAGTCTAATGATCAATCATAAAATTTTTGTATACTTTCTTTTCTAGGAGCTGAGTGTGATCCGAGGATCGAACCATGGCTGATAGAACATAATAAATAGCCACTGCGGGACTGGAATCTGAAGATTAGAAACCCAGTATTCCATCATGCCTAATAACTTAAATAATCAAGAAAAACATATTTCTAAAATACTTTTTTCATCTTATTATACTAATGAAAAAACTCTCAAGAAGAATGTGAAGATTTAAAATAATAAAGACAAATTAAGCATATTGTGGCTTATTGCATCAATGAAGAACACATACATAGAGTCAATTTGAAAGCTTGAGATAGCTCCAGGGAGGGACAAGGTCTAGTGGATAGAGCACAAGTCTACTGTTTTCCAGGTCCCGGGTTAACTTTCAAGCTGTGGCAGAACTATTTATTCTGTTATTTTAGCTGTGGAGCAATCCTGGGTAAGGAGACCATTCTGGAGCAAACCAAGCTTCTATAAAGTGGTCACCCAATTCAAGAAAAATCTGACTGATGACAGATCTAGGCCTAGTTACCTTCTTACACTTGCGTCTAAAAACAGTGAAAAATTGTTGCTCTCATGAGTCGTATCTAGTGCCTTTTTTGGTGATTAAGTGCTCCAAGATTGCCCTTTCTTTAAGGCTGCGGTGCACTGCGAGAGAACAGGTAAGTGAAAATTTGTGAGATTTGGTGATAGTAAATTATCATACACTCTCACATACTTTCAACATACAAAAACTTCATAATTCTATTTTTTTTATCTTTTAATATAAATATTTAATTTCTTAAAATGGAGTTTCTACATTAAAAAACATGTTTTCATGATTTGTATGTAAAAGTGGTTTGTTTCGATATAACATTATCATTTAGTTTTTTTTAAATAATATTTCTGGGTCCATCCATTTGAAATTGTTCAAGTTTGCTCCTCAACATTTTTGGTTTTAATTATTTTTTATGAATTATCCTTTCATGAATACATTTTTTTTTCTGGAAAATACTTTAGTGTTCCAGCTGTTTTAAGTCAGCTTCGCGACTGAAAACATGTGTAGGGAAAATCTCTATAATTCTAGTAATTTTGCAGATATCGAGTCAAAACAAAAACTAACAGTAAGATAAGGATATCTTTTGTCTTTACAACTTATTACCTTAAAAGTGAAGAAAATGGTTAAAAAAATTCTCGAAAATTAATAAAAAAAATCCGGTGTGCACAAACACACGACTTTTACTTACCTTCGTTGTTATAATCTAATTAAGAATATTAAGAATATCTAATTAAGAATTATAATCTAATTCTAATATATCATTATCTATGATAATCAGTTTTATTGGCTTTTCATTACTTTATGTTAACTTTTAAAATTATGAGTATACGATGATATTTTTTCTAAAATCTTTAGTTTTCCAACGGTATATCATACATGTATATTACTGTTATGTTCAAAATCAAAAAATTTCAATAAAAAAATATTTTTTCAGTTTTCTCTTTAGTTGTTTTTTAAATTCGCTTAACTTATGTATTTACCTGTGTTTTAGCAATACTAATCAGAAGATATGGTCAATTTTATAAAATATACAAAATTAAAGGTACTTTAAAGGAAGAAATGTTGAAATATCGGCATTTATGCCCTGTCAAGACTATTTCAATTAGAATGAAATTTATTTATTTAGTTTAAGACCTGATGCTATGCCAGCAACCAACTGAGTTTAAGGTCTTTCTCATCATAGTTTAAAAACCCTTTGGGCATTAAATTAAAAATAAAGCTGAGGTTAGTTGCCCAGAGTAATATCCTCAGATCTTCCTAATAATACATTGCATTTTAAGAAATATGCATAATTTAAATCCTAACAAAATTCACTACATTTTTATTAATCACCAGATAAGCTGGGAAGGTAGAAGGAAAAAATGCAATTAAGAAGGGGCTTTACTATACTAATTCTAAGCTATTATTCAATAAAAAGTCAAACAGAATAACAATTCGATATAATGTTAAAATAACTAATATTTCTTTAAACATTTATCCTAAGTGGATATGTAATCGAAGCGAAAATGGAGTGTGCTTCAGTATTAGACTTAATTCGTATTTTATCTTTTGATAAAATAAATATAATTAAAAAATAATTACAATTTTTTATTCATTATACATTGTTTTTATGACATACAAAAAAATCTGAAGAGGATAAGAGTTAAATATAAAGAATAAATGAAAGTGTAAACTACAAAACTTTTTATTAACCTGAAGAACTAATAAAGTTGTCATATAACATGTGAACAAATTAAAGCAAGTTTTGCAATTTACACCCTCAAATAGTCTTAAAATGTCAGAACTTGGTAATATTTTAAAAAGTCGAGAAAGTAGACAATTTTTTTTTTCACTACAAGATATTCTATGATGTATTAGTCACTTCATATTAAATCATTTTGAACATCAGACTCAATGAAAAATTCAAGTTAACATACAAAGAAAAAACCCAACAACAAATATAATCTACATTTATTTACAACACAAAAAATTAATGTATTTACATTTTTAAAAATTTAGAATTACAAGATGAAATTGTGAACTGTACAGAAAAGTTTACTTCTAAATACATTACATCAATAGGTTTTAAAGAGCACAAGCATCTTTCAAGTTCGTTGCATTAAAAGCGGAAAAATAATCATCATGAAGAAATCGAACGATTGATTCAAGTGGACACAGGAAGAATGAAGAGTTTCTAAAACCAGTAACGTTCTGCTGCCTGGCAGGATGGTGATTTGCAACACCCTTACAAAAGTGAACTTTTGTAGTAATATCTTTACCATTAAACAGCAGTCGGAAAAAATAATCGCTGCCTATTGGACCAACAGTACCTCCTTTTAATTCTTTGCTTTTATATATCTAAAAAAAAAATATATATATATTCATCTTAAGTGGAAAATATTTAAGAACTTGTAATAAAGTTAGACTTAGGAATATGTTAAAGAACTAAATTGGGTTTCAATGGATACATGAATTTTAGATTAGATAATTTAACAATATAAGTGATTTTTGTAGATAATAATTATTATGTGTAAGTGCCCTTTTTGTCATACTGCATTATGTTTTACAGATTTGTATATAAGATATCATTTTTTTTCTAAAATCTTCAGCTTTCCGACGGCGTATACATCTGTATTACTATTCTTGTATCGGACAAAAAAAAAATTACCTAAAAAAGTATGTTATCTCTTTTCTTCTTTAGTTGGTTATGAAATTAGTTCAACTTGTATATTTATACATTATTTACCAATGCTAATAAGATGATATGTTTAATTTTTTTGAATCTACAAAATTAAAAGGTACTTTAGGGCAAGAAAATTTAAAATATTGGCATTTAAGCCCTGTCCGACTATTTCAATCAAAATCAAACCTGCATGATAGTAATGCCTGCTAAATTTTATTTAGATTTATGGAGTTAAGTCAAAATCGTTAAGGGTGTTTTTGAGAAATTCATGAAAAGGTGCAAAATGCATAGTACAAAGTGGCTCTTTTGGATTTGATGAAAAAGTTCCTGTAATGGCGATGTTGGGCTCGATGAGGAGCGGATTCCGAGAAAGTTGGCATTCACTGATCCGACTGGTAGGCGTCCGAAAGGTAGGCCGAACCGTCGATGGGAGGATTGCGTTAAGGCTGATCTCGGGGGTTTGGGCTTGAACGGTGAACATTGGACGAGTCTGTGTAGGCGGAATTTGGTGGTATCGGCATCGAACCTTCGGGTTCGCTAAGCCTATATTATTATTATTATTAGTGATGTTGTCTAAATATGAAATTTTAGTTTTGAACAATTTTTCATTTTTGTGCAAGACTTACCCGGAACACAGAGCTTTTTGTGCCACTAAGTTGATTTGACTCAGGGGACGCGTATTTCTGTTAAAAACTGGAATTAGAAAATGTTCATGATCCGAATACTACCATATGTTTTATACAATAATAGTAAAAAAGGTGTTTTACATTCAATAATTTATTCATAATTTTTTTCAGATTTAGAATTTTTTAAAATTTGTTTCTGGTTTTTTTTATTGCGTATTCTTTATATAACACATATGTAGACCATTCGACTCATCTTACCTCTAAAATTATCATGATAGATAAATAAACTATAAAAAGTAGATTGATTAATGGCAACCCAGGTGTAAGGTCCATAAAGTAAAGCTCACCTCAACAAACTTAATGCATTACAATTGAATTATATAATGAAACTTAATGAATGGTTATTTTCTAGAATAGAAAAAAAAAATAAAAACCCTGCAAATTATTACACAATGGTTTATTATTTCCAAATAATAATATTACGGTATAAATGTTTATATAGCTGTTGATAGGCAATCAAGTAATATGAAAGGGCGATAATTCAAAGTATAATGGTATATCACTACTGCTGATTTCAAAAGGCTAGTTCTTAACCAATTTCAATGATTGTTTTTTCAATTCGTAGAAAATTTAATTATTCACTAAAAGCAAATAACATTGTGGTATTTATTTATTTTGACAGACGGATTTTTTTAATTTATTTGTTCTTCAGATTCTACACATCTTGAAATGTAAGCCCTCAAATTTGGAAAATAATAAACCACAATCAATATAAATTAATAAATCTCACTATAATACAAATCGTTGCAATAATTTAATAATTATAATCATTCCAACAACAAAAAATATAAATTACCTCAAAGATGAGCCTTGATGCATAATAAGGAGAAAATACTCCATCACTTGTTATACCAAGGGCACTAGTAAGAAAACTTAATGTTTTATCATGGCCGGAATATAAAATCAATTTGGGTTTCCTTTCTGATATCATCTGAAGAAACTGTGAAACTATGTTTTTCAATAAACCATAAGCTCGTAACAACGATCCTCTCTTGAAATTTTTACTTTTACTCGACTGTTTCGTTTCCCAATTAAGATAGGTAAAAAGTCCAGTAACTTGTTCTGGCTTCACACATCTGTCAGAGGTATATGAATACTTACATGGCAATTTACTGTTATGACATATATAAGTCAGAAGAGCATCTTTCAACGAGTGTGGATCAGTTGATAACTTTTTATGAGGAATTTCGTAAACGATAGATGAAGCAGCCTTCACTAAATTAAAAACTGCTGGATGGGAACGAAGATGTTTCGAACTTTCTGCAACTAACTGATCCAAGTAATAATTTGCTTTGGGACAGGCACAATCATCGAAACAAAATGTCAAACTTGAAACCGACTGGAAAACAATTTTAGGATAGTCTTCTTCATCTAAAAATGCATACAAAAAAGCAAGTGCACTATGTACAGTTCGACTGTATGATGTGCTGAATACTTTGATTTCATCTTTTATTCGACTGCTGCTTATATTCAATGAATGCTTGTAGACTTCTCTAAGAACTCTTCCAGTTGCGAGTAGTTGTGAGGCTCCAATTTTTGTCAACAGTCCAATATCACAGCCACCGGCAGGTAATGGTGAATGTATTCTTCTAAATACTCCGAGTAACTGAGAAAGTGCAGGTGTGCCAGTTATATTTTTAATATAACTTTCAAAAGAACCATACAAAGGGTCATAAGGTCCATCACAATTAATATTTGTTACATTTACAACATGAGTCAATGGCCCTCTGTCACCATGCCTTATTAATACAATCACTCCTTCTAAAGAATAGTTGGAATTGAAGTTACCTATAAAAAAATAAAAGAAAACATGTTATCTATTAAATAATTTTAAACTTTGTTACATCAATATATATAACTAGAACAGCATAAACAATTGAGCAAAAAGCTGATTTGGCCAAGACCAAGCTAAACCGCAAGATTTCCCTTTTCCTCCATTAAGGGTATCCAATTAATGGAGACTGTAAGCCCCAGAAAGGTCTCCCAATCTCAAGATCAATTCAAAGTTGAATATATAATTATTTGATGGGACCAAGATATAAGAAAATTTACATAATACAAAACGTTTCCATACTATGGTATAAAGACGAAAAAATACTTCACAACGATTATCTACTGATCATAATTAACAGATTGTTGAACATTTAGATATGGTGAAAACAATTACAAAATAGCATATACATTTAATTTGTGATGGATGGTGGTTGATTATGTTTATAAATTAATAGTAGTCAGTCTGGCCGAATTACAATAAAAAATAGAAGTTGGATTCCAGTGTCTAATGTCTCAATCAAACCTAAAAGGCGATCTTAAGAGATGAACAACAACTTTTAGGTTTAAAACTAATTTAACTGAAATCAATTTTAAAGGGCATCTACAGGTCAATTTTGATTATGTAATACAAATAATCTTTGAACTTTTTTTAAAAAAAGAGCTAATAAAATGCAAAAAAACAAAAAAAAAAAACATGAATGATATTCCTGATAAAAAATAAATAATAAACATAAATAACAAATTCAGCGATTCAAATTTATGAAAAGAGGGTCCGTTTGGAAATCAATTGCTTCCAAAATATCCTTAAGTAAAACCAAGAAAATAGATACTATTTGTTCTAGCTCTTAGCCATGCATCTTCTTCTTTTTTCTAATATTATAAAAATATGTCATGAATTAAAGCTGGAGTATTAGAAGAAAAAAAGTGAATTAATATAAATGTCCCTCATTACCTTCAGAGCCAGGTCGAATATCTTTATAAATATTGCAATATTTAGTTATCTTCTTTGCTTTAATCAAGGTTCCAACCAGTTTCTGTTCTTGGATAATGTTTAACTCTGTAGTTTGGTATTTAAGTAAACTTGCTGCAGTACCTTCAATACCAACATATTTGTACATAACTGAAACAGACAACAAACATAGAAGAAACCATAATTAAAACAATCAATTAGACTAACAATATGACTGACCTCCGAGAAGAACACAAATCCATAAACTCAATAGTACATAACAGTAAAATGCTCGATGCTGTAATTTAAACCTAAAGTTATTAAAACTCATTTCTATTCCTTAGAGAGATCATCTTTATTTCATTCACAGATTTTCATTTTCACTGGCGATTTACGTTTGGCCATTTCAGTACTGGCGGAATCGTTGATTCCTCACATGTTTCTGGAGTCTAATATAATAAAAAATTAACAATTCAGGAGATAAATAAAAATATGACAGAACCGGGTCATTTCTGCACTGCTTGTCAATGATTCCAATCGTAACCTGGTCTGTAGTAAACTCAGAGGCGGAGGGAGGGAGAAGGGAAAATATTGCCGGTCAGGGAATTTGGCGGGGGCGTGTTGGCAAGACTGAAGGCCGTTGTTCGAGCCAGACATGTTTTCGTTCTCATTGCAATGTGTTCTCTGCTGTAGTGAGCATGTGTGATCTTGCTATTTTTATCGATAGTTTGAAAGATATCTGTGTTACTGATACATCGAGCATTCGAGTGTGAACTGTGCCCTCTTAGGCAAATTGAAATGTAGTTGTTGTTTTGGTTAATTTGTGTTCACTCATTTTTTATTTTTTCTATATATAAATGTCATAAAGTTAATGTGAGCCGATAACCGTTGATAAAGTACTATGTCCCTCTCTCAGCGAGATACTGTTATCCACTTAGTGGCTGGAGGGTGAGTCTGGTTTTGTTATTTTAATTTCCCTGTGTTTCTATCTAAGTTTCATTATTCATACAACTCTTTAATTGTGTAATTAAAGGGTGGCAGGAACAGTTGGCGCAGTGGTCACTTGTCCTTTAGAAGTGGTTAAAACGCGCCTTCAGTCTTCTTCCTCAGGATTCCATATCCAGCTTCCCAATATAGCATCCCCTGAAGGGAATGGGAGGCATGTTACCTGCCAAACAATCATGCCTTCTCATCAAAGAAGAAAAATAAACACCATCTCTTCCAGGCATGTTAACCAAATGCTGGCAATATCCACTTATGGTATGCCTCAGTCCAAAGCTGTAGGATTACTTCAATGCCTTAGGTACATAAATTTGATTATTATTACTGATTATACAACCGGTATTTTGCTAACTTGACTGTGCATTTTGTATTATTGATTTAATTGTAATTAGGTTGTTTTTTTTAATTCGTGATTTTTTGTGTATTGCAGACTTATTATTAAAAATGAAGGACCGAAAGCTCTGTTTAAAGGTCTGGGTCCAAATATTGTCGGTGTTGCTCCGTCTCGCGCAATTTATTTTTGTGCCTATTCCCAAGCTAAATCATTTTTCAACTCAGTTCTAAGACCAGATACAGCTGTTGTTCACGTACTGTCAGCATCTTGTGCAGGTATGGTACATTCAAATTTACAGTATTTGTATTTTGTGTCGATAACGATTGTTATCATAACATTCCTAATCATCGGTTTGGATATGATGTTTGATGATTTTTTTTATTTTGTATAAATAAATATGTATGTGTTACGTAATTGAGTGGACAAGTGTTTTGTTCTGTTTGTACATCTTTTGTTTTAAACCGGAATTGGAATGAGCGGTAACCCTATCGATTTGTGCGTACGTGACTGAGTCAACGTTAAAGTGTCGAATTCCAAATATTAATTATTGTAAGCGCTTAAGTATTTTTACAGTACTTTATTTAAATGTTATATTTTAAATTTTTCGATTAGATAGCCTGATACTTTAAAGCCCTTTTTTTGCAAGTGGTTATTCCCTTGAAGTTGTTTACCACTTATTGTGTGTGACCTTGACATGCAACCGCTGATACTGCGTAGTTCAAATCATTTTCCATATTGTTAAGGAATTATTATTTTAATTTTTTGTAACGATCGTGAGAATGAATGTTTACGAATGTTAATTTTAATTAACAACGCTTGGATAAGGATTGCACAATTAAACAATTTTAATTAAACAAGTTGATAAGAAGTTATTTTATTTGAATATTAACATTTTGTTTGTTATATGAACTTATAATTTAAAACGTTATAGAAATTTAACAGTTATAACTTGATAGGATTTTATCCCTATAAGCTGAGCTTACTCTTGTCTTTATTGTTTATCACTTAAACATAATTTTACTACCAGAAGTTATTATTATTCAATAAGAATTTAGGCTTTTGTTTTTTTAAATCTGTTTAGAAAAACAGCTGTTTTCACTAGTGACTCACAAATCGCAGAGGTCAGTTTAAGATATTTTTATTGAACCCTGTTAGAAAGAATGTGATTAATTACTTGATTTATCTGCAGCCTTATCATTCATTGTCAATTTCTGAATTATCAAATTCCAGTTATATTTTCCAAATTATATTGATTATTACTTGACTATTAAGAAATGGTGCCTCAAAAATTACGATAAAATTCTTAGAAACGTTAAAAGACGTATTAAAAATTGTATGCTGTGATTCAGAGCTTCAATTATTTAAACTTAATGTATTATTTTCTTCTGTAAATCTGCATCTATATGTTTAACGATTAATGTGGAATATCAAAGATTTTTAGTATGGTGTTCGTAATCAGTATATTAAGCTACTTTAGTAGATTAACTTACGTTTCTTATCTAGTTTTCTCCTTCATCAATTATAGGAATAAAAATAAATCGGGTTTTCATTTAGTCTCCACTCAAGGATGAGCATTTTACTGCAGCCACGTCCGTGAATTATGCGCAACATATTGCATCAGTCTTAAAACTGCATATTCATTCATATATCAAATCCAGGGAGTTATTACAACTTAATAGCGTGAACAAAGACTTGAAAGAACGAGGATCGTCTTACTTTTTTTTGTCCTAATGTATCTTCTTATCTTTTCCACTACCTTTTTCTTTTTTTACTGACCTTTTATCGTACTATAAACCAAGTCGTGTTATGCAATGTGTCTCAAGCCGCATGGTGTACACATTGTGTCTTATACTATACCTCTTGTTTCGTTGGGATTAATGCAGAAGACGGCTCTGTGGAGAGCCACAATGACCAAAATACCTCAAAGACAACTGTATTTTGGTTCTCTTATTGAGAATACATGCCTCTCACTTTCCTGGTAAGAGAATTGCAGCTCTCTTGAGGAATCTCAGAGTAATGATACACGGTGAACCAAAAGCAAGAAAATAATTAACATGATGAGGAAAAACCCATTTGAAGGAAGGATTTGGCGGTGGTCATATGCATAAGGAGCAAAGCTCCAGAAATATTTACTTTTCATGATTACCAGAAGTCTTAAGATTCTCTCTTGTTGGAGTTCAGATGGGCGGTGTAGAGTTGTTTTGGAAGTCAGGAAGACTGCAAACCCTGCAGTCAAATACTTCCGTCCAGCAATACAAAATCAATGAATACGCGTTTCTTGCACAACTAAACGATAACTGCGCAGGATTCGAAATAAACCTATAATTTTTAGCTAGCGTATTTCTCCATTTCCTGGAGAAAAATACTCTAATTTGGAAGGCCACTGGAAAATAATGTAGAGGAAGAAAACAGTGGTTCCTGGTAACAAAGACTGCGAAGATGTTGCAGTTTTAGTTAGGCTCATGCCCTCTATTGTACTAAAAAAAAAGAGAAATTTGCGAAAACTACGTACTGCGAAAGCTGTTAAATATTTAACTCAAAGAATTACTGCAATCTATGAAACCAATACTTTTTTAAACTTAAATATTAGGATTTTAATGATAAAATATTATGTTTTAATGGAAGAAAAATTATTTTCCGAAAATCCAGTCAAAATTATTACGAAGTCTTTGGTCTAGCCTCTCCTCATTCCAATAAATTGTTCTTATGTATCTGGCCTGCATGACAAAAATAATTTTTGAGATTTAATTAATAATACTACTATTTAATAAATACATCGTATAATTCAATAGCTAGAGTGGCATAGCTATATTACATAAATACGTATAAAAACCGAAAGTGAAAAAAAAAAAAAAAAAAAAAAATATATATATATAATATATATAATATATATATATATATATATATATATATATACATATAATATATATAATATATATAATATATATATATATATAACATATATAAATAGGAACAATTACCTTCATAATAACTGCAATAAAAATGATTTAATTGGTGTCATCATTCTCCAATTCATCACAATTTCTTCATTTTTTATTTGAAATATCTTTTATGTAAAGGTACAAGGTTATTTTTTTTTTTCAATATAGAATTTTATTTGTTGTTGAAATCTGCAGTACTGAATTCGAAAAACATCCGTGTTAAACTGAATTTTGCTATTATATTTGAAAATTATATATATATATATATATATATATATATATATATATATATACGTATGTTAATTGAATTTTAAAAATACTTAATGAAGAACATGCTCTTAGTTTCGTCTTTAATTTTTTCTATTTTCGAGTATTTAAGGTAGTTAAACCCATTAAACAAGATAGGTTGGTTACTTATCAGTTTTATCTTGGTAACTAATTTATAGATGCCTATCTTTATTTACGCTCGGGTTATACTATCTGCTCTAATGTGAATTAATTTAGTGTTCACTATTTCTAGTATTTAATTGTATCTTGAAAATTATATTTAAACAAATAAAAATAGAGGGGTGTCCTGTGGTTTAATGGCTAGCATAACAAACCTTCTATGACCAAGGTGGCGGGTTCATATCCGGCCGATGGCCCTAGGATTTTATTAAAGTCTATTGTTCTCTTTAACTTAATACACATTATTAGCGATGTTTTTGACATTGACCCAACGATCAAAGAAAAAAAAATCTGGTGCGGGCAACACACGATTTTCACTCACTTCGGCTGTTAAAATCAATTTAAGAACTATTAAATAAACTAAAAGTTAAAAAAGTTTTAAGTTAATCTAAAATACAAAGTTCTTTTATTTTCGTAACATATGATTTAGATTAAATAATACAAAAATATTAAATTTTTACATATAATTATCAGTAATAAGTTTTTGCACTTTTCGTAACTTTAATGCAAGATAATATTTTTTCTAAAATCTTGAGCTTTCCAACGGTGTATTATACATCTATGTTACTGTTCTAATGTTAAAAAGACCTAAAATTGAATTTAAAAAATATGTTTGGCTTTTTTTCCGTTAGTTTGATAATACCGAATTCGTTCAACTTAAATATATATTTACCCGTTTTTTATCAATGCTAACAAGATGATTTAGTTATTTTTTTCGAATCTACAAAATTAAAGGTACTTTACTGGAAGAAAATAAACAAAATCGGCATTTGACTCCTGTCAGACTACTTAATCCGAATGAAATCTACATGATTTTAGCCTATTAAATTTTACTTCGAGCAGCGAGTTAAATCAAAATCATTGGAGCCGTTTTTGAGAAAATCGTAAAAAGGTGCTAAATGCTGTGTATAAAGTGGCTCTTCTGGTTAGCTGATTATGATAAAAAAGTTGCTGTTACATCTCGGGCGTATAGTTGTCTTAAATATGAAATTTAAGTTTCGTGCGACTTTTCATTTTCATGTGGGAGTTACCACATACACAGACTTTACTTTGCACTCAGGGGACCATAAAACGTCTATTTCCGGTGACAACTCTAATTCGAAATTTTTCACGATTGCAATACATTTTCTTAGTATATATTTCATATATAGGTAAATGAAAGTTTATAAGGAAGAGATTATTAATGAATTTATAATAATAATTATAAATAAGTTTATTAATAAGAGATTATTAATACAGGCGTTGATGACCTTGAGATTTTACGCCTTAAAGCCCAAAGAAACAATTAATGAATTTACTGTTGATCTTAAAGTGTATTGGGAGAGTTTGGAGATGCTGATTGTAGTTGCAGTCATAAAAAAACAATCACTCCAATAAGGAAAAAGTATTATATCGGTTTATCGACGCTTCGGCCTAATTGAAGACGTCTGGTCTTCATCCCGGCGAGCAGATGTCCAAGCAGTGATTATTATTTTTAGGTAGTGGAAAGAATTCATTCTTTTTTCAACTAAATGTTTTTATTATACTTAAATAACTTCACATACTTCTATCTGGTATTTCTTTGGTGAAAATATTAAGATATATACCTCTATGAACAGAAGAGGTAACATTTCTGATACCTGAATGATTTACTTTCAAAATCTGTGCTATCGAACGGAAATGAACCCGTCGGAAGCTGCGACGTCAGCAACTGAAGGCAGATTGAGGGAGGACGCTGACTTCAGTTTTCTGAATGAAGTCGAGCAGATCAAATGGGTACCTGATCCTTCAGTTGACTTGAGGATTTATGATAACCTCTAACAGCAAATGTTACTGAATCAGGATTCTTTACACTTGTAACGGAATTCTATGTTTGAATTTATATCCTTTTTTAATATTGTGGAATTTTTGTTTTGATTTATTTTTCTTAACATATCCTTCATATGTAAATATTATGGGTTTAAGATTTCGGTATTTGTTTTGTTAAAATGCTACATGTTACTGTATTTACTGTTTATTTGTTTGTTTATTCATTTAATGTCACTTTATGCTACCATGGCTAATCGGACGATGCTACACTGGGGGGCCTAAATTTTGCCTATCTAGGTTTAATTATGATAGGGATATTTAACGATTACCGGACATCGCACAGACTCGAGACCACCCCTTTACGTCCCCTACGAAATACGGCATAACTAAAAATTTTTTACTTTTATTAAAAAATTCTAGGGCCACCTGTAATTTAGTGTCTAATAGAAAAAAAAAATCACCTAAATTGTTAGTTTTTTTCATGTTTCACAAAAAAATTAAAAATCCTAATTAATCGAAACAAATAATTTCAAATTTTACTTTAAAAAAATCACGAAAACCGTTTGAATAAAAAGCTTAAAATTTACGTGAATTATTTTTATTCGACACATAATTGATCCCCCAAGTTTGAGTCAAAAAAGCCGCGAGCCATCATTAACGTTGGAAGGATGATTATTTTGTTTTTTTATTATTTAATCAATTAAGAATTTATATGATAACTTTTTTTTACGTTTTAATTTTAGAGTTAAATCTTCTCTGTTTAGAAAGCGATTTCCAACTAATGTAGAGGCTATTATTAGAACGGCTCAACTGGAACACGCAGTGTTCGTCCAAACCATTCGTATTCACTCCGCGTACTGTATTATGTAAACAGTAAACGTTCTAACGTTATAAGTACTAAATGCATTATAATAATAATATTTATTTGTTTTCGGTGTCATCCCCATACAAAAGGATTTGGTCATAAAATTCATATGAAATTAAAAATAATTTTTATTCTGGGACATTGCGTCCCATAAGAATAATAATACAATGAATGGGGGGAGTCCGATTTGTCTGCTTCATTTGATAAATAATTTTTTAGTCACGTAAATGATATAAAGTTAATATAAATGAAAGATACAAACAAAAAATAAAATAATAATAATATAAAAACGAGATCAAATGATTTTAGTTAAGTACTAGCTGACACGACAGACGAAGTCCTGTCTGAACTATGTCTAGCTATATCGGTCAAGCCGTTCACGCGTGATGCGATAGCCAAGGAAAAGGGGGATTCATTTTTATAAATGTAGATAAAGAGATTACCTACGCAATATCAAAAAAACATCAACTATTCATCCAAGTAAATCTATTTTTCTTTCATAAGGTCCTTCTCCTGACTGATACGAACATGTCAAAAAAAAAATTAGAGAAATCGATCATGCCGTTCACGCGTGATGCGATGACCATGGGAAAAGGCGATTCATTAATATTATATATATATATATATATATATATATATATATATATATATATATTATATATATATTATCAAAGTATCGATTTATAACATATGTGCGGAACATTAAATTTTGAGGAGGTAGTTAAATAATTAGTGTTTGAATGGGTTAGGGATGACCCTGTTCGGAGGAAAGTGGGCAATGAGCTCTAAAGTATAGTAGCACGAATGAAGGACTTTTCAAAGAATGCTGTTCTATGAGAGGGTAGGTACAGGTCGGTGGTTGAGATCTTGTATGTAGGATGTGCACGGAAGAGCGCGGAGTAAGGAAGTCAAAGATATAGGAGGTTTTCTGGTTCGCAAGGATTGGAATAGGAAGACGCCAAGTAGGTATTATTATTATTAGTATTATTATTATAAGACGCCAAGTAATCTTCGGGATTCGGGATAGAGCCACCTTTGACCAGAATACCAGTGAGAGACGTGTGACTGTCTGGAGGGGCCGAACAGAAATCTTATAAACCTATTTATTAATCTATTTAGCCTCGTCTTTTTTGCGCCACTGAGTGAGTCCGCCATATACCAGGCATCCATAGACATTACAAATAGCACAGTTACAAAAAAAAAAACTGAAAACTGACATCATGAATGTTAGTTAAATAAATAAAGCATCTTAATCACATACAAAAATCTATAACAGAAAATCATAAGGCCATCTGCCGGCTTTGCACACGCGATCTTGGGCTTAGAAGGCTGTTATGCTGGCCACTACACCACAGGTAAAGGTAAACTATCTGATTTTCAACTAATTGTTTGTGAAGTGAATGTAGAACTGATAAGAATCTTACAGGACCTCTTGACGTTTTCATCGTGCAGAATTTGGAAGGCTTAACCGAATATGCTCTACGTTGGGGAGTGGGATACTAAAGGATACTTAAAAATATTTTGTTTTGATCCATCGACGAAGAATAAGAGTGATTATATTCATTTTCAACTTTTTAATTGGAAAATTATGGTTCTATTGATGCGTTTTGTGATGAATGACGGATGCAAATGATGTGCCATTATAACATGTAGTATCATTAGCTTACGTAATGAGGAAAGTGCTAGGATCGGGTTGTCAGCTATCGATTGACTGAGCAAAGACTATTGTAACTTCGGTTTACTTTTGAGACGGGATCACATTTTCAGAATTTCTTAGTTCTGTTAAAAAATTAAACTCTTATTTAATATTTTGAAAATTAGTATGACTTGAGGAAGTACTTCTTATTTATCCATATTAAAACAAGCGCAATTTTCTTCCATCATATTTTTTATTATCATTATTATATTATTCGTCAATTTCAGTCAACGTTTCGGGGCTTTTTATCCCCATTATCAAGACTTTTTTATTGATACATATTTTTTGTAGCTAACTGCTACATCCACTTCTAAAAGTTGACTTCATTAATCAAAATAAAAACGGTGATTCAAGATGTGCTAAATAAACTAATAAAAATGCACAAAATGAAGAAAACAATAAATTATTAGTAATACATGGTAGGAAATATAGTACCTTTTGGAAGGAAATGTTTTTAGTACCTTTTGGAATGAAATGAAATGTGGATTTAGTACCTTTTGGAATGAAATGCAATTTTTAAATACGTTTTTGAAGAATTTTTATGTTTGTTTTTTTTATAAAATTTGATGACAGATCTTGATAAAACTAAACCATTATAATACAAATATGTCATTTTCGAAAAAAATGTCTTTTAGTACCTTTTGGAAATCAACGTCTCAATTGATAAAATATCTTTCAGGGATAAAATAGGTTCCGGACTGCTGTGTTGTAACTCATGATACTGTTTACTGTGTTATTGTACTGAGGCACGTACGGTTAGATGTACAATGGAGAGGGTTATGTTTGTCGAAGCAAATAATTGTTTGCAGTATCTTATCCAAGGAAAGATGTCATGATGCATTTGAGAATCTATATTTAGTGTTTCACTATGACTGCTTAGATAGGTAGGGACAGCTTGATGATTTTTTAGTCCGAAAAGACGTAGACCTACTTTATCCTGCTTTAATCAACCGGAAAGAAGTTTGTTTGTTTATTAATTTTCTTAATTTGTGTTTATTGTAATTTACAACTGCATTATACAACACAACGAGTAAATATGCAGATTGAAGAAAAGTCATCTAAATGTCTTAAGAAATAACTACCTAGTGACAGCACTTCACTATTTTAAGACAGTAGGTCTCGAAGCTTCCTTTTCAATCATTTTGGACAAGTGGGTTTGTGTGAGTAGGGAGTTTGGAATGAAAAGACATGTATCTATCATGGGCTATGCCTGCAACAAATGGAATGTTTAAGTCATTATGGAGGAGTTGATTTGTGATAATAATAATGATAAATAAGGGGCATTTAGGATTTTGCGACATATTTTGGATTGTTAGGGCTAGATGGGAGAGGAATTAGATGGTGTAGTTGAGCCCCAAAGCTCGATTCCATATGTACAAATAGGCCTGATAATAGTGATGTAAATGTGACTTTTGTAATATACTGGAAGTTTTGAACGTTTGTCTAGTAAGTGTTGTAGTAATCGATATCTTCGAGCAGTTTCTTGTCGTTTAAGTCTTATGTGAGGATTTTATTCATTTAAAGTCACTCTATGTTTTTGTGGACATCCGGACGATGCTTCAGTCGAAGTCCTCAATTTTTCCTATCCATTTTAAATTAGGATAGGGATTTTTAATTAGGATCTGATATCATTCCTTCTGAAGTACGGCATTATCAAGGATTTTTCACTCTGTTATAAATAGTCTAGGACCATCAGCTGAGTTTGACCCTGCGATGTCATGCATGTAGTACTTAAGTCATCGCAAACTGTTATACTCCAATTAAAAAATCCTTAGTTATGTTGCCCTCGGAGCAGCTGTGCGATGTGAGGTACTCGTTAAAGATCCCTATCCTCTATAAACCTGGTTAGGCAAAATTTATGAC
Organism: Piezodorus guildinii; assembly: GCA_023052935.1. NCBI lineage: Eukaryota > Metazoa > Arthropoda > Insecta > Hemiptera > Pentatomidae > Piezodorus > Piezodorus guildinii. The sequence continues at coordinate 52,531,053 of CM041298.1, forward strand.
TCCCACATTCCCATCTTCCAATTGGCCACTGTAGGATAGTTTATTCCAAAAAAGATAATGCTCGTCTCACACTTCCCGTAGAACCAAAGAAAAGTTTCAAGAACTTCATAAGTTCATGAATTTATGAACTTCAAACTCATTCACCACCATACATGTACACTATATAGTCCGACCTTGCACCATCGGATTATCACTAGTTTTGGTCCATGGCCATTGTCTTCATGAGAACAATTTTGATAATTTTGCGGAATAATAATGCAAATATTTCCTTGAGAAACGGTCTTGTATTTTTTACATCCCATTGTAAGGTGTGCCTCTATCCATAGGTTGCAATTAGTCATTTGTGCTTCAAACTCCTCATTTATCCTTCGCTCTTGCCAAGTAAATTTTGTTTAGATTTACATAATAGTGCTATTTTAGGTGATTTAGTATAGGAGAAATGTGAGATTAGAGTCCCTGCTATTGCTATATTTACACTTTGAAAAGCTCCTGTTTACGACTACGAGAGGTTGGCAACACTACTTCCCCTGTTGCAACAGCCTGTTTCTTCGCCAAAGATTTACTATCTAAAATGGTCAGAAAGTTCTCTTTCGACATCTCAGTTTTCTACCTTCTAATTTTTTTTTTTTTTTTTTCGGTTTATTATTTTCAATAATGAACCTTTGTAATCGACCAAAAATAAAAAATCCCCCCTCACAATGTTTGAGAGCTTATGTTTCAAGTTACATAGAACCCAGAATAACGAATAAAAACAAAACTCCGGGATCCCTTTTAGGGTGGCTAGCATAACAGCCTCCTTTGCCGAAGGTCACGGATTCAAACCCGCAGGTGGTCCTAAGAATTTTTAATAGGAGTAAACAATCCTTAGTTATGCCGTGAAAAGTAGTCCCAGCCTGTGCGATGTCAGGTATTCACTAAAGATCCCTATCCTAATAAAACCTGATAGGCAAAATTTAGGACTCCCACTGTAGCATCGTCCGCTTAGCCATTGCAGCATAAAGAGACGTTAAATAAATTAACAAACAATAAAACTTTTCAGAAAAGGTACATGAATCTTTTCGGGAAAAAATATAAATTTATTAAAAGAAGAAACATTAAAATAAATTGTCTTATGATGCGTATCCTATTGAACATTTTCTTGGTTAAAGTATAACAAAATCCGTTTGTCCGCCTTTCGTGGCATTTCTCCGTAACTACTGGACCAATTCTTTTGAAATTCGCCACAAAAATTTCGCGTGCAACGATTAGACGTTGATATCTGCTGGTTTTAAAATGGCTGCCGATTAAAAGTGATTTAATTCCATAGCTAAGTTATTTTTGAAGGTAGAGAAAAATATGTATACAATTTTAGAATCAGTAAAGCGCGATAACCAAAAATTGAAATCTTGTTTAGATGTACGCTTGTAACTCCGTTATTTTCGAAGATAAAAAAAACTTATTAGTGTTTTTTAACCAAAAACCGCGAATAATTAGAAGAAAGAAAATAAGAAAAATTGAAATTTGACTTATTTTTCCCCAAGTATAACCCCTGAATTGCTATTTTTTTTTTAAATAGCAAAAGGGAATGAACTCTTGTCCCACTATTCAGTTGGCAGCAATGGTTCTTTCCTGTTGTTAAGAAAGGGAGAAAAACGAACAAAAAATATTTCAAGGAGAAACGCAGGATTAAATTTTTTATAAGGTGTGTTTACTTTCTTTATTTTTAGCTCACTCAAAAGAGGGCAAGCCTTATCTGTGTAGAATGAAAAAGTAATGAACAATGAATGGCGTGTAACATTTTCTTGTTTATTTTCCGATTAAAAACATTTCCAAGTTAGAAAGGAAGGTGCAATACCATTCTCTTTATTATTGAAATTATGTACAGTCGAAACTGTCCGATTAAAATTATTTATAATCTATTAGTAACCATTTGTATGAATTATTTATCAATTACGAATCATAACGATAAGGTCGGTCCTGCTATATCCGTGCTGGTTCCACTGCGCTCTTCCCACCGACATTCTGCGATTCGGGTTCAAGGACACTGATGGTTCGGTCAAGATCCATGGATTATCTAACAATAACTTTAGGGTCAACTAGGCGTCAAGGACTTTCATGCTCATGGCTTTACGTAGACTTAAGACCACCAAGTGGTCATATTAACGTTCGGATGAACACTATATGCAATTGCAGTTAACATTTTTGACCTTATTAAGCCTTAAGTGTTTACCAAAGTAAATAAAGCTTTATTGATACAGATTAATATTAGTCCGATATGGTCTTCATGTTGATTAACAATGTTGATTTATTATTTTCAATAATAATGTTTCTTTCTTCTCCTTGAAGAAATCTTGCCTGTATACTAGGGAGTGCTAGTATACATCCTAGCACCTAGACGTTGATATCAGCTGGTATTAAAATGGCGCCCATTAAAAGTGGTTTAACAGCTGGTATTAAAAAGTAATTTAATTCCATAACTTAATTTATTTTTGAAGATAGAAAAAAATATGTATACAGTTTTAGGATCAGTAAAGAACAATAAGAAAATTAAATAAATAAATTTAAAAAAAATTGAAATCTTGCCTAGTATACGCTTGTGACTTCGTTATTTTCCGAAGATAAAAAAAGAAATATTAGCGTTTTTTAACCAAAAAACCGCGAATAATTAGAAAACGTGAAAGAAACTAAATTGAAATTTCGCCCATTAATATACCCATAACGCAGTTATTTTTAAAGATACAGAAGAGATTTATGAGTATTTTTAAACCAATAAACCGCAAATAAGTATAAAAAAAATAAATAAAAACAAATTGACATTTTATCCATAAATACGCACATAGCTCTGTTATTTTTGAAGATACAGAAAAATGTGTATAGAGTTTTAGAATCAGTAAAACAGGATAAAAAAATGTGATATACATATTAAAGTCACAAATTATAATAGATGTAATACCACTAAACATCGGTTATTATTGGAGATAAAAAAAAAAAAAAAAAAAGATTTTCGAAATTAAGACTACGTGATGAACGAAGAGGAAAAATAAAATAACCTTATATGGTTAAGCTACAGCTTATAAGAGATGTAATTCCCTGATAACTCGGTTATTATTGATGAAAGAGAAATTTTGTAAGGTGTTCTGGAATCAGGAAATTTTATTTGAATTATTCGAATAAAAGGCGAAAGAAAAGAAATAGTAACTCAGTCTAGTATAAATTTTTATGGTTTATTATTTTCAAAATGGACCTTTGTAATCGACTAAAAAAAAAAAATTACTCTCCCCCTTCCTGAATATTTGAGGGCTTACGTTTCAAGATGCGTAGAACCTCAGAGAAAATGCGTTTATTCTAATTAATAAATAAACACATACCAATTCTTTAGTACTGTTAATCGGTATTATTGATGTTAATCCGTTTCTCCTAATAAATAAATAAAAAAATACCAAAAAGTTTTGCTCTTTGTGCTATTGCATAGGAAATTAAATATCCTACAAAATGAAAAAAAAAAAAAAAAAAAATTCATTGACATTGGTTCAGAAATAGCAGAGATATAGCGTTTTGAAATTAGCAATGGTGATGTGCCATTTTCTTTTTAATTATTTATTGCTTTTGATATTACTTAATTGCCTATCAACAGCTATATAAATAGTTATACCCTAATGTTGTTATTTGGAAATAATAAACCATTCTGTAAAAATTTGTAGCGTTTTTTAAATCTTCTTTATCAAACAACATACTATCATAAAAATGAGGTGTAATTACGAAAATTATTTTACTTCTTTAGTAAGGTCCTCTTTTTGTTGGTCAAAATAATTTGTTTAGGTTTTGGTTTTACTTGGCGGCTCAGCTATAAAAAACCCCTAGGCTACATAATATGTCTGACTCGACAATAGTTTTGCTTTTCATTAATTTTATTTAGAAATAAATTATTTAATTTTATGAAATTTTAATTAAAAATAAAAGGTAACACTATTTTAAAACCAATTTCGCTGATAAACATTGAACTATGATTAGCTGGAGCTGTTAATTACAGATTATTCAAAAGCTCCTTTGTAAATTGAGACGTTGATTTCCAAAAGGTACTAAAGGACATTTTTTACGAAATCGATTTTTTTTACATATTTGTATTCTCATCATTTAGTTTTATCTAAATATTCTATTTGATGTTATCTAATGAATTCTCAAGTCCTTAAAAAACGCGATTTATAAATGCGGTAATTTTCTAAAAGTACTAATTACGCATTTATTTTCGTTCCAAATCATTCTAAAAAAATTCATTTCATAACTTTAATATGATGTTATTATTATAGTAAAAAAATAATTCTAAATTTTAAGGCAAAAAGACCCAAATTAGCTGGTTTAATAATATAGTAATGAGAGATTTTCGCGCTTCCTGTAAAATTTCCTAGAATGGATATAGTACCTTTTGGAAATCAACGTCTCAATTGTGTTAAGTTGGAACTAAAAAATTTTTAGTAAGTGGTGTTTTTCCAGCACACTTATGCCGATGCGGGTATTATTTCACGACTTCTTGTATTTTTACTTTCACTGACCTACATATGAAATATATAGTAAGGGAAAGTATTGCGATCGTGAAAATTTTGGAATACCATTTTTCTACGGAAATACCCGTTTTAGGGTCTTCTGACTCCTAATGAAATGACCCGGAAAAGTCTGAGCGTGTATGTTAAGTCTAGCGCAAAAACGATAAGTCGTACGAAACTAAAATTTAATATTTAAGTCAACTATATTCCCGAGATGTTACAGCAACTTTTTCATTAAAACTGGCTAACCAGAAGAGCCACTTCATGCCATGTATTTTGTACCTTTTTTACGATTTTCTCAAAAACGTCTTTAACGATTTTTATTAAACTCGCTATATTGATGTAAAATTTAATGGGCTTGAATGTCATGTAGGTTTCATTGTGATTGAAATAGTCTGACATGGCTTAAATGGCAATATTAAAATTGTCTTCTTCTTAACTACTATTAACTTTGTACATTCCAAAAGATTAACCATATCATCTGAATCATATGAAGGATGGCTAAATATACAAGTTGGACGAATTTGATGACTAACTAAAGGATGGAAGAGCAAAACTATCTTTTTAATGTAATTTTTGTTTTTTTGATTTTAAGGACAGTAATATGGACGTATAATATACCGCTGGAAAGAGAAAGATTTTCGAAAAAATATTATCTGATACACAAATTTGTAAAAGGCAATATAAAGTGACGAATAAGGAATAAAATTATTACTGATAAACAATTTAATGTAGTTATATCATTTAATCTAAATCATACGTTTCCAACGAAAATGAATACACGTTTTATTAAAACCAACTTGGTATATTTTTCCGATTCAAGTATATTTAATAGTTCTTAAATTGATTCTAACAGTCGAGGTAAGTGAAAGTCAAATATTTTTAAACATGTTACTATTTCTTAATGTCTTAAAAATAGCGAAAGGTGGTCCGAGAGGGTTATATTAAGTATAGTTGTGGATTGGAACAAAGAAAGTTTTAAGTTTTGTTTAAAAAAATAAATTATTATTTTTATTTTTTTTTTCGAAGCCCCTTTTGTTAGCTCTTTTTAAAACCTTAGTTTTCGAATATTCTCCTTTTTCTGCATGTGTGCATTTTAATGATTTCAGGTATATCTGTAATATATAATTATCTTCTATGAATCTATAATGAGGTGATGGGGCTCACCTTTTGGTCTAAGTAGAACCTTAATCTAATACTAAAACCTAAATCTCAATATTCTGCCATCGTTGAGGTAATCCAGAAGGTTTTAAATCTTTGGAATGACGTTCCTCTCACAAATTTTCCGTAGAACGCCATTTTGGAACGATTGTAAAGGTTTTTCGGTCGACTTATTGAAAAGAGTGGAGCACCATATAACAGAGTTGGACGTATAATGGCCTTATATATTGATATCTTCAGTCGGAGAGACATACTGGAAGAATTAATTAAGTAATTAAGTTGCCTTAATTTTTGCCTCACTGTCTTTAATTTTTACTTTCACTTACTATATATAGATCGTGAAAATTTTCGAATTCCAGTTTTCAACGGAAATACACGTTTTAGGGTCCCCTGAGTCCAAATAAACAAGTCCCGCAAAAAGGTCTGTGTGTGTGGTAACTCCCGGGCGGAAACGATAAGTCCTATGAAACTGAAGTTTCATATTTAAGACTAATATACGCCCCAGACATTCAAAACCTTTTTCATCAAAATGAGCTTACCAGAAGAGCCACTTTATGCCATGCATTTAGCAACTTTTTTCGCCTTTCTCGAAAACGGTTCCGACGATTTTCATTAAACTCGCTATATCGATGTAAACTTTAATGGTGCTTTAAGATCATGTAGGTTTTATTCTGATTAAAATGGTTTGACAGGTCTTAAATGCCGATATTTTAAATTGTATTCCCCTAAAGTACCTTTAATTTTGTAGATTCTGTAAAAAGAACCATATTATCTTGTTAGCATTGAAAAATAACAGCTAAATATGTAAGTTGTGCGAATTTGAAAAACAACTAAAGGAGAAAACTGAAAAAATATTTTTTTAATGCAATTTTTTGTTTCTGAACATAAGAACAGTAATATACTCATATGATATACCGTTGGAAAGCTAAAGATTTTAGAAAAAATAGTATCTTATACACAAGCTTTTAAAAGTCAATAGAGAGTGATAAAAAGCCGATAAAACTAACTGATTATTTAGATAATGATATAATAGATTTTTTAATAAAACACATGTTTCTATAAACATTCAATTTAATTAATTCTTTAATAGTTTCACGTATTTTTATCTCTAACTGTAGTTGAAAATTCTTTCATTGATTTTAAAAATGGAAATAAGTGAAAGTCGTGTGTTGCCCGCACCAGATTTTTTTTACTAAATCCCAACCGTAATCCTGACATCCTTGACTTCTTCATTCACAGCGGATTAGGCTCCCTCAACTTATCTGTTACTCGACTTGATGAACTATCCTCAGACCATAGTCCACTGATCCTAAAAATATCTCTCACTCCAATTCCAAAACCTATCCCACCGTCATTTATCCGAGGCCCTGTCAACTGGAACCTATTTCGCCAAATCCTGACCGGTAATATTAACCTCAGAGCGACCCTCAAAACCCCAGAAGACCTTGACGATTCCGTCTACTCCTTCACCACCGCCATTCAGCAAGCTGTCTGGACTGCCTCCTCTCCTAAGCACTCCAATATAACTCCTCACCAAAACCATTTGCCTCAACACCTTACAGACCTAATCCATGCAAAACGCCGTGCCAGATCATTATGGCAGCGCACCCGACACCCAACAGATCGCCGCTCCTATAACTTCTATTGTAGACAATTGAAGCAGGAGTTGGCGACCTTCCGTTCCCAGTCCTTTAATTCCTACCTCTCCTCTCTGTCAGCTAGTGATAATTCCCTGTGGAATGTCACGAAGAAGATTTTAAAATCCCATCAAGTTTCCCATCCTCTCCGGCGTGGTGATGACTCCTGGGCTGCGTCTGATGAAGATAAAGCCGAGGAATTCGCCACACACCTCTCCAAAGTATTCACTCCTCACCCGGAATCCCAAAGCAATCATACCGCAGCAGTACAAGACTTCCTTTTGTCACCAATATCTCTTTCCCTACCTCCTAAGGCTATTAATCCCTCTGAGGTTAAATATCTTCTCCAGAAACTGACCCTCCGTAAATCTCCTGGACATGATCTCCTTACCCCCCAGATCCTCCGTCAACTTCCACAGAAAGCTATCATATTCCTTACCTATATCTACAACTGCATCCTACGCACCACCTATTTTCCTCTCTTGTGGAAACATTCCACAATCATTCTCTTCCTAAAACCAGGTAAACCTTCCAGCAACACTTCATCCTACAGACCTATTAGTCTACTCCCCATCCTCTCAAAAGTCTTTGAAAAACTCCTTCTAAAACGAATCCTGCCTATATTAGAATCACAAAATCTTCCTTCCCATCAGTTTGGTTTCCGTGCTCATCATTCCACTGTTCAACAAGGACTCCGAGTTGTAGACCATATTTCCTCAGCCCTTGAATGCAAAGAGTATTGTTCTGGTGCGTTTCTGGTCATAGCGCAAGCTTTTGACCGGGTATGGCACACCGGTTTACTCTTCAAGCTTAAAACGCATTTACCCCAGTCTCTATACCTCATTCTACGATCCTATCTCTTAAACCGCTCCTTCCGAGTTCGCTGTGGTGTAGAATTTTCTAACTTTTATCCCATTGAGGCCGGTGTTCCTCAAGGCAGCGTCTTGGGACCCATCCTCTACATCCTTTACACTGCTGATATTCCTAATCATCCTGACACCTTTCTGGCAACATTTGCAGATGACACCGCCATCCTATCATCCAATTCCGATCCTGAAATAGCATCCTTCATCCTGCAAAGACACCTTTGTCTTATCGAGGACTGGTGTAATGCTTGGCGTATTAAGGTTAATGAAAGCAAATGCACCCACGTCACCTTCACCCTTCGACGCAAATCCTGTCCAATGGTTCATTTCAATTCCATACCGCTTCCTTCCTCAGACACAGTCCGGTATCTTGGCTTACTACTAGACAAAAGATTGACGTGGAACCCACATACAAGACTTAAACGAAAAGAACTCAACAGACGATTCGGACAGTTATACAGACTACTAAACAGAAAATCTAAGCTTACAGTTGACAACAAATTATTACTTTACAAGACAATACTGAAGCCAATCTGGACCTACGGACTTGAGCTGTGGGGGACAGCTAAACGTTCTAACATCAAACGCATTCAATCCTTTCAATCCAAAGTCCTCCGAACAATAGTAAATGCTCCTTATTATGTCTCCAACTATACCTTACACCACGACCTTAATGTTCCATTTATTTCAGACCTGATTCCATCTAAATTTTCCAAATTCCACCAGAACCTCATTCATCATCCTAATCCTCTAGCACAATCCCTATCTAGCTCCACTCATCCATATAACCCTCCTAGAAGGTTGAAACGGCAGTGGCCCCGAGACATATTGTAAACATCTGTTCTGGAGTTCTGACACTGGTCAGATTCTCCTCTCATGTGCGGTGTGATTGTGGCTGTGGCGCCCTTACTTAGCTTCCGCTGGTTCTCACCAGTGATGCGGCTGAGAGGGAGGCGCTGGGATCCTTTGGACTCTGCTTGTCCTTCCACAAGTGGGGGGACAAGCCCCGTCCGGGGTTCTCGAGCTGATTGTAAATATTGTACATAGGTATGAATGTGAAATGTTTTGTTTATTTATTTGTTAACTTCATTTATTTGTATTTATTTTGTCTATAAATTTTGTTATTGTATACGTTTATTTATTTTGATTTTATTTTATGTAATTTGACTTTCCTTTTATTTATATTGTAAATATTGTATGAATGAGATCCTGTAGCACTATTATTATTGTCTATTATGACAAATTGTAATAAATACGAATAAAAAAAAAAAATAAAAAAAAAAAAATAAATAAAATAAACCCATTATATATTTTAAGCAAAACATTTGAAAACCTTCTTTAATGGGAATAAGCATTACCTAATTAAAAGCGAGCAAGTTTCCATATAAGTCCACAACGTCTAGAAAGTCGCTATATACACTTAAGGACATTGACCGCCTCTGTATAAATATATACGACTGTATACATTGTCAGGTTGTATGTCTTGTTGGAAAGTGGGTTTCTCTTGCCACATGTTTTTCCCAGTCAGCAATAACTCATTTGTTTATTACTGCTGTTTTTAAAGGTAATTATTGAAAAATACTTGTAACATCAAGAAAGAAAGAAAACAATTATTTTGGGACTAAGTCCTCTAATAATACCTCATAATTTTAAAATCATACAAGCTTTAAATCTGACCAAAATATTAATGAAAAATAAAACAATTTAAAATTAAATATATCTCAATAAAAAGATATAAATTATTTTTTATTTTCACTTACCTGAATATTTAGATTAGGTATTGCGTATTGCGATCGTGAAAATTTTCTAATTCTAGTTTTCATCGGAAATACACGTTTTTGGGTCCCCTCAGTCCAAATAACCAAGTCGCGCAAAAAGGTCTGTGTTAGGGGTTCGGATTAATCGGTTTGGAGAAACCAATGATCTTTCGAACTGAATTGTTTAACGATAATCGAGTGGTTATAAGGAGGTCGGATAATCAAACTTTATTTATTTTTTATTTTATTTTTTTTTTTTTGCTCATCACATAAATTATATTCAGGTCAGCTATGATAGAGAAGGGATTTGTGGCATATCGTCTCTCAGAATGCATATTAATCATTCGATTATTTAAATCATCGAAGTCCGATCATCCGATTATGACGATCATTCGATTATGCCCACCCCTAGTCTGTGTGTGTCCGTGAGTGGTAAGTCTTGCGTGAAAACGAATATGTAGTCGTATGAAACTGAAATTTCCTATTGGAAACCACTTAACGGCCGAGATTTTATAGCAACTTTTTCGTCGAAATAGGCAAACCATAAGTGCCACTTTATATTACGTATTTTGCACTTTTTACGATTTTCTCAAAAACGGCTCTAACGATTTTGATCAAACTCCGTATATCGATGTAAAATGTGATTGAATTTGATATCAAATCAGTTTCGTTCTGATTGAAATAGTCTGACAGCGCTTAAGTGGCGTATTTTGTTATTTTTTCCTCCTAAAGAACCATTAATATTATAGATTCGAAAAAATTAACCAAATTACCACCAAAAAAAAATCAGGTAAATATATAAGTTGTACGAATTCGATATCCAAACTCCGAAACCTATCAATATCCGATAGTGCCATAAACTGGTTTCTTTCCTTTCTATCCGCTAGAACTCAAACTGTGATAATCCCAAATAAACCTCCTTCCTCACCTATTCCGCTAACACATGGAGTTCCTCAGGGATCTGATCTCTCTCCAATCCTATTCTCTATCTATGTTAATGACCTACCCAGTTCCATACTTCACTCTAAATACCACCTATATGCCGATGATCTCCAAATTTACCTCTCCTTCCATCCTTCTGAAATGCCTGAGACATTGACATATCAATTTATGGGCCATCAAGAATGGACTAAAACTTAATGTTGATAAAACGAAAGCTATCCTTATCGGTTCCAAACATCTGCTCAACTCCCTCTCCTGCCACCCCTTATCTACCTTAATCATAGACCATCATCTTCCAAACGTCCGTTAGAAACCTTGGCTTATTCCTCGACCAAAACCTATCCTGGAATAATCACATTTCGCAAATTTCTAGAAAATCCATAGCCATTCTTAAACAGTTCCTCAGATTACGTGATTTAATACCTCTTAAAACCCGCCAGCTCCTAGTATCCTCTCTCATCTTCCCCCACTTCGATTATGGCTGCCTGGTGTTTGGCGGACTGTCCGAGATGCTTGAGATGAGACTGAAGAGACTAAGAACTGTTTTATTAGATTCATCTTCGGAATCCCTCGGCGCTCTCATGTCTCAGCCTGGTATGCCGAGTTGAAGTGGCTTTACCCTAAATTCCGACGGCAATACTTCCTTGGAACTTACCTTACCAATCCTTCAAACCAAAAAAAACCCTCTATATTTACAATTTGTTTACCCCACTCTCCTCTGTCCACTCCATCAACACAAGATCCCAACCCTTGAACATGCTCATTCCATCCCACAGAACTGCTTCCTTTAAGAGATCTTTCGTCATACGTGCATCCTCATTTTGGAATTCCTTGCCCATGTCGATTCGTACATGCCAATCCTTAACTTCCTTCAAACATCACCTATTTGGATAAACATCAAACATCTCCTTGAACATCAATCTGCCGTGCCTTTATAAACTTAACTATCTGGCCTCTTTATTTTTATCTCAATTTTCTCTATTTTTTTTGTTTTGTTTTAATATATTTTATTACTTGGATTTATTTACGATTGTAATATGACTCTGTGCTTGTATATATGTGTGTGTGTGTGTGTTTGTTATATATTTATATATATGCAGATCCATATATATCATAATTTGTAATCCATAAAATGCTGTATATAATCTGATAAATTCTACATAGCCAGAAGTAAAATCTTATATTGTACATTTATATTATTCTTAGGGGACTAGCTGTCCCAAAATAAAATTTCTTTTCATTTCATTTCAATTAAAGGAGAATACGTTTTTGGGGTTTCTTGAGTTCAAATAACCAAGTCCTGAAAAAATGTTTGTGTGTATGTGTCGTTATTCTAGCTCGAAAACAATAAGTTTTGTAAAACTGAAATTTCACATTTTAGAAGTGTATATATACGATCTGTTATAACAACTTTTTGATCGAAATCTGATGACTGTAAGTGCTACTATACCATGAATATTTTACTTTTTTACGATTTTCTCAAAAACCGCTCCAACGATTTTGATTAAACTTGCTATTATTATTGATGTAAAATTTAATGAACTAAAAATTTAATTTAGGTTTCATTATGAATTAAATAGTCTGACAGGCTTAAATGCTGATAGTCTTTTTGGTGAAAATTCTCTTCTAAAGTACCTTCAATTTTGTAAGGTTTAAAATATTGACCGTATCATTTAATTAGCATTGATAAAGAACGGCTAAATAGACAAGTTGAACGAATTTGATATCCAGGCTAAAGAAGAAAAGAGCATATATTTTTATGAAATCTTTGTTTACAGTAATATATACGTAATATATAAATTAAAAAAAAATAATAATAGGCTTACCGAACCCGAAGGTTCGATGCCGATACCACCTAACTTCGCCTGCACAGACTCGTCCAATGTTCACCGGTCAAGCCCAAGCCCCCGAGATCTGCCTTAATGCAATCCTCCCATCGACGCTTCGGCCTACCTTTCGGACGCCTACCAGTCGGTTCAGCGAATACCAACTTTCTCGGAATCCGTTCCTCACTAAGCCCAACAACTTTACGCGCCCATTTGAGTCTCCGCGATGCTATCAACTCAATTATATTCACAGGGTACAAACTCCGCAATTCCGCGTTGTGCAACCTTCTAAACTCCCCAGTGGCCTCATCTCTCTTCGGACCAAATATTTTACGCAGTACCTTATTCTCGAAAACCTTAAGCCGTTGTTCATCCTTCAAAGTAAGCGGCCATGTTTCGCATCCGTAAAGAACCGTTGGATGAATAATAGTTTTATAAATTCTAACCTTTAAGTTTTTAGACAGAAGCCGCGAGCTAAGCAATTTAGCAACCGAATAATAACACGCATTTCCCACCTTTAACCGGGACTTTATTTCTTCTTGGATTTCATTTTTTCTTGTTATCATTGAACCTAAATACTTGAATTTCTCTACGTGTTCAAAAGTATGACCTGAAATATTAATATCATCAAGATCGCCACCATTTCTGCAACTAATCATATATTTCGTCTTATCGGTATTTAATTCGAGACCAATTTGTTTACCGGCTTTTATTAACACACTTGTATTTAGTTGTATAGTTTCCGTGTCTTCACCTAGTAGTACCAAATCATCGGCATACCCCAAAACCGGAATCTGTCACCATATTTAAGCCTTTCTCGGTACACATCACCTTTTCTATGACATACTCTAAGGCTATATTAAACAAAACAGGTGAAAGGGAGTCACCCTGTTTCAAACCCGATCGCACCTCAAATCTCTCGGAGTAATTATGACCGATTTTAACTTTATGAAATGTTTCCGACAAACACATCTCTACTAGGTTCACTAACTTTTTAGGTATCCCCTGTTCAATCATGATGTTATATAGCTTCTGAAGGTCTATGGAATCATAAGCCTTTTTAAAATCTATATAAAGTTGATGTTTTTTTTTGTTGTTTTTTTTTAGAGTTTCGATAGAAACACGAGTTTTATTAAATAATCTATTATATTATTATCTACTACAATCTATTATATTATTATCTATTATATTATATACAATACTTATTATATACAATCACAATTATACTTATTACAATTATACTTATTATATACAGTCTATTATATTATTATCTACTACAATCTTCAGCTTTCTAACGGTATATTGTTCATCTATATTATAGTCTCGCTAACCACTACACTAGGGGTGGACATAATCGAATGATCGTCATAATTGGATGATCGTAAATATACGTAAATATATACGTAATATATACGTAAAATATACGTAATATATACCGTTGAAAAGCTAAAGATTTTAGAATAAATATTATCTTATACATTAAGTTGTAAAATTAATGGAGAGTATGAAAGCGGATAAAGCTAACTGATAGATAATAATATTAAGAATTATAGATGAAACTCAATGTAATTATTTCACTTTTTTCATCTCTAAATTTATTTTGAAGTTCTAAGTGAAAGTCGTGTGTTATACGCTCCAGGTTGATTTTTTTTTGTTTTAAAAAAAAAAAAATCGACGATGAGATGGTCTGAAAGTTGATCGAAGTAATGAATAAAAGTCTACGAGTAGAAATACCGAGACTGCGACCAACGACCCGAGGGATATTGGTATTCTAAACTGGATGGTAGCCCCCATAATAATTAGTTATCTTGGCACCTTCTGTCCAGGAATTCGCGACTTAAGTAAAATAGTAGTCAAAGGGGGTAGTGAAATAAAAATTATATATTTATAATTTTATAACGAGAAAGAATATTTCATTTTTATTTATTGATTAAATGCCCTTTGTTGCTTAAGGTCTTACAGGATTGACGAGGTACTCCATATCTCTATTATACTGACGAAACAAGGTTATCTTGTTCATAACCTTTAAATTAATCTTTGCTAAGGTTATCTTATGGGATGTCATTATAATTAATATTGAAATTATCACTGCTTTAGAAAGTTGAAATTAGTTTAATTCCATGTCCATGTCCGTTCAAGAAAAAAAATAGTATTTTTACTTACCTATATATGAAATTTATAGTAAGGGAAAGTTTGTTTATTTAACGTCACTTCATACTACTATGGCTAATCGGACGATGCTACAGTTAAAGTCCTAAATTTTGCCTATCCAAGTTTTATTAGGATAGGGATCTTTAACGAGTACCTGACACCACACAGGCTCGGGACCACATTTTAACGTCCCCTCCGAAGGACGGCATAACTAAGGATTTTTTACTCCCATTAAAAAATCCTAGGACGACCTGCGGGTTTGAACCCGTGACATTTGGCATAGGAGGCTGTTATGCTAACCACCCAGCTACAGGTGATCCCAGTAAGGGAAAGTATTGCGATCGTGAAAATTTTCGAATTCCGGTTTACAACGGAAATACACGTTTTAGGGTCCCCTGAGTCGAAATAACCAACTCCCGAGCAAAACCGAAAAGTCCTATGAAACTAAAATTTCATATTTAAGATAACTATACCCCCGAGATGTTACAAAATATTTTTCATCAAAATAAGCTGACCGGAAGATGTACTTTATACCATGCATTTTGCACCTTTTACGATTTTCTCTAAAACGGCTCTAATGATTTTGATCAAACTCCCTATTATCGATGTAAAATTTAATGGGATTTAATATCATGTAGGTTTTATTCTTATTGAAATAGTATGACAGGGAATAAATGCGGATATTCTAAATTTTCTTTCTCTAAAGTACCTTTAATTCTGTAGATTTTAGCATTGACAATTAACTGCTAAATATGCAAGTTCACTTGATAAACAACTAAAGGAGAAAACTGAAAAAATATTTTTTTAATGCAATTTTTTGTTTTTCACAGTAATATAGGTGTATAATATACCGTTGGAAAGCTAAAGATTTTAGAAAAAATATTATCACATACACAAGCTTTTAAAAGTTGTAAGATTGATGAAAAGCCGATAAAACTGACTGATTATTTTAGATAAAAATGTAATAGATTTTTTAATGAAACACATGTTTCTGTAGAAATTCAATCCAATTTATTCTTTAATGGTTTCACTCATTCTTATCTCCTACTGTATTTGAAAATTCTTTAATCGATTTTTAAAACGCTGGTAAGTGAAAGTCGTGTGTTGCCCGCAACAGATTTTTTATTTAAAAAATTAAAGCAATAATCTAATCTATTTTTTTTTCTTGTAAAACGCCATAAATATTTCAATTAATTTCTTATCAAAATATAATTCATTCGTATTTAATACCAGTTACGTTTTATCCTGATTAAAATAGTCTCAAGGGGATTATACGCGGGGGCACCAAAAACAAAACGGGAAAGTAGCCATAACATCTTTATTTCTTGATATTTGTATCCCCTTCAAAGTTTAAATTTTTATCACTTTCACCATTGACCACAACGCATTTCTTCAAACGATCGTTCCATTGTTCAAAACAGTTTTTAAATTCAAATATCCGGAAGTACTTTATGCCTTCCAGCGATTTTCCCGTTTAAAGAAAAGCTGAATTGCGATGTGTTTTACTTATAAACCTTCAGGAAAGATTGCCATAGATGAAGACCGTATCAAATCCGTCAAAGCGGAAACCAAAATCGCTTTATCATTTCATATACAGTGAGTGTCAAAAGTATTCGGAATTCGTATTTCTTTTCGTTTAATTATTATATTTCATAACTATTAATTTATATAATTCTTTTTCACTACCAAATCTTTAAAAGAGACTCCCATAAAGGAAAATCACTGACCAGATAGCCGAAAAGTTTATTGTTTTTAAAAATATCCCATTAATAATGTAAAATTACAAGATCGTTCAGTGTCAAAAGTATTCGGAAATTGTAATATCCTGTTGTTTAATGGTTTCAAATTTTAATATTCTCACCAATCTTCGACATAATTTTATGTTATAAGCAATTCTCCTCTCTCATGTTATATATATCCAACCATTAAAAGTTTTTTTTTTTTTTAAATAAGGCCCTAAAATAAAAACAACGATCGTACAACGCCCTCGAATAATTTTTAACACGTTCACACGTTAACACTAAAGAGAAATAGTTGAGATGTTGAAAAAAATTGATGAGTATATATGGATGGCAATGTACCGTGTAGATAATATATAATAAAATATAAAAGCAAAAAAGTAAGCGTCCAAAAAAAGTATTAATTGTTAAAACTGAAATACTGATTATTCATCAAATAAGAAAACAATATCTCAAATGAGTAAACCTTAACTTATTTATGAATTTTTCAGAGTTTCTGGATACACAATACATTTTTTAACTGTTCGCCGCTTTCTAAAAACATTTTACGAAAAGGAAAACATGGTACAAGAAGTACGGAAAACGTCTATCAGCAGGCGAAAAAATAAGAGAATAGGCTGAATGTTTGTAACATTTTTTAAAGAGAAGGTTGGTGAATTAAAATGTTTACAGATGACTCCCATACTAAAATACATGGTTCTTATGAAAAGATTATGGTTTGGAGAAAACCTTTTTTTTTTTTTTTTTTTTTATTTATTTATTGTAATTTACAACTGTATTAAACAACACAATAAGTAAATATGAGGAATGAAAAAAAAATGTCATGAAAATGTCTTGAGAAAGAACAACCCAGTGGTAGCACTTCACTAACTATTTTAACTCAGTAGGTCCCGAGGCCACCTTCTTTTCAGTCGCCTTGGAGGATTATCTGGGATATCTAAGGAAGATAAATTACGGACAAGTGGATTTGTATGGGCAGGGAGTTTAGAATGAAAAGAGGGGTATCTATCACGGGCTATGTCTGCAACAAATGGGATGTTAAGGTCATTATGAATGAGTTGATTTGTAACAAAATAAGGAGCATTCAGGATTTTTCGAAGGATTTTGGATTGTAAGGACTGGATGCGGGAGGAATTAGATGGTTTCGTAGAGCCCCAAAGCTCGATTCCATACGTCCAAATAGGTCTGATAATAGTGGTGTAAATGAGTCTTTTGTAATATACTGGAAGTTTTGAACGTTTGTCTAGTAAGTGTTGTAGTAATCGATATCTTCGAGCAGTTTCTTGTCGTTTCAGTCTGGTGTGAGGATTCCAAGTAAGGCGCTTGTCAAGATGGAGACCTAGGTATCGGATTTGCTCAACAGGAGTAAGGGTAATGTTATTAAAAGATACTGGGGGGCAGGAACTCATTGGTTTGCGACGAAGGGTAAAGGTGATTTGGTGGGATTTGTTAGGGTTTATTTTAATCCTCCAATTTAGACACCATTCTTCAATGGCTGTGATGTGGGACTGAAGGGTTTGGGATGCAGTAGTTGGATCATTATGGACAGATAAGACACACGTGTCGTCAGCATAAGTATTGAGGACAGTATGAGGATGGAGTGGAATGTCAGCTGTATAAAGGGAATAGAGGATAGGACCTAAGATACTACCTTGAGGCACTCCAGCAGATTGGGAAAATATGGATGAGTAGGAAAAGTTATGGTTAACCTGAAAGGTTCTGCCAGTAAGGTAGGAACGCATTAATAGGAAATATGTAGGGGTGAGGAATTGACGGAGTTTGTAAAGCAGTCCCTGGTGCCAGACTCGATCAAATGCTTGTTCTACATCAAGAAAGGCTCCAGTGCAGTACATTCCGCGCTCCAATGTAGAGGACACTACATCCACCACGCGGTGACATTGCTGTATTGTAGAATGGGATGTTCGAAATCCAAACTGGTGGTCAGGGATAACGTGATTCTTTTCTAGGATAGGATAAAATCGTTTTAGGAGGAGTTTTTCTAGGATTTTGCCCATAATGGGCAAAAGAGAGATAGGACGATAGGAAAACGGATGTTCAGGAGGCTTATTGGGTTTTTGTATCATTTTTATTATTGAAAGTTTCCAAGAAGTAGGAAAATACGTGGATCTGAGAGTTGCATTGTATATATAGGTAAGGAAAAGTACGGCTTTGCGAGGAAGTTGTTTAAGGATGTGAGGTGTGATAAGATCATGGCCTGGGGTTTTTTGAGAGGGTAATTTTTTAATTATGTTTATGACTTCAGATGGATGAAAGGCTTTAGGAGGAAGGGACATTGGGAGGGGGATAGTTAGTTCTGCCTCAACATGTTCAATGTGGGTTGGATTTAGGATATCTGGATGAGGGTTAAAAATATTGAAGAGGTGTTTACCAAATACTTGTGACTTTTCTTGATCTGATCGGGACCAGTTATTGGATTCAGTGAGGAGTGGGTGATTAAAGGATTTAAATTTAAGGAGTTTTTTGGTTGTTATCCATAAGGATTTATCAGAGATGTTGAGGTTTTCTGTAAATTTCTGTAAAGTCTGTACTTTAAATTTTCTTATTTCTTTTTTTAATTTGTTAGTAAGTTGGGTGTAACGAGCTTTGTCAGATGGGTACCTAGTTTTATGCCACTTAGTCCTTGCTAGTCGTTTTTCTTTTAGAAGTGTTCGGATATGTCGTGGCAAGTTATTGTTAAGGTCTTGAGTGTTTTTGTTTGTAGGGTGTGATGTATTGTCATGGATAACTGTCTCAATTGTTTTTGTGAGATGTTCAATGGCTGAGTCAATGTGTTGTTTGGTTTTTAATGGAATTGTCAAGTCAAGTTTGCTTTCCGTGTCAACCCGAAAATTGTCCCAGTTAACATGTCCAGTAATCAGTGAAGGAAAAGAAGGTTTGGGAAGAGGATAGGAGTGCATGAGAAGCAGAACTGGACTGTGATCTGAGGAGAGGTCATCTAAGGTTTTTATCGTGGATTGGGTTGTAGGTATTTGGGATGTAACGAATATATCGAGTATATCGGGGCGTTTTTTAAGGGATGTTGGCCAATAAGTAGGGTCTGATGGTGATAGGACGGAATAGCTATTGGAATGTGTGACCTGGGAAAGAATCCTGCCACGAGTATTGGATGTTCGACATCCCCACCGTTGGTCTTTGGCGTTGTAGTCACCACCAGCAATGAAGCGCGGACCAAAGGATCTGAATAAGGTATCTAGGTGATTATAGGATAGGGAATTACCAGGAGGGCAGTATACAGCTGAGATCGTTGTGGTAAAGGGGTGGCAGGATAAGGTGATAGAGGTTGACTGAATGGTGTCAGTTGGAGTAGAGGGAATCAGGGAGTGGGGTAAGGATTTGTGAATAAGGATACATGAGCCTGCATGGGATGTGTTATCTGGATGATTTGATCTGTAAGTGATGTAGTCCCGTATGTAAAAGTGAGAATGAGTTGTGAAATGAGTTTCAGTAATCAGGGCAATGTCAATGTGATTGTCGTGAAGAAAGATGTCAAGTTCGTTTCTGTGATTATTCAGACCATTGGAATTCCATAGTAGAATAGCTAGGGTCTGTTTGTTCATCTTGGGATATTAAGCGGGATCTGTGATAGGAGACTTGTAAGGAGATTGATGAGTGGTTTGATGGTGTTTTGGAGGTCAAGAAGGAAGGATGAAAGAATTGATGTGATATCAGTTGGAGGTTGATAGGAATAGGCAGGGGTGTCGAGGGATAAAGGATTAAACTCTTTCGGAGTGGTTGGGATTTTTCTCTGAGGGAGTTGATGAGGTTCAGCATATAATATAGGAGCTTCTAATGAGAGATTGTCTTGAACTGAGGGCATTAATGAAGGTGGATGTTTGGGATTGGTCTGTGAAGGGATTAGTGGTGGTAACTTTACCCTCAGAGAAGCAGATTTAGGATCACTTATTGGCATTTTCTTCTGAGGATGGGAATTTAGAGGTTTAGGATGAGTTCTCTGGGGCTGTGATTTTAAGGTCTGTGGCTGGTAATAGGGAATCTGGGGTTGAGGATGGGATGTTTGAGGCTGTGATGTGGAGGTTTGAGGCGACTGAGGTCGGGGCTGAGGTTTGGTGGCTACACAATAGGTGGATTTGTTAGAACTCGATGGTTGTTGGTATGCGGTGACTCCTGGAGCTCGATTGACGATCGGCGTAGTCCTGGTTGAAGGGCCGGGTGCTTCACTAGTAGCGCTTGAGGTCTGCTGTAGGGTTCTGGAGGCTATGTTTAGGTTTTTTTGTTTCAGCATGTTTTTGTAAACTATGCAGCCTTTATAACTAGCAGGATGACCTTCACTGCACAGTGCGCATTTTGCTGGGGTGTCCCGAGGCTTTAAACAGGTGCTAGAAGCATGTGGGCCTGCACATTTAACACATCTGGCTGGATGATGACAGTAGCCTTTCGTATGTCCAAGATTTTGACAGTTTGTGCACTGTACTACCTCATCTTTCTGCCTTGGCTCTTCGAATTTTATACAGGAATAAACTAGCCTGTTAACTTTAAATATTTCAGAATTTATGGTAGCAGGCTCGAGGTCTACAAAGAATA
Source organism: Piezodorus guildinii (assembly GCA_023052935.1). Classification (NCBI taxonomy): domain Eukaryota; kingdom Metazoa; phylum Arthropoda; class Insecta; order Hemiptera; family Pentatomidae; genus Piezodorus; species Piezodorus guildinii. Next base: position 52,552,215 of record CM041298.1, read on the forward strand.
GGGGTAAAGGAAATTTTTCTGTGTGATGGATGATACAAGAGACGTGTCGCACACTGAACCCTAGTTCTTCTATGTCCTTCTTGATGGCCTCTGTGGGGGTGGTGCTGTGAAGACCTCTTAAAACTACACGAAATGGTTTCTCTTCTTTCAGCTGATAGCAATGAAATTCGTATTTTTTCTCTTTCAAATGATTTACTAGTATTTTATAATTCTCCTTAGTAGTTGTGTTGATTTTCACATCTTTTAGGCTCGCGAAGCATTTGAAATTAGTTTGTCCAATAAGAGCAGATATTTCTTGACCAAACTTATAAAAATTTTGAATGTTGTTGACATATACTGGTGGTGGCTCAGGTTCATTGAATTCACGGGGTGTAGAGGATGTTGTTGGCGTATTATTGATGGCTGCAATGTTGTTGCTAGGAAGTGCGGATGTTGAGGCAGTTTTGGTTGGTTGAGTGTTGGCTGAAGGTGTACTTCGGTTTTCTGGAGGGCAAGTTTGTTTAGCTTTGGCTTTTTTATTTTTTTTTTTATTCGGTGAGTTACTACCAGAATTTGGCTGGGCGTTCCTATGACGTTTTTGGCGCGTCCTTCTAGTCAGGTACTGCGAATCGGTTTCACTAATCTCACTGAACGGAGTTTCATTGTCTGTGTCCATCACTGAATTCGCGTCAGACATAATGTTTATATATAAACAAGAAAATACGAGAAAAGAAAAATTTCCTAATTAAATTATTACCATAACAAAAAAAAAAAAATATATATATATAGTATATATGATTATAATAAATTAAAAAAAAAAAAAAAAAATCTATGAAAGAAAGAAAAAAAAATATATCCTCTAAATATTAGTAAAAAAATTAATTAACTCCTTAAAAATTAAATTATATACATAACTATTTACAAATAATAAAAAAAACATTTTAAAGAAATTTAAAAAAAATATTCAAAGAAAAAAAAAGATTTCTTGGTTAGTCCGGGATACGAACTCAGGACGATGGCAGGCAGATTCCTAGTGCCGCGACCGTGAACCTGGAGTGCCGGCTGATAAGAGTCCGTAGGGATTAACTGCCACGTCAGTTAGCCCAAGTGACACTGCTCAGTGAGCTGGCTATTAAAATAAGAGCACTAACCTCAATGTTTATAGTTGTAGAGTAAAAGTGTTCAACATAAGAAACTTTTTGTAAAGGCTGACTGCTGGTTAACTCCATACACGTAAGTTATACAGTGAGAAAGGCAGAGCGACACACATAGTAAACTTTACAATCGGCCATGACACTTTTTATTGGAGAAAACCAAATAAAGAATTTAGTATGGCATAGTAAAACACCTTGAGCGGTCAGTGATATTTACGTGCGTTTTTCTTTGAAAAAGTTTGATAACATTGGATTCATGGACAGAATTATTGATAGATTTGTGTATTTTTTAAGTATGAAAAGCCAGAATTAAAAGTAGAAGAAAAATTAGGAATAAATCAAATTATTAACATACGCGCGACCATGACTCTGGACATATATACGTTATTTATTCATATTTATTTGCTGCAAAATTTTCAAAAAGTTCTCGAAATCCCTCTTCCATTATTTCTTTCAAATTTAATTAACTATTTTTGGGTCTTACTAAAAAGGAAATCAGGAAATACTATATTCAAAATGAAAATGGCCTCAAGATACAATAAGTGTTGGAGTGGGGTAATATTTCACACTAAACAATTAATTAATTAGTAAGATCAATTCCTAGTTGGCTAAAATCTATAATTATACAAAAGTTTTTAACAACAGGATGTTTATTTATGATCACTGCACTAATATAACAAGGAAACCACGAAATTCCGAACACTTTTGACACCATTAACATACACTATTTCTAATATTTTCGTAAATAAACGTTCAATGCGTTAATAATAAAATGATTGTTGTCCTAATTTTTGGTTTTAGCTATTGTATACCTTCCTTCAAACATTATAAAGTGGTTAATAACTCTTTACAAACATAAAAAATAAGTTAAAAACAAGTGAATTTCTGAATAGTAATGAATTCCGAATACTTTTGACACTCACTGTATATATTTATAGAGATTATGATATAAGTCTTTATACCTTTTTGAACTCCAATATTTTTTCAGTTGATTTTAAATATGGTGGTAAGTGAAAGTCATCTGTTGCTCGCGTCAGTTTTTTACACTACATTTCATATATCGATTATTTATTATGAATAAATAAATATTTGGAATAATTCATTTAGGGGGAAACGTGAATGTTGTGTGATGTTCGCTCTGGATTTATTATTTAAGATATATTAAGTTTTAATTGATAGGTACTGTAGTGGTAGTATGGCTGATTGAACTGAAGGTTATGTTATTAATAGAGTTGCATTTGTGTCCTCATTCTTCACAGCGCGGTCTTGTTCCACGGTTAAAATTTGGTACTTTTAAACTGCTAACTTTTTATATTTTATTTATAATAAATAATTTAAGTAATACCTCATCGTAAAATAAATAATCTGGAGAGTGCATAACACATTTTCTCACTTACTTATCTTGAAATAAAATTTTAAATAAATATTATGTTATAAAAAAAAAAAAAATATTTTGTTTTTAGATGGACCTATACATTTTAGATAAAATAATATATCAATATAAAATTATTATGTACAATAATCACTTAAGTTTATACCCTATTCGTCCCAATATATTACCTTCTGCAACTTTTTATACAAGACTTTTTCCTTAAATCTTTAGCTTGCCAACGACATCAGTATTACTTTCATGTTTAACAAAAAAAAAAAAAAAAAATTGAATTAAAAAATATGTTTCTGCTTTAGTTGGTTATCAAATTCGTTCAACTTGTATATTAGGCCGTTTTTTATCAATGTTAACAAGTTGACAATGGTCAGTTCTTTCAAATTTACAATATTTAAAGGACGAAAATTTAAAATATTGTCATTTAAGCTGTGTCTAGTTATTTCAAATAGAATAAAACCTACATCATATTAAAGCTTATTAAATTTTATATCGATGTAGCTCGTTTAATGAAAATCGTTTAAGCTGTTTTAGGGAAAATCATTAAAAGATGCAAAATGCGTGGTATAAAGTGCATTTCAGGTAAGCCGAATTTGATGATCGAAAAAAATATTCTTAAAAGCCCTTTCCTACGATTTCAATCAGATAAAAACTACATTAAATTTAACCCAAAAGTTGTATTTCCGTTAAAATACAGTAAAATATAGCCAAGAAATAAATAAAAAGTAAGTCTAAGTAAAAAAGATTTATTTTTAGAAAGATTTATCAATTAATTTTATTTGAAACTTGTGGCTGAATTCCTCTGAAAATAAGTGTTTATCGGAATTAAACTAAATTTAATGAATACAAATGAAAATTAAGTAATGTTTATTATATAGTACAACTGGTTGTTTAAAACTATATATTGTTCACTATGTATCATGGTTTTCGAGAATAAGATTTTACATAAAAGTTTGGGTTCGAAGAGGGATAAGGTTCTGTAGAGAATTTAGAAGGCTACACACGCGGAATTGCAGAGCTTGTATCTCTCTAGTATCAACGAAGTTGTAGTGTCGTGGGAGACGGCCCGAAGGGACTTTTTTTGGGAAAGTTGTTAAACTTAATTAAAGAACTAATTTCTTAAAAGTAAATTCTCCTTGAAGCCTAGTGTTATTTTTATTTTTGTTATTTTGGAAATAAAGAGTGCCATGACGGACACGTTTTTTTTTTTTTCTTGAAAGCTTCTATTGATGAATATGTGTATAATTTTAATTTCATAATGCATGTCAAACTTACGCTTGAATTGATTTAGCAGTTATATATTTCTCTTCAATTTTAGTTTATTTTTTTATTGGTGTTGTTGAAGCGAGATGTTTTGTCTTTAGTTTAAAAGTATATAATCTTATATACAATCCCAATATCTTGATATTGGGATGTTTAAGAGGCTTAAGGAATTTTCCAATGACAACCCGTTATTCTTCACTTTCACTTACCTATATATGAAATATAAAAGTTTAAAAAAAATGACGCCTAATATGTTACAGCAAATTTTTCATCAAAATCAGCTAACCAAGAGCCTCTTAATACCAGTGCATTTTGTACCTTTTTACATTTTTTAAAATGGCTATAACAATTTTGATTAAACTCGCTATATCGATGTTAAATTTGATAGACTTTAATATCATGTAGGTTTCATTCTGATTGAAGTATGGCAGGGCTTAAATGCCGATATTTTAAATTGTCTTCATTTAAAAGAACAGCATAAACCCTGTAATAATATACCGTTGGAAAGCTAATGATTTTAGAAAAAATATTACCTTATACACAAGCCTGTAAAAGTTAATAGTGATGAAAAGCACATAAAACTTACAGATTATTTTAGATAATAATATAATCGATTTTTTAATTAAACACATGTTTCTACAGAAATTAAATTAATTAATCATTTTTAAATTTTAAATTAAATTAAATTAATCATTTTTATATATAACTGTATATGAACATTCTTTAATCGATTTTTAAACGGAGGTAAGTGAAAGTCGTGTGTTGCCCGCACCAGATTTTTTTTGTTTTCATTTTAAATATTGAAAACTTAATTTTTCTTTACGTGCATTAAATAAAAAACAAATATTCTAATTTAAATTTCTGAGCTTACTGATCGATCAATGTATGTATTACTTTTCGCGTTAAACACCACGAAAAATCCTCAAATGGATGCTGAAAATTTATTGTTAAGTAAAGACTATTTATGTCTCTGCAATGGAAGAATCCTTGAGCGGTTTGAAATCGGGTCGTTGGGAGTTAAAACGTGCTTGGATTGTCAACTGTGTTATTTTCTATTCTCGCCATTGTACAACACTCATTTAAAACTCAAAACAATAATATTAGCTAATATTCTATAAATATATTTCATATAATTTAAACAATAAGTAACAATACTATGGTTTTCAATCTATTGTCTTCTGACTTGAGTAAGCTTAGAGTTGACAACTTTTCTAGTCCTTCGATTTATAAAACTCATTATATTCTAGCCTTCAAGTTAATTTAAATCCACAAGGTTTTATTCATCGTTTTGTTCTTCATTTTCCTATTTAACTATTAGCTTGCCTGCATTATCTAGCTAAACCGTCTGAGGTTTCCAATGGAAAAAGTTTTCTTTTTAAGTTCTCTTTTTTAAGTTACATTTTCTGACATCCTCATGTGCCTAACTAAAATTCTATTCTCTTATATCCGTCACTCCGATACTCTTCTCATTTCGCCTATTCAATCACTTCATGTCTATCCAATCCTCAAAGAACCCCTGTATTAGGTTGCCCGGAAAATTTATTTTATGCTATGTATGATTTTGTGTTTTCTTTAAAATACCCCTCTACATAACTTTATGTTTATTAGATTGTTAATTTTTATGAATGTCAACACTTATTCTTTCACAAACGATAATGTTTGTTAACCTCTGTAACATTTCACTGCTTAAAAATAATTCAGTCTTTAATATGATATCAACGGGTGATATTCGTATGATTTTGTTTTACGATTTTAAACGGACATTTAGAGGGCCAGAAACATCAATCAAGTTTGGGACGAGGACAGCATTAATGAGTGCTCTGCTCTAAGGTGGTTCAAACATTTTAGGATATGGACTTCATCCTTGAAGACTAAGTAGGTCGTAGAAGGACTTCCTCTCTTAATGACGAGATTCTGCTGGAAAAAAACTAAAGGACAACTTTTCGTAAAATTGCTGTTATAAAACGCTTTTTTGGAGTTTCTCAATTTTAAATATAGGAAATTTTATATCGAGGTTATAAATTGATTATAAAAACCGTAATAAGTGAAATTTGTGTTGCACTTACCACTTTTTCAAAATTATAATTTTTTTTCTTAAAACTATATATATATTTGCAATATTTTACTGTTCTCCGAGCCTCGGTATTGAATCCCAGCTGTGTCATAAATATTTATTGTTATTTTGGCCGGGCATCGACGCTGGGCTATGGAGAACCTCCTGCGGCACACCTAACATCTATAAAGTGGGTATCCAACTGGTAAAAACCTGACCAGCTGGCGGATGAGTTTGATCCATACCTAACTAGCTCATTGCACCGTCGCTGGTCATGAACAATTCAGATTTTTTTTTTATCCCATTAAAATATTCTCATACTATACTGAAACGACAACAAGCTGCACGACGTTTTCGGCTACTTCAACACTTACTAGACGAACGTTCTAATCTCTCTCTAAACTACAAACGGCTCATTTACATGCACGTTGGCTTTGTGGCTCAACTAAACCATTGAACTCCCTTCGAACCCAATCCTTACAATGGAAAATCCTCAACGCTCCCTTCTTTGTCACGGACAAACTCATCTTTAATAACCTTATTGTTCTGATTGTTACTGATTTGGCCCGAACCAGATATCATTCCTTTTATGACAAACTCCATTCCCACTCTATCCCATTATTTTCAATCCTATCTTTCTCTTCAATGCCTGATAATCCTCCGAGGCGTCTGAAAGTAAGATGGCCTCGAGACCTTCTAGTTTAGAATATTTGTGCTGCGGATGGATAGCAACTCATAAGTCTTGTTCATGTCTATTTTCTTTAAGTCTATTTATTATTTATGTTATATAATCCCGGCTATGGAGACCCTGCTGGGATAGACACTCAGCCTCTATAAAGTGGGTACCCAATGAGATTGGGTAAAAAACCTGGCGGCTGAGCGTGATCAAGGCCTAATCACCTCATTGCACGGCCTTTGGCCTAGAAACAGCACGAATCTCTACATATACTGAGCCCAAGATTCTTCATGGGTTATAGTGGTACAGATTGTATGATACAGTTGTAAATATCATTAAATAACTTAAAAAAAAAAAACTTTAAAATTCATTGTTATTATTTTTATCAGCTTTAATTTAATTTTAAATTAATAAAGTTGGTGTAAGTAGCTTGCAACAGATTTTTTATCGATAGCGAGCAAATTTGAATTATTATTTATTTTAATGCTGAAATCATGTTAATTATGCGGTAAACGAATAATTTTAAGGGATATACGTGATAATTTTAGAGTTTGAAATATGATAATGAAAACAAGGTATTTTCGTGTGTGACGCCCTGTCAGGATTAAAATATTCACTAAGCGTAGGGTGGTTTCTCGTTAGCGTTACAATCGCACCTGGCTTGCCAGAATACTGGTAATGCATTTATTTCGTTTTTTAAGTTCTGATAAAAAAAGTTTTATTAAAAATTCTTGTTTAGCATTTTAGTATTTTTCTTTCGATTTTCATTAAAATAATTCAAATAAAATTTCCAGAAAACCTAACATTTTATCATTATAAGCAATAATAAACGGCGGATTAAAACATTTTTTAAAATATTTTTTTTATTATTTTTTTAAAATATTTTTTTTATTATTTTTTTAAAATTTTATTTTATTTATTTATTTATTTTTTGGTCGATTGAAAAGGTTCATAATTTAAAATAATAAATCAAAATTGGTGTAATTAACTTGTTAGTTATATTAAACAGTTCCTATTTTATTGGATTTATTACAATTTTCTGTTTTGAGTGTAGTTTATCTAAATAGATTTTGAAAGTTTAAATTACTTACTTACTGGGCAATCCCATTTAGTTTACATTGCAAAATCGTTTTTCATTAAATGATCTAAAAGTAGAAATAATTATTAAAAATGTTTGTTAATTAATTTATAACAACTTTCAATTTTATTGCATATTAAATTTTATCAAATCATGCGTTTTCCAACGATATATCATAGGTATGTATTACTAATCATATAGCAGAAAAGATTTTTTTAAGCCTCGATTATAATAAAAAAGTTAACTTTCCCATCTAAAGTAAAACTTGATTGCAATTTATTTTACTTATAAATATTTAAAAAAGAATGCTGTATATACAGTTTTTACTATAATTTAGGGCATTCTTTATACATCGCGTAGTTTAGAAGCAATTCAGGGAAACATTTATAAATAGATGGAATATAAAAATGACAGGCTTTTCAGTTATTTTGTCTTTGAACCACTGACTCTAAAAAAAGTCATACCATTAAGTATTCCCTCCAAAATAAAATTGATTTAAGTAATTTTTGTCTGAATTACAAAACAGTGGCCCAAGGTATTTCAAATTATTGATCAATTAGTTGGGATCATTAACGATCATTTAAATTATCCTATTGAATGCAATTTTTTTTTATAAATAATTATTTGAAAGTTAATTTATTATATATATAATTCCTTAATGAGGCGTACTGTCCCTATATATATATATATATATATATATATATATATATATAGGGAAAGTACGCCTCATTAAGGAATTATAGACGGTCATTTAAAAAATAAATCATTTTTTATTTAAAATATTGTAAATCTACTTTATTGTCTCCAAACCTTGTAGTTAATGAAGCTTTGATAAATTATGTTAAACAGAAATATTTCTTTACTATAGAATAATTTACGTTATACTTTTAATCTTTTAATATAATAATTATGTTAATTTAGCTGTATTAATAGTCCGTTGTTTGTTATTCGTTAAACGTCACTTTTTTGAATATGGCAATCGAGGATGCTACATTGGGAGTCCAAATTTTGCCTATCCAGGTTTTTTAGATATGGATCTTTAACGAGTACGGGACATCGTACAGGCTCGGACCACTTTTAACGTCCCCTCCGAAGACGGCGTAACTAGAGGATTTTTTACTCCCATTAAAATCAGGACCACCTGGGGTTTGAACCCGTGACCTTGGCATAGGAGGCGGGTTACGCTGCCACCAGCTACAAGTATCCTAATATCGTTAAACTCCGTTTTCTATTTATTGTACAGATAGAGCTTTTTATTTTCAATTTTTAGTTTCATTATGTGGTTTAGTCTTCATAGTTAAGGGAAAAAGATAAAGAATAAAAATAAATTACAACTATTTATTTATTTATGTAGCTTGGTGATAAAAAAAAAAAAAAAAAAAAAAAAAAAAAAAAAAAAAAAAATTGACTGATAAGTCTGCATTGTTCCTCACGATTTCATTATTTTATATTTATCTTCAACGTATTCGTTGAATTAATTGCATTTTGAGTAAATACTTTCTTCATGAGTTGTTTTAATGCAATTCGTCCTAGATGTTCTAACCTCATAAATTATCACTTAATAACAATATTCTCCAAAAATCTTATCACTTCTTTATATTCGTAATCATAACATATTCTAATATACTTAAGATTATCGATGTGAAGTATTTTATTATCAAATTATCTTAACTAAAATTTGTCCAAAGCTGATTTAACTTAAATATATAAAAGTTGTTTTAATCGAACTAATGTAATTTATTCCTTAACCTTTTTTTCATGTCTGTTATTTAGAAATCTTAATGATTTTATCAACGGGGTAAAAGTGAAAATCGTGTGTGTGCTTATTAGATTTTAAAATGTATTTATATTTATAAAATATTAAATTGCAATCAGACACGAAATGGTATGACGTATTAACGAATGAAGATCTCTGAAGTCATTGATCTTTGGATAGAACGCCAAGGCCAAATTGTTTTCCTTTCGAATCAAAGGTCTATAATAATATTCGATATAATATTAAATATCTGCTGATTTCTAACGGAAGGCAATGGAGAAGAGTTATTAAATAGGAACCTTTAGCGAGCGTGTCCAGCACCGTTTCTCGAAAGTTCTCCTCAAGTAGAATGATTGTGCTGCAGAAAATTCAGTTTGAATGTACTTAATCTTATTCATCAATCATAGCAATACATTAAAACTTTTACAGACTTAATTTCTGTTCAGTTTAATATTTATAATTTATTTACTCATTTATCATAACTAATTTTTCATGATTAACCTTCTATTTTTACTTTCATCTACTATATTAGTAAGGAAAGTTTGCGATCGTAAATTTCACGAAATACACGTTTAGGTCTCCTGAGTCCAAAACCAAGTTAGCAAAAGGTCTTGGTGTGTGTGACCCGGCGGAACGTAAATGCTATAAAACTGAATTTTATATTTAAGACACTTCGCCAGAGATGTTAAAGAACTTTCATAAAATCAGTAACAGAAGAGCACTTTATACCATGTGTACACCTCTTTAAGATTTCCTCAAAACGGCTCTAACATATTGATTAAAGCTATCTATATCGATTTTGATAACTATAAAATTTAATGGGCTTTAAATCATTTAGGTTTCATTCGGATTAAAATGGTCGACAAGGTTAAATGTCTATTATTTTAATTTTCTTTCTCTAAGTACCTTTAATTTTATGGTTCTATAAAAATAACTATATTATCTTGTTACATGATGAAAACAGGTAATATATAATTTGAATGAATTCGATACCACTAAAGGAAATACGAAAAATTTTTTTTTAATGCAATTTTTCGTTTATTGAACATAGAGCATATATACATGATGATATACTGTTGGGAACTAAAATTTAGAAAAATATTATTATACAAACTTTAAAAGTTAATAAGAGTGATAAAAGCGATAAAACAACAAATTATTTTAGATAATAATATAATATAATTAATAGATTATTTAATAAAATACATGCATCTATGAAATTTCAATTTATTAATTCTTTAATAGTTTCACGTATTTTTATCTCTAACTGTATTTGAAAATTCTTTTATTGATTTTAAAAATGGAGGTAAGTAAAGTCGTGTGTTGCCCGCACCAATTTTTTTTTCCACCATGATGTCAGTAATATCTAATTCCGGAAATCACCCTGTTATTGACGTGCGATTTGATTGCCAAATTTTAAAAATCTGGTGCGAGCAACACTTTTTCACTTACTGCCGTTGTTAAAATCGATTAAAGCGTTTTCAAATACTGAGAGTGAGACTAATAAACAATTAATTAAATTAAATTTCTATAGAAACACGGGATTGATTAAAAATTCTATTGTATTATTAGCTAAAATAAACAGTTAGTTTTATCGGCTTTTCATCATTCTTTATTAACTTTTACCAGCTTGTGTATAAGATAATATTTTTTATAAAATATTTAGCTTTCCAACAGTATATTACACATATATATGTATAATTTATGCTCAAAAACGAAAAATTCCAGTAAACAAATATGTTTGCAGTTTTCTCCTCTAGTTGTTTATCGAATTCATTCAAGTTATGTATTTACCTGGTTTTTATCGTTGATAAGAGGATTATATTGTTATTTTTTTAGTATCTACAAAATTAAAGGTACGTTAGAGGAAGACAATTTGAAATATCGGCATTTAAGCCCTGTCAGACTATTTCAATCAGAATGAAACTTACATAACATTAAAGCCCATCAAATTTTACATCGATGTATATAGTTAAAGCCGTTTTTGGGAAAATCTTAAAGAGGTGTAAAATACAGGGTATAAAGTGGCTCTTCCGGTCAGCTGATTTTTATGAAGAAGTTTCTTTAACATCTCTGGCGTATAGTTGTCTTAAATATAAAATTACAGTTTCATAGGTCTTTTTGTTTACGCCCGGGAGTTACCAAAAACAGACAGACCTTTTTGCGAGACTTGGTCATTTGGACTCAAGGGACCCTAAAACGTGTATTTCCGTTGAAAACTGGAATTCGAAAATTTTCACGATTGAAATACTTTCCCTTAGTATATATTTCATATATATATATATAGGTGAGTGAAAGTAACAAAACTTGAGATGTAAACTTTGTTTTTTCTTGATTTGTTACAGAGGAGGATTAATGAGAAATATTTAAAAAATGCATATTCGGTAGCTATTCAAATTGCAGTAATGATGAAAATAGTAAGACTGTATATAAGACTGGGGTTCAAGGACGTGTGAAATTCTAAAATAATAAAAAACTAAGGCAACAGTCGTCTTTCACTTACCTCCTTAAGTTGTTAAAATTAATTTAAGAACTTTTGAATAAACTTAAAAGTGTTTTAGATCAAATAACATAAACATTCTTATGACGATAATCACTTAAGTCCCGAAAAAAGGTCTGTGTGTTTTGAAAAGTCGTACGTAACTGAAGTTTCATATTTAAGACAACTATACTCCAGAGATGTTGCAGCAACTTTGTCATCAAAATCGGCTGACCTAAAGTCCTACTTTATACCATGCATTTTGCACCTTTTTTTCTTAAGAACTGCTGTACCCATTTTGATTAAACTGCACTTATTACTGATTAACGATTTAATGTAGGTATATTATATAATCTAAATCATACGTTTCCTACGAAAATAAATACACGTATTATTAAAATCAACTTAAAATATATTTCAAATTGAAGTACATATAATAGTTTTTAAATTGATTTTAACAGTCGAGGTTAGTGAAAGTCGTGTGTTGACCGCACCAGATTTTTTTGTGTTGAGATCTTTTATACTGCTTTTATTTATTGCTGAAGTCAAAGGAACCGTAGTCTCTAGAAGCCCTAAAACATTTAGCAGAAGGTCAGGAATAGAATTCACAGTTGAAATGGGGAAAGGGCTAGAAGATTGATCAGACGAAGATTGATCGAGAAAGCTATAACACAATACAGAGTTCTAGACCGCTGGCTAATTCCAGTAACTTGTATTTTTTTATTTTTTTTTAATCATTTATTGAAATTTACAACTGTATTAGTTAATACATCATGTAAATTAGCTAACAGGAATACATAAATAAGACATGAAGAGTTAATGCCCATTGGCACTACTCGCTGGGTAATCTAAACTAGAAGGTCTCGAGGCCATCTCCTTTTCAGACGCCTCGGAGGATTGTCAGGAATGGAAGAGGAAGCAAGTATTGAAACTAGTGGATTAGAATGGGAGTGGAGTTTTTCATGGAAGGATTGATACCTGGTCCGGGTCAAATCAACTTGTAATCATAAAATACAATATTGTTAATAAATAAAAAAAAAACTTCTTTTCAGTATATCATAAATGTTTTCTCGAATTCTGGTTTACCCAAACAATATAAAAAAACAAAACAGAAACCTAGTCTTCACTCTTTTCCACTGCTAATCATGTTTCGAATTGTTTATCACTTTGCTGTTTTATTAAACTTCCGAAACAAATATTTGTTGTAATCTTGTTTACCAACTTTTAAATTATCGTTTCTTATATAATCATTAGAATAAAAATCTTGTCATATCCGATTGTAATATATAAAAAACCAATAATTACATCAATCTATGGGATATCCCGGAAAAAAGGTCTCTCCCCATTCACGATCTGTAACTTAAGGCTACTTGTGCAAAAAGCGAATACAGCGCACTTCAGGTGACCTTATAAAGCCTCCATCAAGAAAAGGTGAAGTGCGAGTCGCTAGCTAGAGTAAGTCGCCCGAGTTTGTGTTCTCAACGGAGGAAACATAATAAATCTACGGGTTCATTAATTAATTAAGAGTTTTAAGATTTTAAATATCAACCGATCGATTTTAGTGTTAAGCTCTGGGATGGTTGGGTTTTCAGTGATTTAATATCGGTTCTTAAAAACTTTATTGGTGGGTTTCATCTAAATGATTATTTTCTTGGCAATAGCAACTAATAAGACTAAAATAAAGCTTCTATTGGTAGTTTTGGTTTATTATTTTCAGATGAGTAGAAACCTAATAACGAATAAAAATCCGTTTGTCCGAATTAACAAAAAAAAAAAAAAATGTAATTATATTTCCTTGAAAACGAATAAAGAATCATTGAAAATGGTTCAGGAATAGCAGAGATATGGCTTTATGAAATTAATAGCAGTGATATGCCATTTTACTTTGAATTATTTATTGCTTTTCATATTATTTAACCGCCTTTATAAACAGTAATATGCTAATTTTGTTATTTGGAAATAATAAACCATTGTGTAATAATCAGCAGTCTTTTTTTTTGTTAAATTCCTAAAATTAAGAAATAAAACGTATTGATAATTTAAAATTTTCGAGTGTTTAACTTATTTTATCTGATTATAAACCTATAGTTCCTAATATTGAGCTATTGATTATGGCTAATAGTTATGAATTTTTTAGTAGACCGTAGAAGATCAACATGAACGAAATCAGAAATATGTAATGTATGTAGATAATAAAGTGTTTGTCGGAAACATTGCATAAAGTTAGGATCGGTATAATTACTCCGAGGGATTCGAGGTGCGATCGGGTTTTAAACAGGGTGACTCCCTTTCACCTGTGTTATTTAATATAGCTTTAGAATATGTCATAGAAAAGGTGATGTGTACCGAGAAATTCTTAAATATGGGTGACAAGATTCCGGTTTTGGGGTATGCCGATGATCTGGTACTGCTAGATGAAGACACGGAAACCATATGGCTAAATAAAAATGTGTTAATAAAATCCGGTAAAGAAATAGGACTCGAATTAAATACCGATAAGACGAAATATTTTGGTGATATTGATGTATCAGGGCATACTGTTGAACAAGTAGAGAAATTCAGGTATTTAGGTTCAATTATAACTAGAAAAAATGAAATCCAGGAAGAAATAAAGTCCCGGTTAAAGGTGGGAAATGCGTGTCATTATTCAGTTGCCAAGTTACTTAGTTCGCGGCTTCTATCTAAAAAATTAGAAAAATAAAAGGTTAGAATTTATAAAACTATTATTCTTCCAATGGTTCTTTACGGATGTGAAACGTTGCCGCTTACTTTGAAGGATGAACAACGGCTTAAGGTTTTCGAAAATAAGGTAAAATATTTGGTCCGAAGAGAGATGAGGCCACTGGGGAGTTTAGAAGGTTGCACAACGCGGAATTGCGAAACTTGTATCCTGTGAATATAATTGAGCTCAACGCGGAGACTCAACTGGGCGAGTAAAGTTGTTGGGCTCGATGAGGAGCGGATTCCGAGAACGTTGCTATTCGATGATCCGACTGGTAGGCGTCCGAAAGGTAGGCCGAAGCGTAGATGGGAGGATTATGTTAAGGCTGATCTCGGGGCTTGGGCTTGAATGGTGAACATTGGACGAGTCTGTGTAGGCGGATTTTGGTGGTATCGGCATCGAACCTTCGGGTTCGCTAAGCCTATTATTATTATGATTATTATGTATATAATAAAATCAACTTCGGTTCCTCATAAAACAATAATTACAAGTACACAGGAAAAAATATTATATTTTAATTAAGTACATACGGATTGTTATTTGTGATTAAATCCATTCTCATATAACCTGAAGAATAAATTACGAGTTATCAAAAAGCATTAAAAGAAAATTAGAGACATTAATTTTACAAGATAAACGATGTTCGTGTTTTCCGTTTGACTTGCTAATATCATTGTTTTGTCACCTCATGTGACGTTAGGTTAAATGTATTTATGAACATCACGTGTAAGATTTTACCTTGGTCACGTTTTTTTTTCTTTATTATTGTTGTAAATATTTTCAAAAATCCATGGTTCTTAATTTTATTATCTGATGCTACTGCAGTCTGTAGAAAATCACGTTTTTCTGTTATTGCATAGCTAGAGATGGGCTAGCTATAGTTCGGTGCCCCATTTTTGGATGGGCATATGGGGCAAATATTTTACAAACAAAATAATAAATAAAACAAAAGAGCATCCAAATCTGTCCACCTGTTTTGAATAAAGTGATCGTGGCATAGACACCCAGATCACTGGCCAAAAATGCCTTTTGTTTTGGACTCATGTGACTCTAAAATATTTATGTATTATTTGAAAGCCAGAATAAAAAATATGATTGATTTCATTTCTCTTTTAATATCTTTTTTTTTTTTTTAATATATTTATTGGTATTTACAACTGTATAATAAAATACATTTAGTAAATGTGATACAAGATAAGTTGACATGATTCATATGTAGGGATACTACCCATTGGCAGCTCCCCCTTTTAATATCTGAAAGTTGTATTTACTACTTTCGAACTACTTTTCACTTTCACATACCTATATATCGAATATATAGTAAGGAAAAGTATTGCTATCTTGAAAATTTCCGTGTTCGAGTTTATACCGGAAATACACGTTTAAGGTCTCCTAAATCCAAATTACCAAGTCCCGCAAAAAAATCTGTGTGTGTGTGTGGTTAGTCCACCGCGAAAACGAAAAGTCCTATAAAACTGAAATTTCATATTTAAGACGGCTATACGCTCGAGATGTTACAGTAACTTTTTCATCAAAATAGGCTAACCAGAAGAGCTACCTTATACTATGCATTTTCCACCTTTTTACGATTTTCTCAAAAACGGCTCTAAAGATTTTGATTAAATAAGCTATATTAGATGGATATAAAATTGAATGGGCCTTAATATGATGTAGGTTTAATTCTGATTGAAATAGTCTGATAAGGCTTAAATAGCGATATTTTAAATTGTTTTCCTCTAAAGTACCTTTCTCTTTGTAGATTCTATATGTTCTCGCCATATGTTATGGCCTGATTAGGTTTTTCATGACTGTTTCATTGAAAATTAAAAAAATGTATAATTTTTATGATATTTATCATAAGATAATTTTTTCGTATTTATTAGCCCTAACAAACAAACAAACAAATTTTTGCTTATTAATCTTTATTTTTTATTTGTTTTAAAAATAGTCATATTAAATATAATTAAAAGTTTTTGCCACGAAAGTGAAGAATAATAGAAGAGAAAGACAGTTGTTTTTATCACGGACTCGTGGCGAGTCGAGTATTAAGGTAGCGTCTGAACGATGAGGCTGTACCTTATCACAAGACCCAAGTCTCCTCTCAAGAAGTTTTAAACGTTTGCAAACGTATTTCTTCATCCGTATGCGGTAGTTGTACAGAAAAAAAAAACTGGTAAATATATAGTTGAACGAATTCGATATCCAACTGTAGGGGAAACTGCAAACTTATTTCAATGCAATTATTCTTTCTTTTTTTTAAACATAATAACAGTAAATAGATGTATCATATAGCTTTGGAAAGTTAAAAAAATTTAGAAAAATATTAGCTTATAAAAACCGATAAAACCAACTGATTGTCATAGATATTAGTAAAATAGATTATTTAATAAAACACACGTTCCTATCGAAATTTAGTGTAATTAATTCTTTAATATTTTTTCATCTCTAGTTTATTTAAATATTATTAAATTAATTTTAACGACGGAGGTAAGTGAAGGTCGTGTGTCACCCGCATCAGATTTTTATTCTAACACTTGATAAATATAAAAACCAAACAAGTAGTAATTAATCGAAAATTGATTCTTGTCTGGTATTGCTATGCATTATTTTCGATCCAACCTTTTAATAATTTTGTTGTTAAAATATAAATGGACATCGTTATTTAGACTCCTAACGGTGAGTTGGCTCGTCTCCTTTTGATAATTATATATTTTGTAATTTTTAGGTTATTTATCAGTGGATTCTTTGATAATATCTGACCCTTTGCGCCATTCTTAAACGTCATATCTACCATATTTGTCTGGGTGTAGGTCCGTTTCATAATCATTGCTGCCAACAATCGATCGTTTGTATCGATATTTTGATATCATTTTTCTATTTCTTATCTCTGATTATTTAATACCACATTATTTTTTTTTTTTTTCTAGAGTTACGATAAGAAAGTTATATATAGTTTTGATATTTGTCACTGCGATTCATTTTCGTCCATTTGTTTTCATTAATTATATTTTGATTAAGATAGCGAATCCATTTTTCATTCAGAGACGATCGATTGAATCGGTATTTGACAACTTTGACTTATCTGTCTATATGTTTAATGTTTTATATCAAATTTGGATGTATATCAAGCTGGTATGTAGTAAATTACCAATTATTTTGAATTTCAATTATTTTAATTAATATAGTGTAATAAGATTTTTTTATGATTTACTGCCTGTAATGGGCCTTGGCCTGTTGGATGATGTAAAATAAAAATTTCTATTGATCAAGTATTTTAATTTTTAAAAATCTTTACCTGAGGACTGATTTTTTAGAAAAATATTTCAAATCCTTAAATCACTTCACCATAGTAGTACGTAACCATCTTAATTATACACCACTATACGTCATTCTGAGAATAAAATGGCGGCTGATTCGGTTTAATTTGCCCATATCTCCTCCATTTATTAAGATAAAGAAAACATAAAAAATGTTTTGATATCATTCTACCAAAATATGGAAAAAAGATTTTAAGGTATTAAGATTTTTTTTAAAGTATATCGCGACATTTTTTTTTTTCGTCATTTATTAAATTTACTCTACTACCTTTTGACATTGATAAAAAAAAAGTTAATGAGCTGTATAGTTTAAACACAGTTATATAGTCTTGTGTTAAGAAAATTCCCATCGGTAGCTCTTTAATTTCTACCTTAAAATTCAATTTACAGGTCCCTTGGCCATCTTCTTTTTGCTTCCCTCGGTAGATTCTCCAATTATATATGATTATTCACCCTATGTAGTGCGTTCAGAATTAATATAGGTATATCTGTTTTAAGTTAAGTCTGCATCTTAGTTTTATTTGTACTTAAAGTACCGTTCGTCTACTGTACTTTAGGGTTATCCGGATTTAAACCCATGCTGAGGCAGAATTATTTATTATGTTAATTCAGCGGTGGAACGACCCTGCAGAATATAAATCCTGAGGCTCACCTAGCCTCTATAAAGTAGGCACCCAAATCGGGGAAAAACATGGCTACAGAGCATGATCTAGACCTTTAAACCCCTCATTATAAATAGTACGCATAAGTACTTGAGATCCTTCATGGGTAGTAGAGGTACAGTTTTATAGAACTTATATGGCATCACCTGTAGCATAGTTGCTAGCACAACAGCGTTCTATGCTGGTGGTTCTTGGATTTATTAATGGGAATAAAAAATCCTTAATTATGCTGTCCTTGGAGGGGACGTTAAAAAATGGTCCCGAGCCTGTGCGATGTCAGGTACACGTTGAAGATCCCCATTCTAATTAAACTTGGATAGGCAAAGTTTAGGGCTCCGGCTGTAGCATCGTCCGATTAGCTAAAGCAGCATAAAGAGACGTTAAATAAATAAACAATGAATAATTTATTCTGTTTATTGAGCGATGCTACGACCATGGAGAATGGAAACCCTCCTGAGACATACTCAGCCTCTATAAAGTGGGTACCTGAAAATCAGGGGAAAACCTGGCTGTTGAGCCTGATCTAGACCAAATCGCCTCATTGGAAACATTACGCGTCTCTATAAGTACTGAACCCCCCACCCCTTCATGGGTTGTAAAGGTACAGTTTTATAGAACTTATATGGGATCACCTGTAGCATAGTTGCTAGCATAACACCTTTCTATGCCAAAGGTGTCACGGTTTTGAACCCACAGGTGGTCCTGGGATTTAAGTACTCGTTAAAGATACCTATCTTAATGAAACCTGGATAGGCAAAATTTAGGACTCCCACTGTAGCATCGTCTGATAAGCCAGAGTAGCATAAAGTGACGTTAAATAAATAAACAAATCAATAGAACCTTAATACACTAAGAGAGTGGCGTGGATAGAGTTTACTGTACTCCGGGTCCTGGGTTCCAGAGTTATTTCCGCCGTGGAGTGACCTTGGAGAATGGAGAGGCCCTTCTGGGGAACACCCAGCCTGTATAAAGTTGGTACCCAAATATTAAGGCAAAACCAAGGAAGCTGTGTGTGATCACCTCCTTGCTTGGCCACTTGCCGTGAAACTGTACGAGTCTCTGTTAGACCCTTAATGGGTTGTAGGGATTTAGGTTTGTTCCTGTCTACTCAGACATATAGACCCGACTTAATAAGACTTAAATATGAATAATTTATTTTTTATAGAGGGGGGGAGGAGAAAAGGTTTAATAAAATTTAGCTAAGATTAATTTATTGTAAATAAATAAAATAATGAATCAATCTTCTTGTTGCAGGAATTATACAGCTTGAGTTGAGTTGAGTAAGGTAGTTATCAGCCGCTTTCCAAATTGGTTTTCGGTTCCTTTCTAAACAAACAAACCAGTCTTAGACCGCTTCAGGGGAGCCAACGGCTATTTCGGATTGTTGTGCCTTTGCCAAAAAGAAGTTAAAAAGGAAAAATAAAACTCCTAGTGGAGTTAAAAGGCGAGGTAAATAAAAACAGAACTTCATATTACAGAAAGTAGATATCTATATATATGCTAATAACCTCCGTTTCGTTCAAAGAAAACAATATAAATAATAATTGACTCAAAGGTGAGAATATTAATATATAAAGTAAAAGTTAAAAAATCCGGTGCGGACAATACACAAATTTCTCTTACCTCGGTTGTTAAAATCAATTTAAGAAGTTTCAAAGAAAGTTAGGGTCTAAAAAAGTTAAAAAATTACATTAAGTTCGTGTGTTCCAAATTAAATAATCCAACAGTTCGCCACATAACATCAACTTTCACAACTTTGTGTATAAGATAAGATAACATTTGTTTCTAAAATCTTTTTTTTTTTTTTTTTTTTTAATTTATTTATTTAGAAATAATACAATCTACCTCAATGTTAGGCAATGAGTATTAATGCTATAAGAAGTCATTCATTCCTTATGTACAATAAATAAAAAAAAAAATAAATAAAATAAAAATTCAAAGAAGAATAAATAAAGATAAAATAAAATAAATAAAGATAAAAATAAATAAATAAAGATAAAAATAAAATAATCTAAAATCTTTAGCTCTCCAACGTTATATTATACATCTATGTTACTATTTTAAAGTTTAAAAAAAAACTCCGACAAAATGTATTTGCTCTTTTCTCCATTACTTGTTTCCATGATATTAAAGCCCATTAAATGTTACACTGATGTAGCAAGTTTGTTCATTAAAAAATATTTGATATTATTATATTATTACTTACTACAATCAGCTAGTTTAATCTGTTTTTCATTACCCTCTTTTACCTTATATTACTTTGTGTATACGATAATTTTTTTCTAAACTTTTCAGCTTTCCAACGGAATATATTACATCTATATTACTATTCTAAAGTAAGAAAAAAAAATCGTGAACATTTTTTTCTACTCTTTCCTTTAGTTGGTTTTCGAATTCGTTCAACTTTTATATTTACCCATTTTTTAACAAAGCTAATAAGATGAACTGGTTAATTTTTTTCGAGTCCACAAAATTAAAGGTTTCTAGTGGCGGAAAATTATAAATATTTACATTTAAACCCTGTCTATTTCAATCAGGATGAAACCTACATCAAATTAAATTTTATTAAATTTAACATCAAATAGCGAATTAAATGAACTTTGTTAGAGACGTTTTAGAAAAAATCAAAAGGTGCAAAATTCATGTCATAAAGTGTTATTTCTAAATCGTCGATTTTGACGAAAAATTCTCTGCAATATCTTAGGCATATAGTTGTCTTAGATATAAAATTTCAGCCCAGTAATTTTCGTTTTCGTGCTTGTCTTGTGAACACACACACCGACCTTTTTGCCGGACTTAATCATTTGGACAATTTTCAGGATCGCAATACTTTCCCTTACAATATATTCCATATATTGGTGAGTTAGAGTAAAAGTTAATTAATTTATAACTTATAAAGTTAAAATTTGAATAACCTTTTCAGAAGGTTCATGACAGGGCCGAATGGCATATAAATGTTTTCGAAATGGGACAATGGTGTATTTTTTTTTCACCTTGTTTAATTTTTTATTTCTCTCATAACATTTTTCTTCGTTTAACATGTCTTATAACTATGAGGGACTTGAATATAGCTAAAAGAATTTTACTGCTTTGGATGTTTTATGAGTTAATATTAGAGTATTAAATGGTATCTCGGTTGGTATTCTCTCATGATATTATTACATCTGATAAAGAAGATCGTTAGTATGAGTTATGCACTTGACATATAGAAAAAAATAACAGATTAATATGTCTTCTGTGTTAAGAAGTGTTATTAACAGTTTTTTACTTCATAATATTTATTCACAACTGTTATTAATTTAAGTATGGACCAGCGAATTTATAATATATGCTAATAAAACTCAGATTTATCTGAACATAGCCTGTACAAAATCTGGTGCGCGCAATACACGACTTTCACTTACCTCTCTTAGTTATATCAATTTAAGAATTTTTTAAAAAAATTAGGAACGACAATCTGTTTGTTTTATCAGCATTTCATCACTCTCAGTTAACTTTTAAAATATTATGTATAAGACATTTTTTTTCTAAAATATTTAGCACTCCAACGGTATATTATAGAATATACTTGTACATACTGTTCCTATGTTCAAGAACTAAAAAAAAAAAAAAATCATTAAAAATATATGTTTGCAGTTTTCTCCTTTATTTGAGTATCGAATTCGTTCAACTTATATATTTATCTGTTTTTTTTGAGATGCTAATCAGATGATATGGTCAATTTTATAAAATCTACAAAATTAAAGGTACTTAAGAGGAAGAAATTTTGAAATATCGGCATTTAGGCCCTGTCTGACTTTTCCAATCAGAACGAAACCTAATGATATTGAAGTCTACTAAATTTAACACTGATTTGGCGAGTTTAATCAAAATCGTTGGAGCCGTTTTTAAGAAAATTGTAAAAAGGTACAAAATGCATGGTATAAAGTTGCTGTAACATCTTGGGCGTATAGCTGTCTTAAATATGAAGTTTTATTTTCATAGCCCTTACTTTTTTTGCGCTAGAGTTACCACACACACACACACACACACACACAGACTTTTTGCGGAACTTGGACTCAGGGGATCCTAAAACGTGTATTTCCGTCGAAAACAAAAATTCAGATCGCAATACTTCCCCATAGTATATATTTCATAAATAGGTAAGTGAAAGTAAAAATATTCTAACAAAAATAAATTTATAATTTACTTGCTAACCTCATTAACATGTTTATTAAAAAAGTTAATTGTAAGTTTCAAGATATTACAAATAATTACATCCTTACAAAAAAGCATAACAATAACTCTTACTAATTCTCTGTTGTATAAAGAATGTTATGCTGCAAAACATAATTATATAACTCATACTAAATGAAATAATTGTTTTAAGAGTTTCTCATGAATTTTAATTTTTTTTTGTGAAGTTTTCAATTAATGTTGAAAAACTGTTCATCTATATCAGTTTTTATTAGTTCGAATACTTTATTTAAAATTAGAGTATTCAATCCTAGTAAATATTTGCGTAAAACATTTTAATAAACGTTGCAAATTATTCCACAAAACTTTAATATTTCGAAATATTTATTTACATTTAAAAAATATGAGGTTTTTTCTTTCTCCAATTCGCGTTGGTTTTCATTGTATACTGAGTTGATCGCTAATATAAGTCTTCTTTTTTTTCAATCATTATTTTTGTACTCAGTTCAAAATTTTCAGTTATTCTAATTATGCATGGTTTAAAGTTCTGTACAATTTTTTTCCATTTATTTTATTTTTTTTTTTTTATATAAAGTTAAAATCCATACTCACTGTACCAATAACTAAAATATGAAGATTTATATAACTGTTTCTTAAAGTTTTCGGGAGCGGCATGGTCTAGTGGATAAAGTAGTAGTCAGGAGTTCTCCGGGTCCTGGGTTCGAATCCCGACCGTGACCAAGTATTATTTACTCTGTTATTATTCTGTTAAAGCAATGCTGGGGCTTTTTTTTGTTTACCCCTACCTCGCCTTTGAAGGCTATACGGGGGTTTCTCGGGCCAAGGGGTGAGGGCGGGGTATAAATGCCGAGATGAAAGTCCCCCCGGTACCGAGGCTCGAACTCGTAATGTTTTGGTTTCTAATTTTTGGTTCTCTGTGGTTGCTAGGCAACGCGCGCTAAACCACTCGGCTACCCCGCCCCCAACGGCAATCCTGGGGCATGGGGCATGCTAGTGGGACATACCCAGCCTCTGTAAAGTTGGTACCCAAAAATGGAGAAAACCTGGCGGTTAAGCTTATCTTGGCCAAATCACTATTCCAACGCTGAATTATTCTTTCTTGCTACTTTTAGATTTACATAATTATGCACATTTTATTGCTGTAGTCATTGTCTTTACTAAATTCATTACTTTTTTTTGTACAGTCGTGCATTTTACAATATCATACAATTTTTTGTTAAACATATAACTTAAATACAATCCATATTTAACATAAAAATATAAACCATCTACAATATATATGATTAGGGAAGTTAAAATCATCCATTTAAAAAAAATGTTTGATGACCTAATCATCCTATATTTATTTTATGATCCATTTGTTTCTACAAAAATATTTAAATTATGTTTTTAGTGATCATAAAATTAAAAATAAGGGGGCGGTGTGGTCTAGTGGATAGAGCGCTAGTATGATTTTCTCAAGGTCCTGGGTTCGAATCCCGGGCATGACAGAATATTATTTATTCTGTTAATTTAGCCGCTGGGCGACCCTAGGGTATGGGGACCCTCCTGGGGCTGACCCATCCTCTTTAAAGTGGGTACCCAATATTGGGGAAACCGCCTGGCCTATCAAGGCCTACTCACCTCATTGCACTGCCGCTGGCCTAGAAACAGTACGAATCTCTATATGTACTGAGCCCAAGACCCTCCATGGGTTGTAGTGGTAGGCGCAGGTTTTTTTTTTCTTTAAATCTTCACTTAAGTATTTTTTGGACCACATTTAACGGGATCCGAGTACAAAACTATTAAAAATCTGCTTGTTTGATAAAACCCTAATTTATAGTCCCAAAAATATAAATAAGAAAATTTTCTGGTCCTCCTTGAATAAATTTCTGATCAGGACTGTTTTGCTTTTAAATGATTTTATTTACGAAAAAAAGGTTAATCGATTTTTTAAAATTATTTACTTTTAAAACTTGGTTTTATCCTTCATATCGTTATTAATTATGGCAGATGATTAATATAATGATTTAGATAATAGCTGCGATTTTTAATATTTTTTTTCAATGTACTAGAAGACCACTAAAATTATATTTATAATAAACATAACCAGTAGTTTCTTAATTATGTTTAATTAATTGTTAAATATATTAATTTGTGTTAGTTTAGAATTCTGAGATAGAGTGTAAGATTGCATCATATAGTTACACAGATTTAGGTCTTGTGCCTTTTCTCCGGACTGAAATCATGCTGTAGTATGTTGTTATTTCTTTTAATAATAATTATCATTTAAATTATTTCTAGGTTGTTATTATTGTTAAAACGACCTTTTTAATTTTAGAAACTAGGTACCCTGGTTAGTTAATTGCACCTGGCTTGTTCTAGAAGCCAAAGAAAGGAATCGAAATGAGACTTGTTATTTCTGTTCTATGATGGACAGCTATTCCTCTGCCAAAGTGTCCCTTTTTTACGCAGTCTTGTATAAAAAGAATACACTGAACTTTACCTGTTTTTTAAAACAGTATCAATATCTCATTTATGTTCCATAATATGTCACTATAATAAGTAATAACACATCAAATGGTCAGAATCGGCGTTTTAAAAAAGTATATAACACAAATTGACTTGATAAAGCAGAAACTATAGCATAAATTAGAAAGAAAGAAAACTATAATTTTGTTTTGTAATTTTCAATAATGGACCTTAAAAAAAAAGGTGTTTTTAACTCAAAATTTCCAAATTCGCGTTTCAAGATACATTGAATCCTATTGATACAAGATACATTGAATCCTATTGATACATTGATACGAGATACATTGAATCCTATTGATACAAGATACATTGAATCCTATTGATACATTGATACAAGATACATTGAATCCTATTCATACATTGATACAAGATACATTGAATCCTATTCATACAAGATACATTGAATCCTATTGATACATTGATACAAGATACATTGAATCATATTGATACATTGATACAAGATACATTGAATACGACAAAAAAACAAAAACTTTTGTAACCTTCCCCTCAAAATTTGAGGTCTTACATTTCAAGATACGTATAACCCAAATAATTTTTTTTTTTTAAATCCGCCTGTCCGCCCTACGAAATTAAAAATACCTGATTTATAATTAATTAATTATCATTTTAACTTTATTAACTGTCTATAAATTGTTTTACCATAATATAATCATTCGCGAATAATAAACCATTGAGTAATAATTTGCAGCGTTTTCTGAATTAAATTTTATATATCCCTTAAAACACATTGAACCCTAAAAAAGAGAAAAATATGGTTTTTGTTTTTTTTTCCTCATTATTCTACCCTCCTTCATTCCAATCTCCCACAACCCAAAACAAAAACAAATTAGTTTCAACGATCAAATAAAACAACCTCATATCTTCATTTGTGATAAGTACGTACGACAATAAGCAGCACGTCTTGCACACGGGGCAGATAACACAGTACACGCAATACATGAACGCACATAAACGTTAGTAATCACACATATACGCCCATATTCCGTGTTGAGGTTACTATTTGTTTGTTTGTTAATTTGTTTAACGTCACTTTATGTTACAATGGCTAATCGGACGATGCTACTAGTGGGAGTCCGAAATTTTTCCTATCCAGGTTTTATTAGGATAGGGATCTTTAACGAGTACCTGACATCGCACAGGCTCGGGACCACCTTTTTCCCCTCCGGCATAACTAAGGATTTTTGCTCCCCTTAAAAAATCCTTCGACCTCCTTCGGGTTTGAACCCGTGACCTTTGGCATAGGAGACTATCATGCTAGCTACCTAGCTACAAATGATCCCACTATTACTATTCAAATATGATAAAAAAAAAAACGAAAACATCTTTTTTAAAGTGTGTGATCTCCAGTGTGTTTAGTATTTAAAAAAATCCACCAAATTATTTTATATACTTACCTTAGATAATATATAAATAAATGAATCGCCTTTTGCCTTAGTCATCTCATCACACGTGAACGGCTTGACCGATTTTCCTGTTTTTTTTTTTGTTTGTTTTTTTAAATTTATTATTATTTTTTTCTAAATATTCTTAGGTTCTACTCCGTAAGTCCATATTGAACTTATGATAGTCTTGTAGGTAAGTCTTTTGTTGTTGAGTGGAAGATCAGAACGTTTGTCTAGTAAGTGTTGAAGTAGTGCTATTTCTTATCGTTTCAGTCTTCTATTTGTAGAATTAAGAGTTGTTATAAAAAATAAAATAAATAAACTTTATTCACATATATATACATATTAACAAAATAAAATGTTAACAATGATTTTAGATGAGTCATCCTTACAATCAGAAAATAGAGTTGTTTACTCATAAACTGAAAGAGAAACACAGCATTTTGTCACCTTCTAAACATAATCGAATGAACTTCTTCAGAATGTGATAAATTTTCATTTTTTAAAATAGTGACTTATACCATTTTGCCATCTGCTTACAGATGTAAAATTTACGTTAAGTTAGATGTAAATATAGTGAATGTATTATATTGAGGATGTATAGTCGACTGTAGAAACTATTATAGGTGGAATAATCAGGAATCAGTCATTTTTTGAAGTTTATGCTTGTACATGGCTCAGTAATGCTCTGATAATGGCTCACAAGCTTGAGCCGAAACGTTGGCAAAATTGAAAATTTTCAAAAAAATTTTCCACCTATATTATAGTGAATGTAGGTGTCGTAAAATATCTGTTTCACGTAATTTCCGAAATTATATAAAAACTATTGAGATTAATGTTAAAGCTTGAGTAAGATTTTCTCATTATGCAACTCATTAGTGCATTTTATTTATCGAGTATACGAATTTAAGGGAGAAATTAGCTGACGCGTACTGACATGGTATTTATTTCAAATTGTTGTTCAGGATATTATCATAATTTCTCTAAATGAGACGTTGATTTCCAAAAGGTACTAAAGGACATTTTTTTCAAAGTTGATATTTTCACATATTTGTATTCTAATGGTTTGGTTTTATCTAAATCCGTCATCAAATTTTATCCAAGAAACATAAAAATCCTTTAAAAAAGTCTTTAAAAATTTCATTTCATTCCAAAAGGTACTAAATCCACATTTTATTTCATTCCAAAAGGTACTATATCCATGTTTCGTTCCAAAACGTACTATATCCTATGTAAACAGATATAACCTTTCCTTTCATTTCCTTCCAAAAGGTACTATATTTCCTACTATACGGCAGAAGCACCTAACCGCGTAATATATCAGCATTAATTTATTGTTTTAATCATTTTATGCATTTTTATTGATTCATTTAGCAAGTCTTGAATCACCGCTATTATTTTGATCACTGGTTTTAACCTAATAATCAGTTTTTAGGCTATGTGAAACAACTTAGTTGCGTCGCTTTGGTTCTTTTAGGTTGTCAATTAAATTAAGTTTTTTCATAGTATTTCTTCATGAAGCAACATAAATTTGGTTTAAAATTTTTCAGAAACTCACATTTTAATAGAATAATGGTATTTTATGCAACAAATAGTTGGAATTAGCATTCCACGAACTTGCTAAATATGTGAAGAAAATCCGTGCATGATCTAACTTAGTAGTCGATATTTTATGTAAAATAAAAGCTCAAAAGTTATTATTTATCAGTATCTATGGTTAAATATTGTATACACGTCGTTAATAATATAATTAAATTTGCTAAATTCACACAAATAGTAAATACAAGTTCAAAACAAACTTCATAATTACATACTTTCTAATTATAGTGCCATAAATAGATATATTGTCCTTTGAATATTCACTTTCTTTATGAATAATAGATAATCAATGTAATTGACCATCAAAGAAAGATGTTTCTCAGAGGGAGAATAAGGAAATATACATAACTTAGTAATTAACGATATAAAGACGTTAGTTATCGGTAATGTTGGATCAGGAAGGTTATAGTGACTGTTACCAACTTACCTCGCGTTATATTCTTCCAAAAAGTACTATATCCCTTTTAATTCGTTCCAAAAAGTACTATATCCATGTTTCGTTCCAAAAAGTACTAAATCCATATTATATTGTTTAAAAGTCATCGGAAAAGTGCAATAATTTGGAAAAATGAGTTGGTAACAGCTTTATAAATCAACTTTTGATTTTAATAAAAAAAGAATCACGTAAATTAGGCCAATAATAAATAAATGACAGATTTTTGCGTTTCCTGTAAAATTCTCTAAAGTGGATATAATACCTTTTGGAAATCAACGTCTCAAATATGAACATTCAAACTTTCCTGCTATTTTCTTATTCGCTACTTACTAAAAGTGAGCTGTTAAATTACATTTTATTACAGTGAATCTCTGCCGTACTTGATTTATCGTATGTTGTTATTATTTTTATGAGACCAAAGAATTAATGCAATCCTTTATGTTGTTGTCTAAAATTATTTTTCGGTTTAAAACTGGCAGTTTTTAATATACTTATTGGCAAGTAAGCATTGCTCATTAAGCAAGCTGAAAAACCAAAAAGCAGACTACGGGCTTTTGTTTTCGCCAAAGCTTTACTGTATAACTATCACTCTTTCTGAAAATAACCTGACCTCCTTACATATTTTTACCTGAGGTACTATGCTAGTACGTTATTGGTCTGTTGGTAACTGATGCTTTTGTGTTTCGCGAATCTGTTGTAATGGTAATAACAAGATCAGGTCTGGCTCATGAATGCTTCGCTGCCCTAACTGGTTTCGAATCTGTGCAGTTCTTAGTTGCGTAACCATAGCTTCAACACAGGATAGGGTTACTCAATAATGTTACATGCATTTAACACTTACTTAATATGATTTATAGTTAAAACGATCGTTCCAAAAAATATTTTTAGAATTATTTAATCAACTAGCCTAAAGAGTTATCTCATATTTACAGATAGTAGTAATCGACACTATCCGCAAATTTACATAATTATGCACATTTTATTTCTGTAGTCATTGTCTTTTACTGTACAGTCATGCATTTTACAATAGGGGTACTCACTACGTTTGCTATAGCATGCTATTTGTGTTATTTTGCTAAACTCGTCGAGTTTCTACAGTTATTTCCTGTATAGAATTGATGGGTTTAGCACAATAGCACAAATAGCATGCTATAGCAAACGTAGTGAGTACCCCTAATATCATACTACATTTTGTTAAACATACAAATTCAATACAATCCGCATTTAATTTAAAAACATCTACTATATATATCATTGAATGATTGAATAAAGCCTTAATTGCAAGAATATCATTTAAATTATAATATTCAATTTGAGTTCTAATATAAGTGAAAAATAATAATAATTTATATACTTAATAAATGAATAAAACTATATAATTGTAATAATGTTCATTAATTGCTTGCAATATTTACAAAAGATATATTTACAATATGCTATCCGTACAGGCCTCTACTTCCTCCGTAAGTATAACTGGTAAATGGTATAACTTCCCCGGTGACTAAACCTACTGGAAAGTGATATATCATTAGTGAAGTTAAAAATACCCATTGGAATAAATAAAAAAACTTTAATGAGTTCATCATCTTATGTTCTATTTGTTTCTACAAAAATATTTAAATGATTTTTTTAGTGTTCATAAAATTAAAAATATACGTTATATTTTGTTGTGATTTATTTATTTAAAAAAATATATGATTTCATTCTAGCAGTTTCAATTCAAATGTTGGAGAAATAAATTTCTGTTTTAGACTTGAAAAAAAGATCATTATAAGTTATCGAATCGATTCATAAAACATTTATAAACGTCTTGAAATGAAATTGCAAGAATTCGCATTAATAAAACTGTCATTAATGTTTCTCAATCGATTTATTTTATCACTCCCTATGTACTTAATTTGTTTAGTTCTGTTGCCTCTTAGATAACCCGAATCTTTTTTTAGACCTCTTAGTATTCTGGAGCTGAGGCTTGTTAACATTCCAGACCTCGTTGCTTGCCAAATTTAAGCAAGGGTGTAGTTTTCGCCTGCATCATGTCATTTTTAAATTTACAATTTTACAAGGAACATCGGGTTATTTGGAATATACTATTTTCATTTCAAAAGAAAGAGATAAATTAGGATGTTATGCCTACATACACGTATACACATATACAGGGTTATAAAATAATTTCTTAGCGTTTTTCAATATCTAAATTTAATTATCCTTTGTGTTTATAAAATGATGTTTACTTAGTCAATAAGATTAGTAATGTTGCTTTTATGCATCCGTTTCAACCGAAATTCCTTATCTTTAAGTGGTATTTTGCTTGCTAAAAATTCAATTTCGTCATAGAATCGACCCTACTTAAGATATCTATTGCAAAGTAAAACAGACGTTGTACTATTATAATGTTAGGACCCACATATCCCGATGTACTTTATTTCCAGATTCAATTTAATTTCATTCAACTGTATACTTAAAATGGTATTGAATTTTATAATTTTAGCTATCCGTTTAAAATTAATTAACAATAGCGGTTGCAATTAATAATGAAAATGGAGCCTTTAATTCAAGGCTAGACGCAGGATTTTCCTTAGAAGGTTTTAAGTTAAAAATCGTTTAGGAAAAGAATAAGTTATGTTTTCAAAACACTGGACAAACTCTCGAACCTTCCACTCAACTTGGGCTCATCTACATGACTATCATAAGGCCGATATGGACTTCCTGGGTATAACTTTTAGGCTCCAATAAACCATCAAATTCTCGTATCCAATCCAATCCTTACAATCCCATATCCTTCGTTGATTCGTCAATGCTCCTTAAATTATCACGATTAACTCGTCCATAATTACCTTATTGTTTCATATGTTGCTTACTTGACCCGAACCGGGTACCTTTCATTACAAACTCCATTCCTACCGCACTTGGTATTTATTTATGAATTAGGAAAAACGGATTTTTTTTTATTCTTTATTCAAGTATTACTTGCTGGAGTTGTGGTCAAGAATATAAGATTATTATTTTTTTCTCTCTTTGTTAATCGGGTTGTCTTGATCTCGAAAATATATTAAATTTTTCTGTTTCTTATAAAATTTTGGTGTTCGTGCTCGTTATTGTAAAAAAAAAATATTTTATTTATTCAAAAGTTACAAAATATCGATAATAACACTTTAAAAGACAATAATGACAATCTTGATAATAACAATATGGCTATACTAGATCTGACATAGATTACGTACCGTAATTACTGCGAGGACTTGAAGAGAGTGATCCCTGGGAGAAGGGACAGGGTATATAAAGGTTAATAGGACTGCTGAATAAGATTCAAGGAATATGGTGTGATCTGCAGGTGCACTATGGCCTCATGGTGGCGTGACTCCTCCGTCCTTATGAGAGTGAAGCCCACTGAACTCTAAATTTAAGGATTTGGGACGGTTTGTCTATTCTGTAAATATTGAAACCAAGCTCTGGCTCTGCCATCAAAACATTCAGGTGGTTGAGGATGGGTACTTGGATTATCATTTGAAGGATTAGAACACAGTAATTCCAGTTTACAATACTGACGATAAAGATTATAGCATAAAAGATATAAACATATTACATAAAATATATAAGAAATAAATTGGGATACAGTTATATCATAAGGTTCTAATTCTTCTATTTCTATATTACTTAAGTCTATTTGTTGTAATTCCTCAAAAGTAAAATTTGTTGATACAATAGTTTTATTATTAACAGAATGATAGGAAATAAAAGGAATATTTACATTGTCAACATAAGAAAGTGGTACATTTATATTTACAAATTTCTCTTTTTCATTAAGATTAAGGAGGCTAGTAGATGGTAGATGATACATTTGTGTGTTTGTTACACTAGTTGTTACATTGCTAATATTAAAGGTTAAATATTGGTGTAATGTGGGTATAAGTTTGATTATAGGGTTTGTTCTTATTTCTACAGCTTTACAATCATTTAATTCTATATTCTTACATAATTCTAAAATACATTTGTCCTTAATCTCTATCATGTCTTTACAGTAATGATGATTATTGAATTTAATACAATTTCCATTGTAAAACGAATTTTTTAAATCTAATGATTAGTTGTTCTTTAATCTTTAGAGTAATGACTTTATTATTCCTTGTAACTGGATATGACATAGCATAATAAGTTGTTTTTGGCAATGATTTCAAAGGGATTTTAATAAAATAATAAATTAATCCTGTATCTGATAGGGAACAAAATGTGGAGCTAAGTAACCAGTTTAATTCTACATTTTCTGTGATTGGTTCTCCGAACGGTATGTTTAATTGTTCTAGTTCTCTAGTCGTTAATATGCTTGGATGGGTAATTCCTAATTTACATTGTTCTAAGGAAAATTCTATATCATTTAATTGATTTTCTACTAAATCTAATACGGCTAATAAATCATGATACATTAACTTAGTAAGAGCTAAATCTGTAAAATTATTTATTTTTTCTATACTATCCTTATATTTATTTAAAACAATTATTTCTTTATTAAGTTTAGATGTTAATTCTTTATTTAATCCTAATCTAACATTTTCATTATGCTCTATGTGATACATATTTCTCTCGATTTTATTTAAAATATTATCATACTTTTCTTTGTCATCGGCGTCCATATTGCCGGTGAGCCAACTAATAGCATTGCCTAGTCCGTTAATTAAACCTCTTTTTGATCGGTTATTCCGATTTATATTTACAATATGATTAATTTTTTCTAATATCTTGTTATATTTTTGTTCAATAATATTATGCAAAGTTTTATATTCATTACTAATTGTTAATACGTCAATGCTAATCTTAAGGGTTTGAATTTCTCTTGTTAAATTTGTAAGATTCTTATAATGTAAAAATGTGTACCAATCTTCAATTATAAAAGATGGATTAATTTGTACGATGGATGCTCCTGGTCCGTCAGATAAATCTTGTATTAGCAGGGTCTGTATCTGAACCGTAAGCGCTGCGATCAGAAGATACTTGAAACAATTCGTCGTCGAACTCAAAGTCATCTTGGCTGACTCCTGTAACATTAGACGTTTCTATTTCTTTTATGACATTCTCAATATCTTCATCAGTTATTTCTGGGTTTTTTTGACTTGTACTAGGTTTATTATTATTATTATTTGATTTCTTTTTCTTAGTGACCTTTTTCGGTCGTTTGACTTGATCAGGGTGGAGTTTTTTCTTTCTACCTTTATTTCTATTTTGAAATCTTTTATCAACATACTTTCCTTTTTCGTATTTAGGATCTATTTTCTTTTTCTGTTGTCTCTTTATATACACATCTTCCGGGATTTCTATGTCTTCTCTATTTTCATTTAACTTGCCTATTTTTCTCTCTTTATTTTGTTCTATACCTTTCTTAGTTATTTCGAAAAGCTGCTTCATTTTCCGATGGTACTCATGAACAAGATATTCTTTTATTTCCGGGGATTCATTATAAGTTTCATTAGTGATACCGAAAGTTATTTCGTTAGGGGTCATTTTAAGATCTTGATTAAGGGAATTATTATATGCTGTCGTTGCTTGCTCTAACTTATCTTCCTCTTTATCATCTTTGTTTTCTATGTTTATAAGTCTTAAAATTTCTAATAACGAAGAGCTTGCTCGATTAAGCAATCCAAGAGAGTTAGGGTGATTGGGGGTAGTATAATGTAATTCAATATTTAAGTAGTTTAGAAAATCTTTAAACAAGTTATTGTCGAATTCTCTTCCGTTGTCACATGATATTTTTTGGGGTTTTGGAAAATATGCTAAATATTTTTTCAATACTTTCATGCTTTCTATGGCATTATAACTCGTTGCGTAATAAGAAAATATTCTTTTGGAAAAAGTATCTACTATTAAATAAATGTAATAATTACTCATGTGTAAGGTATCAATCATTAAATCTGTAAAGGGTTTCTCAGGTGTGGGAGTAATTTTAAATTTTTGTTTTATAGGTCTTCTATCGTATTTGCCTTTTCCACATGTGTCACATTTGTTTATAATTTCTGTGATATGATCTTTCATATTGGGCCAATAAAATTTGGTTTTCAAAACTAAATATGTTTCATTTATACCTCTGTGGCATGTCTTGGCGATATGATAATCAAGGATAAGTAATTTCTGGTCTTCCGTGTTCTTTACATCTGGCAATAGTTTTATAATATCTTTTAATTCTATTTGTGGGAAATTTTTCTCTAATGAGTGATGCAACTTTATTAAATAATGCATTATACCAATTATTTTCACTTTCTATAGAATCTGATATGGGTGAGCAGTATATGCCGTAAGTTATATTTGGTCTTAAGATTTCTAAAAGTTTTTCTTCTATTTCAAAATCTTTTTCATGATAAGGCCAAGTAAATTCAATTGTTGTTCTTTGCTTATTATTGAATATTGTTTCGCGTTGAATTTTCGCGTGTCCCTTTTTTATTATTATATGATTTTTCTCAACATTTACTGGTCTAGATTTATCATCAACTATTAAGATTCTGTTATCGGAGGATTCTGTGGAGTGCTGCGTTGCTAAAGAAGATATATCATCTTGAATTATTTCTTGGTGTTCACCATTATTATTTTCTTCTATGTTTTCATCATTATTAATTCCTTCTAAGTTTTCATTGTTAGCTTCTTCTTGGGTTTCTTCTATTCCCATTTCTTGTAATAAATCTACGATTTCTTGTGAATAGTTATTAGGAGAATTTTCTGTATGAAAAATATCAAATTCTGGTTCTTTTAATTTCCTTTCTTCAATAGGGTAACGGGATAAATGATCGGCGACTTTATTAGCCTTTCCTTCAATGTATTTTATGTCATATTCGAAATCTTCTAACAATAATTTCCATCTAATTAATCTGGCGTTCTGTGTTTTTACACGTTCTTAAATATTCTAAAGGTTTGTGATCTGAATATATGAAAAATTTTCTACCGTATAAGTAGGGTCGAAAATGATTGCAAGCCCAAATAATGGCTAAACATTCCTTTTCCGTTGTTGAGTAATTTTGTTCTGCTTTATTAAGTGTTCTGGATGCAAAACATACAGGGAGTTCTTTTCCATCTTTCTTCTGTGCTAATACTGCACCAATGGCGAAATTACTTGCGTCAGTTGTTAAGAAAAAGTCCTGATTGAAATCTGGAATTTGCAAAATGGGGCTACTACATACAAGTTGTTTCAATTTCTCAAAAGCGTTTTCATATAACTCTGGTTTGATTTCTTTTTGATCTTTTCGAAGACATCTCGTTAATGGGGAAGCTATCTTTGCGTAATTTGGTATCATTTTCCTATAGAAACCAGTTAATCCTAAAAAGCTTTTAATTTCTTTTTCATTTTTAGGGAGTTTAAAATCTTTTACTGCTTTTATCTTTTCTGGATTAGGTTCTATGCCGCGTTCGCTGATAATATGTCCGAGGAATAACAATTCTTTCTTGCAAAATTCTGTCTTATCGAGCTGAATCTTTAAGTTATGTTTTTCTAACTTTTTAAGAGTTTCTTCTAAATGTTTCCAATGATCTTTGTAATTTTCAGAAAAAATTATAATATCGTCCATATAGACTAAAACGTTAATAGAATCTGAAAAAATGATATTCATGGCTCTTTGAAACGTTGCTGGGGCATTACTGAGTCCAAATGGCATGCGAAGGAATTCAAAGTGGCCTTGATCTGTAGAAAATGCTGTTTTTGGGATAGAACTTTCTTCGACTTTTATTTGATGGAAGCCTGAGCAAAGGTCCATTGCTGTAAATATCGTCGCTTTTCCTAATTTGCCTAAAAGGTCTTCAATATTAGGAATGGGGAATTTATCCGGGGTTGTTTCTCGATTTAATTTCCTGTAATCAATCACCATTCGTATTTTTCTTTTTCCTGATGCGTCTGGCTTTTTCGGGACAATCCAAACGGGAGAATTGTAAGGGGAATTGCTGGGTCTTATTATTTTGGATTCTAACATCTTTTTAATTTCTTCCTTAATATTTTCTTTGAATTGGTGGGGATATCTGTAATTTTTCGAATATATCGGGTCTTCGGTTTTTGTTTTAATCTTATGCTCCAATAAATCAGTGGCTGAAAGGGGATCATTTTCAGTCTTAAATACTGATGGATATTTCGATAATAATTTAATTAAATTTGATTTTTCTTGAGGAGGTATATGGTCGGTTCTGATTAGTTGGGGGATTTGTTTTATTATTTCATGGTTTCCTTTTTTATTAGAATCTGTTAATTCTACTTCTTCTTTTTGCAAATAGTATAAAGGTAAATATATGGTTTCGTTAACTTTACTGTCGATTATTATATTTTGATCATAGATGCCAGGTTTAATTTTAATCTTATCATCTTCATAGTCAATAAAATATAGATTTTTATTTTGTTCTACTTTTATCTGATTTTCGCCTTCTTTCAAAACTAATTTTAAAACTTCGTCTTCCATAATAAAATCAAACTCTGTATAGCGAGTTTTTATTTTGTTGGTTTCGAAATCGATATTAAATTTCATTTCCCTCATTGTCTCATTTCCTAGTAGTATTTCGTAATTGGGACTGAAATTAAATAGATAAAATTTTATTTTTTCGGGGTTTTTAAGAAAATTATTTCTGCAATAAACTGAAATAGATTCCGTGCCAAGTTCTTCTCCGGTTGCTGTTTTTATTGTAAAATTTTCTTTTTCTCTTTCAACATCTGGTGGTACAATGTCTGGTCTTATATAATTCTTCCAAGATCCGGTATCAATAAGCCATTTACGATTCGCGTGGTCTTTAACATAAGGCAGTTGGCTTTTATTCTCTTCTTTTATGTGTTTTGATTGTCTGGCGGGCCTTTCTCTAAAAAAGAATTATTTGGATCTAATTTTTCTAATTTCTCTCTTAATTCTCTGATTTCTTGGTCTTTCGGGTCTTCTTGCTGAATTTGGAAATTAGGCTGTTTCGGTTTATCCCCGAATGCGCTAACTGTTCTCATGGATACAGTTGGATTTTCATCTTTCTTATTATTATTATAATTTTGATTCCGGTATCGACCTGAACCGTTGAAATACCTTTGTTGTTCTTGACGGGGCCATTGTTGGTAATAATTATTATTATTATTATTCTGCCGGTAGTCTTGTGGAGGTTCTTGTTGTCGATATTGATGCTCTTGTCTTTGATTATGTGGGTTATACGGGTTATTGGGATTTTGCCAATTATTAAATCGTTTGTGATGTTTTTTATCGAACTTTTTCTTATGGTCGAAGCCTCTTTTGTAATCATGTTATCCGGGTCTTCTCATATTTCCCGAATTTATGAGGTCATCGAAGAGTAGATGGTTCTCATTCTGAATTAAATTTCTCAAATCATCTAATGTTCTTAACTTTTCTGCTTTAGTCATAAGATATGTTCTTATGTGAAGGGGCATGTTAGTGTAAAAAAAATAAAGAATACTTTTCTCTAATGCGCTAATAATTGTTTCTCTATTTGGTGTGTTTTCTATCCGATGTTTAGAAATTATTAAAGTGCGGATCTTATCAATTCTTTGAAGGAAATCAAGAGGGTGTTCCTTATGATGTATTTTGTTATTAAATAATTCATGCGATAATTGTTCAATTGAGCGGCTGTCTCTGAAGGTTCTTTCGAGATAATTTAGTAATTCTTCAACACGACTAAATTCGCACGTTGTATTTATATAATCAGCTTCATCCGTAAGTTTTGCTAAAAGTTTACTTAATAATCTTTGTTCGTTTAGTTCCTTAAACGAGTTGTCCGGTTTACACACGATTTGGTAAACTTGTCTACAAACTGTCACGAATTTTAACAGATTGTGTGGATTTCCATTAAAATTAGGGATATGATCGTAGTCTGCCGATTTAATTTGAAAGCTTGCCATATTTGTAGTTAATATTAAATTATTTACTCGCAGGATTAAAGAATTTAAATAATCATCAGACATAAAATTACAATAGTAAAGGAAATTAACTTACAAAAATTGAGTACGCTGTCAAAATAATCTTCGACGGGGTGTGAAGATCTGTCCTTGAGCTGGATACCTGACGACAGTGAAGTCCGGCCAAGGTTGAGTGCAGATAAGAGACTTTGCCTGCGTTGCGAGATGCTCGGGGTGAGTGAACTCGTCCAGAATCTGAAGATCTCGAAGTTGGTAGTCCTCGGTAGGTAAGCCAAAATCTTGAGTCTTCACAGGTGAGGAATCCTAGGCGGTAGTCCTAATTCTGGATTTGCGGAAACTCGGTTCTTAAAACTGCGATAAAAATATGCAGTCCCTATTCGGGCGCCAATTTTGGTGTTCGTGCTCGTTATTGTAAAAAAAAAATATTTTATTTATTCAAAAGTTACAAAATATCGATAATAACACTTTAAAAGACAATAATGACAATCTTGATAATAACAATATGGCTATACTAGATCTGACATAGATTACGTACCGTAATTACTGCGAGGACTTGAAGAGAGTGATCCCTGGGAGAAGGGACAGGGTATATAAAGGTTAATAGGACTGCTGAATAAGATTCAAGGAATATGGTGTGATCTGCAGGTGCACTATGGCCTCATGGTGGCGTGACTTAATTTGTGACTTCAATATACAGATCAATTTTGTTTTTATTATTTTTAATCGCGCTTTACTGGTTCTGAAACTTTATATTTTCAAAAAATAACTGAGTTATGGGAATATTTATGAGTAAAATTCCAATTATTTTTCTTTTCTTTTATAATAATTATTTGCATTTTTTTCCCGTTAAAAAGCACTAATATATTTTTCCTATCTTCGAAAATAACGGAGTTACAAGCGTATATGTAGGCAAGATTTCAATTTTTTTTTTTTTTGTTTATCGCACTTTACTGATTCTATTATTCTATACATATTTTTCCCTATCTTCATAAATAACTGAGTTATGGGTGTATTTATGAGTAAAATTTCAAATTTTTTTTTCCTTTCTGTTTTATCTTTTTTTATAATTATTCGCGTTTTTTTGGTTAAAAAACACTAATAAGTATTTTCCGAGTTATTGAATTAAACCAGTTTTAATCGGCTGCAATTTTAAAAATATCCAGTTCTAGGTGTTACGATCATCGTTGCATCTACTATTTCTGTGGCGAATAATGAAAATTAAAAAAAAAAAACGGTCAACAAACAAGAAACAGACTTGTTTTATTCGTTATTTGGGTTCTAATTATCTTGAAATGTAAGCCCTCAAAGTTTGAGGAGGGGGGAAAGTTTTTTTTTTTTTTTTTTTGGTCGATAACACATTTTCATAATTTTTCATAACCAAAAGGTAAGGAGGTTTTTTAGAATTTTTTTTTTTTTTTAATTTATTTATAGTAATTTACGACTGTATTAAAGAATACAATAAGTAAATATGAGGAATGAAAAAAAAATCATGGAAATGTGTTGAGAAAGAACTACCCAGTGGTAGCACTTCACTAACTATTTTAACTCAGTGGGTCCCGAGGCCACCTTCTTTTCAGTCGCCTTGGAGGGTTATCAGGGATATCTAAGAAAAATAAATTACGGACAAGTGGATTTGTATGGGCAGAGAGTTTAGAATGAAAAGAGGAGTATCTATCACGGGCTATGTCTGCAACAAATGGGATGTTAAGGTCATTATGACTTAGTTGATTTGTAACAAAATAAGGAGCATTCAGGATTTTGGATTGTTGACAAGATGCGGGAGGAATTAGATGGTTACGTAGAACTCCAAAGCTCGATTCCATACGTCCAAACCTATTTGGATTATAGCGATGTAAATGAGTCTTTTGTAATATATTGAAAGTTTTAAACGTTTGTCTAGTAAGTGTTGTAGTAATCGATATCTTCGAGCTGTCTCTTGTCGTTTCAGCCTTGTGTGAGGATTTTTAGAATTTTAAGAAAAAAAAAGTTTTAGAAGTTTTGCAGGGATTGGATGCGAGAGGAATTAGATGGTTTAGTCCACCTCCCCTCTTTTATTAATTTTGAAAATATAGTTCACGCTGGGAATTAAATATTACCTCTAACTACATTTTTTGTTCTAATATATATATATATATATATTTTTTTTTTTTTTTTTTTTATATTCCTTATTAATATTTAGAAGAGGGAGTGCGGTCTTAACCTGTTCCTCCTACTACTTCGTAAATGCTTAAATTCACAATCTGTGGTCATGCACTCTTTAGAGGCTCAGTCTGTCACGAAAGACGGTTTATTGACTAACGGAAATTTCTCGGTTGGTACAATGCTGCTAGCATGAATTGTATAAATCATTTTAACTTACGAAGGTCAAGTTAATACATGATGTAAATGTGGTTGCATTTAGCAAGATGATGATAACAATGCAAATATGTCTGTGCTATCAGTGCACGAAAACAGCTCGGTATTTTTAAGCTTTAGCATGTTTTTATTTACATGATCTAATATTTATCCTGTTAACATTCCCTCAAGGGTATTCTAACTTGTTTGTGTGCTTCATTTAAAAATAGCTTAACCTATGATGCCTACTAAGTTGTTACATGTACATAGTTTTAGTTGTATGTTAGTTTTATCCGTTTGAGTCTAAAAACGAAGTTGCTAATTATGAAAATAAACTCTTTATTTAAAATTATGTTGCTAAAGTTATGTTCTAAATGAATATTTTTTTGACATGTTTGGTTTTTTCTTTAAGTTACATATATACCAAATATATATTAAGAGAACATATTGCGATCGCTAAAATTTTCGAATTTTACCGGAACAAATACGTATTTGGGTTCCTTGAGTCCCAATGACCAAGTCCCGCTAGAAAGTCTCTGTGTGTGGTAAGCCCTGATAAGTTTTATAAAACTGAAATTTTATGTTGTAAAAAACGTATATGCTTGAGATGTTACAACGTTTTCATCACAATCGGAGAACCAGATGAGTAACTTTACTTTACCGTATTTGCTCAAAAACCCCTTACGGCCCTTACGATTTTTGCTAAAAACTTCTTATATCAGTTATATTATTTTATTTTTATTTATTCATTTTTTTTTTTCGAACACAAGAATCGTAATATAGCCGCTGGCAAGCTAATGATTTTAGAAAAAAAATGTTATTGGATTGTGTCACATGAAATGTCCGTTTTCAAGATAAAGATTTTTATTAAAAATACGATAAGAAAACAAGATAGTTTTATTTGAAGCATTTACCTTCTTTTTCTACACCAACGGGACACCAACTTTTTTATCCCCGAACTGAAAAACTCTGAGCTTTGAAGTGAAACAAAATCTGAAAACGCACTTTTCACTTGATCATCATTTTCAAAACATTTTCCTTTGACGAAGTTTTCTAAATTCCTGAACAGGTGGTAATCTGTTGGAGACAAGTCGGGAGAATATGGTGGGTGCGGAAGAACTTCGTAGCCCAGTTCTTTCAATTTTTGCACGATATGTTTTGAAACATAGGGTCTAGCTGCCGCTCAGTGAGATCATGAGGTACCCATGTATCGAGCTTTTTACTTTCCCAATACACTTTAAATGTCTGGAAACGGTAGATGCGCTTGCATTTAGTTGTGCTGAGAGTCCTTTAACTGTTTGGTAGAGGTTTCCTTCTACTGTATGTTTGAGGACATCGTTGTCTATTACGGACGGAGGTCTTCCTCGGAGCAAGTTTTCCAAGTCGGTATCCCCAGCTGAAAACTTAGCAAACCAACGGCGCATGGTCCGTTCATTAACACTCACTTCCCCAAACGTCTTGCAAATATTTCTAGCGGCCTCAGCTGCTGAATGATTTACTAAAACGGATATACTAAAAAGTGGGTAATTAATTGGGAAGCCAATGTTTATAATACAAAGGTAGAGGATTAGTAACTGTTTACTTTAAATATGTAAACATTCGGAAGAAAACAATCGAGACTTGCAAAATCCTTTATGTATTTCAGAAACTATAAAAACGGACATTTCATGTGAGACAACCCATTATATACAAAGTTGTGGAAGGTAATGTATGGTATACCGGCGTATAACGTAGGTTATTGTGTGTTGACAAACTTCATCATCTGTTAAAGGGAGAATATGGCGCTACAGAAGCGGTCTTACGGTTTTAAACTGATACCGAGCACATCCATCGTAAATTCCGTTTTCATACTTCTACACCTGGTAAAGTGACATATAGGGCACAGGCTGAAGTGATTATTGTACATTACAATTTTATATTGTTAATAAAGAACAATATAAAATTGTTATATTATTAATTGATTCACTTCAGACAACAAACAAATGGAGATTGGTGAAACCCAGAGTTGACAAGTGGTCTTCTAGCTCCAGAGATTCAAGAAGAGAGGAAGTGGTCCTCGCTCGGCTCCGACTGAGACACTGCCGCCTTACTCATGGCTACCTCATGGCCAGAGAAGCCGCACCAAAGTGTCAGCATTGCGATGCTAATTTAACCACTAAACATATCATCGAAGAATGTCCTAATTACACGAGGATTATGGCAAAGC
This sequence comes from Piezodorus guildinii, assembly GCA_023052935.1. Classification (NCBI taxonomy): domain Eukaryota; kingdom Metazoa; phylum Arthropoda; class Insecta; order Hemiptera; family Pentatomidae; genus Piezodorus; species Piezodorus guildinii. The sequence continues at coordinate 52,595,286 of CM041298.1, forward strand.
TTGAAGTACCACGCTACCTTACAGAAGTATTATGCGTGAAGATGTAAATTCCAAAATTCTAAATGCATTAAAAGAACTCTGTTTGTACAATTCAATGTAAATATTGAAATAGAGCGATGATAACCGATTATTATGTTTTTCGCCCTCAAAAATCTAATAAATAAATAAATTGATTAATTTTTATATTATTAATCTTTACATATGCTTCTAACAAAACAGAATATTATTTTTTAAACTTTTTTCAACTCTTAACTTTATTTAATAGTTCTTGAATTGATTTAAACAACCAAATTAAGTGAAAGTCTAGTGTTGCCCGTACCATTTTTTTTTTTTTTTTAAATTATAAAAATGACTGTTCTGTTTCGATGGCAACAAGCCTCAAAATATTCATTAAAATCATTTTGACCTTCTAGACCTTGAATACGAATTGGAGGTTGAGTGAGACTACTCCATTCTTTCTATTACGTATTCTTAATTGACCTGAAATAATTGGCGCCCACATTTCTGAATTAAATATACCTCCATTTTTTATGACGCCCTATTTATAAACGAATGCTAACGAAGACTGTGTAGAAAGACTAATTGTTTATATTTAGAGCCATTGTAATCCCTTGGCGCCCGACTATTTCAGTTGCTTATTGACGCGAACTTCATCTTTTCCTTTCTTGTTCGTTTTTAAAATGTCGAATATCGAATACGTTCAACTTATAGAATTCCCTATTTTTTATCAATGACAACACGATGATATGGTTATTTTTATAGAATCTACAAAATTAAAGGTACTTCAGAGAAAAAAAAAAATTAAAATATCGGCATTTAAGCCCTGTCAAACTATTTCAATCAGAATGAAACCTACATGATATTAAAGCCCATTAAATTTTAAATTGATTTGGCAAGTTTCATGAAAATCGTTTGAGCCGTTCTTGAGAAAATCGTTAGAGCCGTTTTTGAGAAAATCGTTAAAAAGTGCAAAATGTATGTTATAAAGTAGCTCTTCTGGTTAGCTGATTTTGATGAAAAAGGTGCTGTAACATCTCCAGCGTGTAGCCGTCTTAAATATGAAATTTCAGTTTCATTGGGCTTTCGTTTTCGAGCTGGTCTTACCACACACACACAGATCTTTTTACGGGACTTGGCCATTTGGACTCAGGGGACCTTAAAACGTGTATTTCGGTTGAAAACTCAAATTCGAAAATTTACGCGATCGCAATAATACTACTTTCCCTTACTATATATTTCTAATGAAAGAAATAAAAACAAAAGAAAATTATTTAAATGAAAGAAGAAAAGATACAACAAATAAAAAAAATTATAATAAAATAAAAAATCTGTGGATTGTCATGGCTTCACTTAGCTTTTGAACTGACAAGTAGGGGATTCCAATTTATTTATTTTTTATTTTATTTTATTTATTTTTTTACGTGAAATTAGACATCAACTGATTAGCATGAATTTTAGAGCCCTACGCTTCCCATTAGTCCCGTAAAAGAAATCGGAAAATTAATGCGCGACAAACACGTTTTATTTAATATCTCTGGTTCTATTGAACAAAAAAAAATAATTTGGGCTTCAAAATGATCCTATTTAAAAGCTGAGTAATGAAAAAAATAAGCTGTTAAAATATTTTAATTTATGCCTGTTTATATAATAAAAGATCGTAATGAACTTTTTTTAAGGAGTGAGGAATTATTATCTCAGCACAGTTTTCAAGAAACCTTAAATTAAATTAAAAGTACTGTTTTGACGAGATTATTTATATTTTTATGATTATAACCGAGCATAAAACTGAAATATTTGAATGGGTTATTTTTTTAATTATTCCGCTTTGAAAGAGGATAATTTTGACACCAAACTTCTTTTTTTTTACCTTCACTAGAACCAGAGATATTAAATAAAATTTGTTTTTCGCGCTCAAACTTTCTTTTTTAAGATATTTTTACGCGACTCGTGGCTAGCGTTGCCCGTTAATATTTTGCTGAGTACAATTGTTTAATGTCTAGTTTTTCCTTTAAAAAATTCATCAAAATATGTGTGATATATCGATATATTTGGTCCTCTCTTTGTGAGCGTTAATGAAGATTTGTTCGATAATCGCAAGCTAACTTTTGTAAGAAGATGTCTTTTTCTTCTACCTCTCATCTTTCCTTCCCATATTTTCTACATCTCAATAAGATGTGGCACTGATCTTAACACAATTGTCATAATTTTCTATTTCCCGATAAGGATAGGTATCTTTAACGACTATCTGAAATCGCACTGGTTCGCGACCTCCATTTTACCTCCCCTCCGAAGGCGACATAACCAAGGATTTTTTACTCCAATTAAATAATACTTCTGTCACTTGCCGTAGGCTTAGAAGGAATTTATGCTCATGTCAAGACAACGTTGACGTGAGTCCTACTTCGACAGGTAATTATTTATTGTGCTATATCAACCGTTGATCGACATTGGGATTGGAAATCCCTCCTAATACCCCAGTAAAATAAGGCTAAAATTGAAGGTTTGTGGGAATTAATTCGGACAAAGCTGGAAATAGTTTTAACACCTCTTACTGGTACTAAATAAATGTTATATGGGTTTGCACCATTGCAGGTGGTTAACTTTTTGGAGCCGAAAATCCTCGCTCTTTTTTCAGTTTTTACCTGTAACTCTGCTAGGTTTTTGACCGGCTGCTTTCCTAAGGCAGCGGTACCTTAAAAAATTAGCTTACTTGATATATTTAATCAATTTATAAACTATATCTAATGAAACCATTGGATTTCCTTTCCAGAGGTTTCGTGTTTACCAATCCCAGTAGGTGGCATGCAATGTAAGATTAAATTAGACGTGTTGTACAAACTGACATTATTATTTAAAAGAACTTAACACATACACAATATAATTAAACTATGCCTGAGAATACTGAGGGACATTATAGTTACACTTGCCATACAATGTTACAATTAACGCAAATACCTTTAAAACACTTTGTCGGCTGGCGAAGGTGGAATCATCTTAGGCGCCCATTCTCTGCTTCATCCTCCAGCTGCTCTCTCTGACCCCCAGACGGATCGCTTCTTCTTGAGGATGGAACTCGACTTCTCGTGGTTGGAATAAGACTCTCTTCTTGAGGATAGAACTTGACTTACTTTTTCGAATATTCTACTCATCGTCGTCATCTCGGACGGGCTGATATGAGAAGTGCCCCAAGCTGAGGGTCCTTTGTCCTAAGGTCTAGAAACTTTCCCGAGGTATCGCTGCGGGCTTCCATAGATTTAGGTATACGGCTTTTGATCTTTTGCCGACAAAGGCTTATTAACATTTATTTAATTTATATAATAGTTATCTAATAAAGAATTTTCATCCCTCCGTATCCTCAATACATTACAACTCTAAAACAGTGCTTCCGACAGAAAATATCTTTCTTTCCAAAATGAAAGAACGTTAAATTTCCTTTCTAAAAGTCATCTTAGTTATTGAATTTGGTTCAGTAATATTGCCGCAATGGTTCGTAACTACCGATTTCGTAAATTAGAGAGACTTTTGGGCTTGAAATTCGATGCTCAACAAATGTTTTCCTGGGTTTTTCAACAAAAATTTCTGACGAACGATTGCGGCAATATTACTGAACCAAATTCAATTACTAAGATTACTTTTAGGAAGGAAATTTAACGTTCATTCATTTTGGAAAAAAAGATATTTTCAGTAGGAAGTACTGTTTTAGAGTTATAGGTGAAAAATTGAAAAGGTGAGCAAAATTTGAAAGTTAAGCTCACCTGTTGTGGTGCGAACTCAGATTATTTTTAGTTAGGACCATTAAGAGGTGTTAAAACGATTTCCAGCTTTGTACGAATACTTAATCCTTTTAAACTATGTATTACATATGTCCCAGAAACATTACTTCTTTAAATAATAAACTTAAATTTCAACATTAGAGGGAGAGATCAAAAAATAACTATCTCATGCATTTTAAATAATTTAGGTTATCGATATCAAGGTTGTCACTTAGTGAGTCTTATATATTATAAATCACCACAAATCTGTTGATTTACACATTATTCATTATGTTAAAGAATGATCCATGTTTTTGAGTCGATTAGTGTAATCTAACCAAATGTCCTCTTGTTTAAACTAGATTAATCGTTTAGCTAACGATGTTTGTTTTGCTGCGGGCAGGTGTGTTAGGAATAAACGATGTTGAAGGAGTGTTGGCATACACTGAACTCGTGTCTGATAATGGTCTTATCACATATGTGACGTTAAGGGTTGCAATACTATCCCAAATTGGTATAAGTTATCAGTAATTTAGAACTTTTATCTTACTCTCATAAATAACCTAAAAAAAAAAAATTAATATTCTTTAATTTTACTGAACAGGTTCAGTTTGCACTATTATGTTTATTTCTTCAACGAGATGTGGCGTTAAGGAAAAACAGATCTTATCATATTATTATATTCTATTAGAACAATTTCTTCTCATAATTATATTTATTATCACATCAATTATACATTAAGTTTCGAGATCTTATCGCCTCATCTTCAGAATCACGCATTAAAACTAAAAACAACAATATTTTTTTAAATATTTATTTATTGAGATATATTACAGTTTGTAAAAACAACAATTTAACATTAAAATTAATTTTTATTCCAATTGAAACTGGTTTGAATGAATAAATGTATTGTTAGGTTCTTTTTTAATTGAATTGATCCATTTTCATTCAACATTTTTTTTTTTTTCTTCTCCCTATCCATTTTCAAGGGATCTTTAATATTCTTTCACATTGCACTTATATAAAAAACCTACTTTAGTAGGTGATAACAAGCATGACGGGGCTGGTCAGCCTGTAATAGTTGTTTAAAATGTGACAAAATGTATTTTTTATATAAGTGCAATATGAAATAATATCAAAGATCCCTTGAAAAAGGCAAAGGCCGTAACGTAGAAAGAAGGAAAAAAGAAATAAAAAAATGTTGAATGAAAATGGATCAATTTAATTAAAAACGAACCTAACAATTAAAATTAAGTTTACATTTGAATTTTGATTTTTTTTTTAAATATATTTACTGATATTTACCACTTTATAATGAAATACACAAAGTAAATGTGATACAATATTAAACTGTCATGATTCACATGCTGGAATACTACCCATTGGCAGATCTCAGAAAACGATGCTAAACTAGAAGGTCCCGGGGGCAATTTCTTTCAATCGTCTCAGAGGATTATTAGGAATGGTAGAGGAAGCAAGGATTGAAACTATTGGGTTAGAGTGGGGTTGGAGTTGGTCGTGGAAGGATAGGTACCTGGTTTGGGCCAAGTCAGCAACAAGGGAACATTAAGGTCTTTGTGGATAAGTTTGTTCATGAAAAAATAAGGAGCATTGAGGATTTTTCGAAGTATTTTGGATTGTAAGGATTGAAGATGGGAAGAATTTAATGGTTTAGTAGAGTCCATAGCTCTACTTCGTACTCCATATCGGCCTTATGATAGTCATGTTGATGAGTCTTTTGTAGTTAAGCGGAAGGTTTGAGCGTTTGTCAGTAAATGATGAAGTAGTCCAAAACGTCGGCAGTTTCTTGTCGTTTCAGTCTTGTGTGAGGATTCTCAGTAAGACGTTTGTTCAGATGGAGTCCTTGATATCGGATCTATTCGACTAGACAAGTGGATTATTATTGAAGGATACTGTAGGTTATTTGGTGGAATTTATCTTTATCCTCCAATTCTGACACCATACTTCAAGTTCTCTGATGTGGGATTGAAGGGTTTGAGAGTCAATAGTGGGATCATTATTGACTGTTAATACAAAGGTGTCTTCAGCATATGTAGAAAGGAAGGTGGAAGGATGGGTTGGGATATCAGCTGTAAAGACTAATTTTTAATTTTAAATAGAAATTATATATATTCTCAGTTTTACCGTTTTATTTATTGTGGTATAGAAATATCAGCAAGTATAAATATAGAGTAGGATTAAAGGACATTTTAGTCCATTTTATACTTGTTAGTCCAAAATATTGAAATATTTTATTTAGTTAAATTTGTGACAATGAAAAACTATAACCAAAAAGAATATAGATAAATTTAATTAGAAAAAATAAAGTGACACTTTAGTAAGAATGGCGATTGTTGAATACAAGTAACAAGGATGACCAATATTGATATATTCCAATATGGAGGGGGATCAAATGAAACATACAAATAATTTAAAAATAAGATTTTGGATATAAATAAAATTGTTATATAATTATTGTTTTAAATATTTTAGTCTGATGTAAACCTAATTGTAATGTTAAATTGGACCTCCTGCCCCACTGTATCCTTTCGTAACATCCCACTTATTCCTGTTGAACAGATCCGCTACCTTGGACTCCATCTTGACAAACGTCTTACTTGGAATCCTCCCACTAGACTGAAAAGAATAGAAACTGCTCGCAGATACCGATTGACAAACGTTCAAAACTTCCCATCTAATACAAAAAACTAATTTATATAGCCAAAATTAGACCTATTTGGACATATGGTATTGAGCTATGGGGATCCACCAAGCCATCGAATTCCTCTCGCATCCAATCCTTGCAATCCAAAATCCTCCGAAAGATCCTAAATGCTCCTTATTTTGTTACCAATAAAACTATCCATAAAGACTGGCATATCCCATTAGTTACAGAATTAGATATACCTTCCTTTAGTTCCAAACTACCAGCCAACTCAAACTCGCTTGTCCGTATCCTCCCATCTCCATATATTCCCGATAATCCTCTGAGGCGCCTGAAAAGGCGTTGGCCTCGAGACTTGCTAATGACATAAACTACCGCTGAGTAGCTTCTTCATAATAGTTTATCCAGCCAATTGTTACTTTTTTCAAATCTACTTGTATATTTTCCTATACAGTTGTAAATATTAATTAATAAATAATTTTTTCTAAAATGTTAAATTGTTGTTTTTAGTTTAAATGCCTTATTCTGAAGATGAGGTGATAAGACTTTGAAACGTTATGTATAATTGATGTAATAATATATATAATTATGAGGAGATTGCTCTAATTGAATATAATAATATAGTCATACTCTTTGTGACATTGATTTGAGACATTGTCCTGACTTAATATTAATCTATTATCATTTTTTACGTCATTAAGTTGAATCTTACCGGTCAGTTTTTACTAAAAAAATATCTATATGACCACTCGTTGAGGTCTCGACAATGCAAATATTATGATAGTATCGTTGAATCCTCTTATGTGACTTATCGTTTGTCTCTGTTCAAGTGTTGTGCATATTGTTTTGTTTGTTTTGTTTATGTTGTCTGTTTTTATCTTTAATGATTGAAGAGTGTGAGAATTTATTATTAAAAGTGAAATGCTGAAGTCATTTATCAATAGAACAGTTGCTGTTTTTCCTCTCACTGCTGCTTATCTAACTCAACTCCGTCCTTTATTCCTTGGACATTTTTTTTATTTAAAAGAAATTTACAACTGTATTATACAATAAAATACTTTAAGTAAATGTGTTAATTGATCAAGTGGGCGTGATTCCGGCATGTAAAGAAACTACCCAGTGGTAGCACTTCAGTTTTTATTTAATGTAGTAGGTCGCGAAGCCATCATCTTTTCAGCCTCCCCGGGGGATTATCAGGAATGGATGTTAATGAGAGTTGGCGGACGAGTGGGTTGGAGTGGATGGGTAATTTTGAATAAAATGAGGTATATCTAGTTCTGGCTTAATCTGCGACTAATGGGTCATTTAGGCTTTAGTGAATTATTTTATTGGGTGACAAAGTAAGGGACATTTAGGATCTTTCGGAGGATTTTGGATTGCAAGGATGAATGCGAGAAGAATTTAATGGTTTGGTGGATCCCCATAACTCAATCCCATGTGTCCAAATAGTCCTAATGACGATAATATAAATTAATTGTTTGTGGTATGTGGAAAGTTTTGATCGTTTGTCCAGTAAGTGTTGTAGTAAACGGTATCTACGAGCTATTCCTTGTTGTTTCAGTCTAGTGTGAGGATTCCAAGTAAGACGTTTGTCTAGATGGAGTCCTAGGTTTGCGGATCTGTTCAACTGAGGTGAGTGGAATATTGCTAAAGGATATAGTGGGACAGGCGGACATATCTTGGACATTTTAACACCAGATCTTCATCGGCGTACTACTTCTACACAGAACTATTTCCGTTAACCTTAATTTTAATCCATAATTACTTTATTATGTTTACTTTTGATCCACCTATGTTTGAAATAAGTATTGCTATTTTAAAATTCCAAGTCAAATATTTAAAAGGAATTACTTGTTTTAAGGTCTTTGTCCAAATTTCTAAAAGAGCGTACTTTTGTTAGGAAATTAATTTTCATGATGGTCTTATGTCTAGTATCGTATATTTTTTCGTTAAAATTGGCATTCCATAAATGGACTCATTATAGACTTTTTTTTTTTGTTGCAATTTTCTGAATAAAAACGACTTCCTAAGAACACGTTGTTAACTTGCGCTGATGATGTTTTGGGCCATAACATCAGCTTTTTAAAATGCAGAATCACATATGAATCTTGAATTTCTATCGGACCATTTGTTGGGAAGCGGCGTGGTCTAGGACTTTGAGTATTAGTCTGTTGTCTGGGTTCGATCTCCGACTGGGGCAGAATTATTTATTTTGTTATTTCAGCCGTGAAGTGGGTAGAAGGACCCTCCTGGGGCACACCCAGCCTCTATAAAGTGAGAAATTTAGTTATCACGAATAACGAAATCTTGGTTCTCTCATATAAAATATTTCTTCTTTTTTCGGAACTTATGCGTTATTCTTAATTTTCAGGGGGAAAAAAATCCAATTTCTTATATTTTTACAATATGTTGTTCACTATGAACCATCGTAAGTTTTGTATTACTTAAATTATACATTTTGTTTTACCGCTTTAATAATCTAGGATTATATTAGTCCTTAACTTTAGCTAAAATATTTTGTTGTTAGCGGTTTGAATAAGTCACATTGTGTTGAGACGTGTTGCAGGTTAAAGGAAGCTGCGATAAGATAGGGTATCACCTGTCAGGATGATACAGTGTGTTGTCAGGCTCGATTTCTGTCAGTACAGTCCAGTCTAGACCTGTAACTCATTTTGACAAAAGTTCGTCTCTAAAATTATCCATCAGCAGAATGCTGGTTGCTAATGATGAACTGATCAACATATGTATCACAAATAATTCCAATATATATAATTATCGGGACAATTTTGTAACATTAGTTTAAAAATCAGGAACGAGCATTCAATTGGCTAATTCTATTTATTTCACTAATCGATTATTGAATAGAAATAGCCTACTTCAGTTTAGAAGCAAAACACTCAATAGCACACCAATAACAACACTTCATCGGAATTAATAAATGTTTGTTGCATAACTTATCTCCTTATCTTCAGAAGAAACTGATTATGTGACAAAATAGATCAATTTGTAAAATGATTACCTATTTTAAGAATAAAACAAAATTATTTTATTATTTTTATAGTGAGAGAAAAATCATACAATTGTTATTATATTTATTGAATACATCTAGTAAATTTAAGGAAGACATTAGATAATTTACATGATACACTTGAAGAAAAACTTCCTTTTCCATCACTAAAAAAATACTAGTATACCTGAGAAGGTCTCGAGGCCATGTCTTCAAGACGCCTCCGTGGATTATCAGGAATCGAAGAGGATGCTAGGTTAGACATGAGTGGGAATAGAGTTTTTGAAAGGAATGGTAGTAACTGGTTGAGGCCAAATCAGCAAATTTTTTAGGTCATTATTGATAAGTTTCAAAGTATTGATTAAGTTTGAAATTTTAGTTTCGTGACAAAGTAAAGAGAGTTGCAGATTTTGAGAAAAAAATTGAATTGTAGGATTAGATACGTTGGTTTTGTGGAGCCCCAACTTCAATTTTCGTTAGTCCAGATACCATTCGGGACTCACAGAATCATAGGACACCCTATGATAGTCATGTAGATGAGCCTTTTGTTTTAAGATAAAGGTTTGACAGATTGTTTTGTATGAGGATTAGAGACGTTTGTCATAATGGAGTCCTAGATATCGGATCTGTTCAATTGGGACTAGCTAAGTATTAAAGGATAGTGCAGGGCAGGCAGGAAGTCATAGGTTTACGGCGAAGGGTAAAGGTTATTTGGTGGGATTCGTTAAAATTTATTTTTATTCTGCAGTTCTGACACCGTACTTCTGGGTTTTGGAAGTGGGCTCAAAGAGTATGGGAGGCAATAAAAGGGTCATTATGACCTGATAACACGCATGTATCTTCAGCATAGGTAGAAAAGAAAATGATAATATTGGCTCGGATGTCAGCTGTATAGACTGTGTAAAGAATGTGTACTAGAATATTGCCTTGAGGAACACCATCAGACTGGGGAACTAATTTAAATTATAAATTATTAATTATATCCGTTTTGTTGTTTTTTCCCCTTCTATTTCCCACTTAAATCATCCTTAGCATGGTAATTTATAAACTTCTCCATTAGCAATATGTAGGTATATTTACATTAAGCATTTTTCGGGAATATCGCATAACATGCGTAGTGTTCTGCGTTACCTGGTGGGAGCTGTGTGTGGTGGAGTTTTATTTGATGGCCGATAGATAGTTGCGGTAACCTCTAAAAAATAGTGATTATTATTTTAAATCACATTGAACTTTTTTTTGTCTTCGTCGTTGCAATCGCGCTAGCGTTGTTACAATTTGTTTTTCTATTTCGGAAACTTGATCGTTTTAAGTTGATTATTTTTTTTTTTTTTAAGTGTTGTACTCAAGCAGATATTATCTTTGTTTCTGTTGTTTAATATTTGCTGATTTTATTTTGTGAAATCTAACAGTTTTATTATTCGTGTCAATAGGGGTTAGTCGTAGTTTTATTGAGTTCCTTCTATTCCTGTTCTCCTAGATAAGATAGTGAGTGTTATCATGTTGTTACGCGAAATTATTTATAAAAATAACCTGCGAAGTAAAACGGCTTCTTTCATCATCAAAATCCTCTCATTTTCATAAAAATGTGCAATCCTTAAGTAAAGTTACGAGTTCAGTCCAGTCTTCGACATATATGCAATACTGATCAACAGTTCGAGTAATATTAGTAATTAACTTACACGGCAGTGGCTAATCTTGTAAAAATAATCTGTTTTCACGGCTATGCTAGGCAATGGCCGGATAAAACATCGGCGGTCCGACATGCATATGGTTTTGTTTTGATCGCTTTATTTGATTTAAAATAAAGTAATTCTAAGATGTTTGTAAGATCTTTTTATCTTAATGATTTTAAACCCAACATTAAATAACATCAAATTTTTAACATAGTCTAAAACAAAGATGTAAAATTACCATTTTCAGAGACATTGCTGACTAACTCAATGTCATTGGCTTTAGGTTGCCTTGGATACCGTTGATCTTAACTGAAACATCTTGAGCATCATATTTTTCGGCAACCATTGTTGAAATCAACTTAAAAAAAAAACCTTTACCACTACAACCCATGGAGGGTCTTGGGCTCAGTACATATAGAGATTCGTACTATTTCTAGGCCAACGGCCGTGCAATCAGGTGATTTGGCCGAGATCACGCTCAGTCGCCAGGTTTTTCCCCACTTTATAGAGGCTGGGTCTGCCCCAGGAGGGTCTCCTTACCCCAGGATCTTATATCTGCTGAGGTTTTGCAGCGCATTCGACAAATCTCGTCAAAAACATTTGAGTTACTAATATAATTCTAAACGTTCCCACTTTTAGGAAAGTATAAGCGTCACTGAGATCAGAGAAGTAGTTAAATAACTTAATAAAAGCAAGTAAAAAAGAGATTTATTGAAAAGCAAATATTTTTACAAATAATTCTAAGACCCTCCTCGTTACATGACGACGAAATTTTCATTTGCCTCTTATTAAGTTTTTAGTGTTCATGTTTTAAAGTTTATCCCTAATTTTTTTTTAACTATAACGTTTTGTGTGTTATAGAAAATGCGTCGTCCGTCCTGACCTTGTGTTCGAATGAGCAGTAACTTGATAAGTTTAAAGTGATTCTAATCTGTTCTTCATCACTACTTTAAGTGTCCACCCCATATGTGTCTTTTCATATTTCAAATTGTTATTGAGTGCCTTAAGAGTCCCTGATTCTAGATTTATTAGGACTTAACGTCAATAAACAAATCATTTTTAAAATTTATTTACTTATTTGTATGTATGTACAAACAGCTTTTTTAGTGCCTTGTTAACATCGTGAACTTTTCCCAAGGTCATATAAGCACTGGTTGAACAACCTTAAGTTCTGAACATACCCTATTTATAGATGACCTTGAGGTGTTTCCTCCGTGTGTGTGCTGCTCAACCACAGCTCGCTTCTTTTACTGCCGTTACATAAACGATCGTTCAATTTTCTATGCTATTAACTTGAACGGCTCTGGAATTGCATTCTATGTCGATGGATGATTGCTGTGTCGTGAGTGCATACCCTTTATCAATGGAACAACAGTAGTACTTAGTGGTTACTATAGTTTCATTCATTAATCAGTCGTTTATACGACGCAACCCATTCTGTTCTATCCTACATGGTTACATCTGCGAAATTCGTTATTACCATTTTTCCCAAGTTTCTAGCTTTAATGAGGTATTATTGTTTTGGTTTATGTGAATAAAATTGGAGGCTGATTTATACTTCACCACTATTTTATTAAAATAAATGCACGACGTTTCGGCTAAAATGCCATCTTCAGGTGCAAAGGAACTAATTTATCTAGTGTGAGTAGATGCTTGCCTCATGTCTAAATCATGTTGCACCTGAAGATGGCATATTAGCCTAAACATCGTGCATTTATTTTTAATAAAAGAGTGGTGAACTATAAATCAGCCTCAAATTTTATTCACAGAATTTGACCTTCACCTTATTGTTTTGGTCAATTATTTTCAATATTAAACCTTTTTAATCAACAAAAATGAAAAGAAATAATGCCCTCAAAGTTTGTGGGCTTACGTTTCAAGATAATGTAGAAGCCGAATAAAGAATAAAAAAAATCCGTTTATCCGCCATCCGTGGCATGCCACAAAAATACTGGGGCATGTAATGATGATCCTAACGCCTAGATGTTGATATCAGCTGGTTATTTTTAAAATGCGGCCGATTATAAGTGATTTAATTCAATAACTCAGTTATTTTTTCAAGATAGAGATAAAATTTATTAGTGGTTTTTAACCAAAAAACCGTGAATAATTATGGATAAGAGAAAGAAATTGAAATTGTTGCCATGAATACGCCCATAATTCGGTTATTTTTTAATATACCCTAATATAGTTGTTTGGAAATAATACACCATTGTGTAATAACTTGCAGCGTATTTTTATTTTGATCCCTCCTTGATCAAAGAGATGATATTTACAGATTTTGAAATAGGTTTAATCCTAAGCCTGTGTATTTACTTGGCTTGTTTCTAATCTGTATTTTAAATCAGCATCATGTAAACAACATTGTTTGGGATATTTTTGTATTGGAAATAATGTTCTGTACAAATAAAAATAAATAAAAATCTGTACTGATAAGAACTATTACAAATGTATCTTAGGGAAATATCTTATTTGTTTAAGAAGTGGAACTTGTATAATTTAGTAGTTGTCACCAGAACCTGAGCTTCAAAAATACCTCAAAAATATTCACACTTTGTTAGATATTAAGACTCTTACGTAACTGTTGATCTTACTAAAATTGATTATTTACGTTTTGCTAGTTTACATAGCTCGCACCTGATGAATATTTATAAGTGAAATTTGTCGTTAAATAAATAATGGTTGGTTAAATGTGACTTTTTCTTCCTGCATTGGAAAATATTCAAATGTTTCGTTTATACAGAATTTATTACCATAACATGGTTGTAGGGCTTAATAAGAATCACACACTACACTGATAAATTTAACATTATAAGTGATATAATTGCTTCTGTTTACTGAAAGGTGCCTGCTACTGTACAATCACACCTTAAAATTAATTATTTTCTTACATTTCGGCTATAATGAGCTCAAAGAACAGAAGATATATTATATGTATTACAGTAGATAATAAAATATTTTATTTATAGCATTTCCAAGTCAAATTCAACCTTTTCCAAGTCAAATTCAACCTTTTCCAAGTCAAATTCAACCTTTTCCAAGTCAAATTCAACCTTTTCCAAGTCAAATTCAACCTTTTCCATTTCAAATTCAACCTTTTTCGATTTCAATAAAATAATAAAAATCAAATTAACATGATTTTATGTTTTAATGGTTATTTTAATTACACCTTGTGTTTTTAACCCTTGTGGCTTGTTAAATGTTCCCAGGGGCCTTTCTACATACAATTAGTCACGAATATAATAATAAGTATAACCGATACATTAATTTTAAGACATTTGCGATACAAGGTCTGGTAGTCGGATTAGCGGGATTCGTTTTATTTTAGTTTTATAATCGCGGGCGAAAATATTATCAATAGATGTTTATTTTAACTTTTTCGTATTTATTGGATACTAGGCTCAGCAGATGCGTTACCAAAGGTTCGTTACCTATTATACTATTAATTTTAATCGCGCTCGCTCAATTATGGGTTTATTATAAATTCGTGTTTCTTTTCTATGCTAATTTCTGTATTTGTGTTTCGGGAGTTTTGTTAGTAAATGTGTTAATCTTCTTTTAGTCAGTTGGTCTAATGTATGTTTATTTCGTGTTTTTTGTAACTTTTCATGTATTGGGTTACCGCTTATCCTTTTTTTCAGGATAGTAAGTTATCTTTATGGTTAATATTTTGGAGTTTGATAATAATCAGCTAAACAGAACGATTTTATAAGTACATTCTTATTTGATAAACCTCTACTTGAGTTAGCGCAATTAAAATTAATAGTATAATCTGTAACGAGTCCTTGGTTACGCAGCGACTGAGCCTAGTATGCAGTAAATACGAACAAGTTAAAATAAACCTCTTCTTGAGCGAGAGCACATAAAATAAATTGAATAATTGGGATAGCAACCCCCCCAACGCATCAACTGAGCCTAGTATCCAATAAATACGAAAAAGTTATAATAAACCCATATTTGAGCGAGCGCACGAATAATTAATAGTGTAATCGGTAACGAACCTTTGGGAACGCAGCTACTGAGCCTTGTATCCAATAAATACGAAAAAGTTATAATAAACCCATATTTGAGCGAGCGCTATTGAAATTAAGAGTGTAGTCGGTAACGAACCTTTGGGAACGCAGCTACTGAGCCTTGTATCCAATAAATACGAAAAAGTTATTATAAACCCATATTTGAGCGAGCGCTATTGAAATTAATAGTGTAGTCGGTAACGAATCTTTGGGAACGCAGCTACTGAGCCTTGTATCCAATAAATACGAAAAAGTTATAATAAACCCATATTTGAGCGAGCGCGATTAAAATTAATAGTATAATCGGTAACGAACCTTTAGGAACGCATCTGCTGAGCCTACTATCCAATAAATACGAAAAAGTTAAAATACTCGTTACAGATTATACTATTAATTTTAATTGCGCTAACTCAAGTAGAGGTTTATCAAATAAGAATGTACTTATAAAATCGTTCTGTTTAGCTGATTATTATCAAACTCCAAAATATTAACCATAAAGATAACTTACTATCCTGAAAAAAAGGATAAGCGGTAACCCAATACATGAAAAGTTACAAAAAACACGAAATAAACATACATTAGACCAACTGACTAAAAGAAGATTAACACATTTACTAACAAAACTCCCGAAACACAAATACAGAAATTAGCATAGAAAAGAAACACAAATTTATAATAAACCCATAATTGAGCGAGCGCGATTAAAATTAATAGTATAATAGGTAACGAACCTTTGGTAACGCATCTGCTGAGCCTAGTATCCAATAAATACGAAAAAGTTAAAATAAACCTCTATTGATAATATTTTCGCCCGCGATTATAAAACTAAAATAAAACGAATCCCGCTAATCCGACTACCAGACCTTGTATCGCAAATGTCTTAAAATTAAAGTATCGGTTATACTTATTATTATATTCATGACTAATTATATGTAAAAAGGCCCCTGGGAACATTTAACAAGCCACAAGGGTTAAAAACACAAGGTGCAATTAAAATAACCATTAAAACATAAAATCATGTTAATTTGATTTTTATTATTTTATTGAAATCGAAAAACGTTGAATTTGAAATGGAAAAGGTTGAATTTGACTTGGAAAAGGTTGAATTTGACTTGGAAAAGGTTGAATTTGAAATGGAAAAGGTTGAATTTGACTTGGAAAAAGTTGAATTTGACTTGGAAAAGGTTGAATTTGACTTGGAAATGCTATATTTATAAGTTTTTGAATAAATACCTTATTTTTTAAGTTTTAAATTTTAGGTTATTTTATTCTACTCTGACTGTCAAAGGATATTAAAATGGATCTTCCAAAATTTGCTTATCCAAATTTTATTAGGATGGACATCTTTAAAGAGTACCTGACTTAATCTGTCTGGACCACTATTTTACATTCACTCTGAGGGACGGTATAATGAAGAAGTTTTCACTCCCTTTAAAAATCCTAGTTTCGTCTGCCAGGTTCAACATGAAATTTTAGTTATTCGGTGTTTTCGGATATTAGTAAACTCCTAGAGTTCTTTTTTTTTTTTTTTTTTCATTTTTATTTCCCCAACTAGACTATTTCCAGAATAAAGAGGTATCTGTAGATGTATCCTTCACGCAATGTACGTGATACTGTGTAGCCCACTAAATATATTATATATAATTTAGGATTTAGGGGGTCCATGCCATTGAAATAATTGTATGCAGTGGTCCACAAAAATGTTTTTTTGAGAACCACTGTTGTAGGGAAAGGCTGGCTCACATTGAGTGTAGAGGCTGGCATAACAGCCTGTTATGTTTAAGGTCGCAAGTTCAAACACAGGAGATGGCACTTAAAAAAAAAAAACCTGTACCACTACAACCCATGAAGGGTCTTGGGCTCAGTACATATAGAGATTCGTACTGTTTCTAGACCAACGGCAGTGCAATAAGGTGATTAGGCCTTAATCAGCTGCCTGGTTTTTCCCCAATTATTTTGGGTACCCACTTTATAGAGGCTGGATCTGCCCCAGGAGGGTCTCCATACCCTAGAGTCGTCCCCCGACTGAATTAACAGAATAAATAATATTCTGTCTCAGCCGGGATTAGAACCCAGGACTCAGAGCACAGCAGACTAGCGCTCTAACCACTAGACCATGCTGCTCCTCAAGAGATGGCACTAAGATTTTTAAAATAGTAAAAAAAAAATCCTTGCTGATGCCGTTCTTCGGAGGGGATGTAAAATGGTGATCCTGAGCTTGTGCAATTTCAGTTATATGCTACAGAACATTATGCTTATTAAACCTGGGCTTAATTTAGGCTCACACTGTAGCATACTCGGATTAGCCTCTGTAGCATAAATTGATGTTTAATAAACAAACATTGTAGTAGAAATTTAGATATTTTATGTAAGGACATTTGGACAATTGTCTGGGTAGGAAGCGGGAGGAACACATTAAATAACCCAGTTTTTATTTTCCTCTTAAAACAAAATATTTAACGAACTTCTTGGGTTCTTAGATTATTAATAGAAAGGTGGCATAAAACATACCTCCCCAATAGTGGCTTCCGTAGCTTTATCCTTTCTGTTTGAATTTTGATAAAAGTTGAACCACATAAGAGAATCCTGATCTTATATATATTTTTTTAATTTGATAAATTTTATTATTTTGTGTACTATTAGGGTAGTGATTAGGAAACATCTGCAGTTCTGATAGTTCTTTATTGTTATCTTGGGACCTATTAATCCGCTGGATTTCCCCTGTTAATGAAGTTATTCATATTTATTCATTAGAAAAGTTTTTATTTCACATGTCTCATAAATAGATTGAAGATTGATGAATAAACATTATTAAATTAAGTTTTTTTCATTGACTATTTTTACATCTTCAACTAGTTTGGAAAAATAAATATGTATATAGCTGAAACCCTGGTGGCCTTGGGTAGCGTCAGTATTTTCCTGTAAACATGGAGACTTTGTTCTGCTTTTTATTGGTCCCTTCTTATACTTTTATTTTAATCTCTATAAAAGTATACTTCAATGATAAGACCTTGAAATTGTATTGACATGGGCATGTCTTTTGGCTATATTGATTTGAATGAAGAAAATTACCCATGTACAATATACATATATGATTAAAAATAAATTTTGTTAGATTAATTTTTTTTTCATTACCTTCTATACTTCATCAATCCGTCCTTCCGTCTGCAAACTCAATTTCTTCCTGACAGAAAAAGCAGTAAATTATAGATAGTCATGTCCATAATCTATTGTTTTTCCAAATCTTGGAGAAACATTCAAGCCACATTTTCGATGAAGGTTTTGCATTTTATCTTATGATAATATCCATGCTCATCAGCTGTTGCATCTTCTAGCATGTTTTATTCTCTAAAAAAACTTGATTTCACATTTAAATAGTTACTGTAACATTATCCTTATTCATGGATTTAATTTAGCATAACTAACAGTTAATAAATCTCTCATTTTTTTTTTTTTTTTATATCCCAATAGTAGGAAGAGAGATACACTTTATTAAACAAACAAGCGATGCTGCCCAACTTGATTGGGTTGCTATTCACACAGCCTAATTTTTTTTCCATATTGGACAATTTTTAGTAATAGTATAATATAAATCTTAACATACAATGAACAAAAAAATGAAATAGATCAAACAATTTTTTTTTCCTTTAACTTTTTCTTTTTTTTAAACATTTTTTTTTCTTTTAACATTTTTTTAAAATTATTTAACTCCTTTTATTCTTTTTTTTCTCTTTTTGGCTTCCCTTTTCTCGCTTATTTCTCATAACAATTTAAATATGTATATATATATATATATATATATATATATATTATATATATAAAAAAAAAAAAAAAATCAAATAAATTAATAAGATTCATCAATTATCATCAGCCATACTACACTCCGCTTTAATATCGAATCTCTAGCATATATAATTAAAATAACAAAGTAAAATATAATAATACTAACAAATTAATAATAATAAATTAATTATAAATAATTATATTATAAATACCATACAGGCCTCTGAATCACTATATTCTTCAAAAGTTTACTTAAAAAGATTTTCATACATTATTTTATTATATATGTGCCTGCTTTTTAATTATATTTTCCAATCTACTGTTTATTTACTCTTAATGGTTAAAAATCCAATCCATAAAAAATATAGCTGTAGCAGGGTGGCTAGCATAATAGCCTCCTATGCCAAAGGTCACGGGTTCAAACCGCAGGTAGTCCTAGGATGGGAGTAAAAAATCCTTAGTTATCCTGTCCTTCGGAGGGGACGTAAAGAGGTGGTCCCGAGTCTGTGTCATATCAGGTACTCGTTAAAGATCCCTATTCTAATTAAAGCTGGATAGGCAAAATTTAGGACTCCCACTGTAGCATCATCCGATTTGCCACAGTAGCTTAAAGTGCTGTTAAAAAAACAAACTAAAATATAGCTATATTACTTTTCATTAAGTAGAAATCTTAATTTTATTAAAATTAAAATATTTATTATTAAGGATCAGTTGAATAGTTTGTGTAATCAGTGTCAGGTATAATTAATGTCAGTTAAAATTCAACCTGTGGCTAGATATTGTCAGGTTAACTATAATTATTCATGTAATAGACACAATATAATATCATAATTTACTTCATACCTAAATGTTATTATTCATATATAATAATAGATTCATATACATAGTAGATTTGATGCCTTTTCCTTCTATATAATTAGGTCAATTGAGCTTGAATTAAAAAATTTGTTGTGAAAAACATATGTATGTGTTAAAGGGATTAGATATCCTATTTCATAGACATTTACCTCTCTTACAACTTTGTTTACTGGGGCGTTTATTTCTGTGTGTTTTTGCATCTAGTTTGCACTGTATATGGAGATAAGAATTGACGTCGCTTCCGTTTAGAAGATATCTTAATTGGAAATTACATTTGTTCTAATGTTATAAATTTAAAGTAGGTTAGAACAAATGTAATTCCCAATTAAGACACCAACTAAGTTTTTTTTTCAGTATTGTAGCATGAATATTAGAACAATTAATTCACGTAACATAGCCTAAACAAAATTGTTTATTTTTTAACTGAACCTAAAGACCAGTAAAAAAATTAAATTATCAGCAGTCAAAAACTTAAATTATAGATTATTTATATGAATAAAATTGGAGGCTGATTTCTACTTCATCACTCTGTTATTGAAAATCATTCCACTATGTTTCGGCTACAATGCCATCTTCAGGTGCAATGGAACTAATTTGATCTAAAAGTACAGAATATTGTCATAATCACAAATCATCTTATAATTTATCATGAAATTATATAATAATGTTAAAATATATGATAAAAAAATAAATAAAACAAATAAAATATATGTATAATATATATATAATATAATATATATAACACACACATCATATACATACAGTTAAAATTAATAAAATCTATGAGATTAACGTTAAAATTCTTGAATTTCTATCAAAACAATTTAAATTTTTTTTTTTTTTCAAATTACAACTAAACATGAAAAAACATTAAACAATGAAAATCATTCCACTTTACAAATTATATATAAACAGTATCAGTCGATGTACCATGCTCATTATTGCACAAATCTAATTAAAATGATTAAAATTTAATTAATAACTATGAAACCAATAACTGATTAATTTTAAAATTGCACCATTACCTAATGTGAGTAGATGCTTTCAAGCCAAAGCCTCGTGTCTAAATCAGTTGTCCATGAAGGGGGGGGTGGGAGAAGGGTGTTACAATAAAAATGGCTTATCATTTAATAAATATAAAAATTAAATTAAATTAAAAAAAAAAACCATCTGCTTACCTACATGATAAATGAAAGTTATCATTTATAAAAATCCTATTATTATATATATTTAGTTTGTGGATGATATTGGTGTATGCATTACATAATGTCTGAGTGTCCTGTGGAAAATTACATACTTTAACTATTATTTTCTATTGCTAAAATTTCCAGGTTGTTGAAGTCGAATTGGTGCTTGTTTCTGTGCTGTGAGTGGATAAGCCAGTGGCTTTGTTATATTTTTTGATGGTGGATTGTAGCCATAAACGTAGTGCAATTATTTTCAATAAAAGAGTGGTGAAGTAGAAATCAGCTCCAATTTTATTCACAGAAATTTGACCTTCACCTAAAAGAATCTACACCTTAGATTATTTTATAATTATTATTAATGTGATTATGTTTTGTGATCAAAAAATAAAATAAATTTTATTTGTTGTTTTCAGGTTTTGTTGCATGCTCTGCTACGAATCCAATCTGGTTTGTCAAAACAAGACTTCAATTAGACTTTACGACAAGCGGCCAGAAACTGACGGCAGGGGAGTGCATCAGGAGGATATATCGCCAGTCGGTCAGTAAGAGCCCGTTCAGCTGTACTGACCCTGGGGGTGTAGGCTGCAGATGGTGAGGAGAGATCGTAGCACATGGTTGCTTTCCTCCTTATCGACAAAATTAATCCCGTTTGGGGTTTTATTTCTATTAGATAAAGTAGCAGTTATATTCCCCAGGCCTTTTTTATTTATTCTTTTTTTTTTTTTTTTTTGTTTATTAAAGAATAAATCCTGCCAAATTAAATTATCAATTTTCAAGTAGCATTGACAGTGCTAAGTTATTCATTATCTTTGTTAATATATCTTTCTGGCCTGATCCCCATTGGTTTTACTAGCCTCTTGATATGTTAAAAACTTTATTTTACTTCATCTTTTACCTGTTTCAGCCTCAATATTGATTGATAATACCACTCTCTTTACTAGGTTTATACATTTTTATTATTATATTCCTAACACCTGGAAGAAATTGGGAAATATTAGAGGTAGAAAAAATCTTTGCACTCAACTGAGTTCAAACTAGTTGAGGACAAGATCTAAGGCATTGCGTTACTTAAATCAATTTTTAATGTGATGACTTTTTTATTGCTCCTTTAAAATGAAAATTGACAAGTTTTTGACAAAACAGTTGTAATAAGGAACTTTACAAACCATGATCCTGAAGATGGGTGAGAAAGCCTGAAATGTCAGTTATTTGATAATTTTTCTACCTCTAATTTTATTCATTTTTACTTTCACAATGTATGAAATAGATAGTAAGGGAAAGTATTGTGGTTGTAAAAATTAAAAAATTCGAGTTTTCATCAGAATTACATGTTTTAGAGTTCCTGAGTCCAAATGACCAAGTCTCGCAAAAAGATCTGTTGTTTTTGATCAGTATAGTTTAAAATCAATAAGTTTTATGTAACTAAAATTTCATATATTAGTAGCGCACTTTAAAAAAAAAAAAATTGTCACATCAGAAGAGCCAATTTTATAGTATGCATTTTGCATCCTTTTAGGATTTCCTCAAAAACGGCTCTAACAACTTTGATTAAATTTGCTTTATCAATTTAAAATATAATAGGACATATCTATGTAAAATTTTATGATGAAGGTTTCTTTCATTCTGGTGGAAGATAGTCTGAAAATGCTTAAATGCCGATATTTTAAATTTTCTTCCTTTAAAGTACCATAAATTTTGTAAAATTCGAAAAAAAATGATAAATATACAAGTTTAATAAATTTGATATCCAACTAAAGGAGAAAAGATTTCTTAGAAAAGAATCCAACTAGTGATATTTTTTAGGAAAATTTTGTATTTTTTAATGTTAGAATTGAATAGAATACCATTGGAAACCTAAAGATTTTTGAATTTTTTCATGTTATTTACTAAGTTGCACAATATAATGGGAAATGGTAAAAAGTAGATAAAACTAAGTAATTTTTGTATATAATAGATTAAAACTCAGTGTCATTTTTTAGCTTTTTTTTCATCATTTAATTTATGGACTTAATGCTTATGGACGATGCTTTCTCTTAAGGCATCATCGCCATACACACTGCAACTTTTGTCAACTGTCTGTGCAGTGGAGTTTCCTTTTTGGAAATAAAAAATCATTAAATGACAAAAATGAATTTTTTTTCTCTTCCATTTTGAGCAAGCAAAATGCTGCTTAAAGATAAGGAATCTCGGTTGAAACTGATGCATAAAAGCACCTTAACCAATCCTTTTTTAGAATATGTAAACATAAACCTGATTTTATAAACACAGAGAGGATTAAATTGAAATATTGAAAAAACACTCCAAACTTATTTTACAACCCAATATCATTACTATACCTGTACTTAATTTTCAAAAGGTGGTAAGGTAAATAGACCCATAGTTAAGTTAACATGGAATGCTCAAACAATTAATTTAATTTTGTGTGGTAATCCTCAAAACTTATATTATTCAACCACTCAATATTTTTATTATTTTAAAATCTATACCTTAGCTAAACACTATTTTACATTTCCCTATCTCTGTTGAAGAACTATTCATCTAAATATTATCCTTGGAATAAGATTTTTTGCTGTGTTTTTTTTTATTATAATCATGTAACTAATTATCCCTCTCCAATCATTATTGAATCTTTTATTATGTTTTTTTTTTTATCTCTCTCTCTATTAGATGCCTTTCAAATTTTATGATGAATACTTTTTTTTTGTTTTGTTTTTCCAAGTATGATTAATTGTTTGTCTGTAGCTTGAGTTCATTACCATTATTATTATGTTTATTTCTTGTTTGAAAGGATCACTATATTTAAATTGAATATGTCTGCCTTTTTAAAAAAATCTTTGACATAACCTAATTTTTGGTTTTGGATGAAACTAAATAAACTTTATATGTAAATACAACTATGTGTTTTCATGAATTAGTGGGGTAAAAAAGAGGAAAATAATTATATTCCTTTAATGATACGTATATTTAAAAATAATAATAATAATTTAGTTTTCTTCTTCCAGACTGAGATGTGTTTTTGTTTTCAGGGTGTACTTGGATTTTATAAAGGAATAACAGCTTCATACTGGGGTATTTCCGAGACTGTGATTCACTTTGTCATCTATGAGGCAATAAAAGCAAGGCTAGTCGATCTTCACTCTCTCCAAAGAACTGAAAAGACGTCGAGAGATTTCATGGAATTTATGATGGCTGGAGCAATTTCAAAAACTATTGCCTCTTGTGTCGCCTATCCACATGGTTAGTATTTTATTTTTAAGCATAAATTAATCCTGGTTAGTAAATATATTAATATTGTCGTTTACTTCATCATTTATTGATATTTCTGGTATCATTGGGATAAATATTTAACTCTTTTAGCCCTACTCAAAATGTGAGATATGACACCTATATATTATAATTGTTCCTCCTACCCTCTTCTATAGTATTTTCTTTAAATTAATTTGTACGTAGCTCATAATTATCAAACCATTTCTAAAATAAGGCATTATGAAATTTTCCAAGCGTCCAAAAATTGTTAACTATAATAAGAGGTGCAACTAATTAGTTTGAGTCTACAGTTTCATTGTCCATTACTAATTTCATCTGGATTTGGAACTTATATACTCTTCTTGCTGACCTAAAAGCTGTTTTGTGTTGATAGTTTTAATTGCTATTATATCTATATTTTGGTCGATTTCAATCATTATTAAAAAAAAATTGAATTGATCTGTAAAAAGTTAAATATATATTTTCTAGAAGTCGCAAGAACCAGGCTTAGAGAAGAAGGCAATAAATACAACAAATTCTGGCAAACTTTAAGCTTGGTTTATAGTGAGGAAGGCATCAGAGGTGTCTACAGAGGACTCGGAACACAGCTTGTCAGGCAGATTCCGAATACAGCCATCATGATGTCAACCTACGAAGCTGTAGTTTATATTTTAACCACCTACTTCAATTCGACAAATCATTTTTACGAGGAGCCAAGGTAGGCCATATGTATTCCTCCCTTAGTATACATTTTTTATTTGATTTAAAGTGATTTGGCAAAGTCGGTGATCTGAAATATTATTTTCAAGTGGTCCAAAAATATCAGATTTAGTAAACTTAAATACCATGGTATAAAAAATCTTTTAATAATGATAATCACTTAATACTTTATAATTGTGACTTATGTATACTAATGACTAGTGTTATGGTAATTATTATTCATCAAGAATGAATAAATTTGATATCGGTATTCAGTATTAAATTCAGATACGTTTGAATTGCTATAACAAGCACTTCTTAAATTAAATATCTCTGTTGTGTCAATAACTTAATTGTGGTTCTCTAGCTATTTTTCGAATTACAGAACTTCTTTGATTTTGGTGTGGTATTATGTTTTAGTGTATTATGGTTATTTATCTATTGACCATAGAGGTACAGGAATTTTATTCCCAGGATCAAGAAACAGGATACAATCAGCTTTGTGAAGATAATTGCAAATATTCAGTGCAGTGTCTTACATAAAATAAAATCTGTGTTATAAAACACAACTGTTCCTGTGGCTAGAATGGAGGACGATACCTTCCCTAAGGTGGTCTTAACTGAACCTCTCCACAGCATCAGAAGACTGAAACTTAAATGGTCGTATGGTGTGGCGGCAGATGCAAAGGACATCTTTGGGTGAGAAACTGCACCCATATTCTGCATAAAACAGAAATGACAGGAGAAAGAGGAGGCCAGGACTCGTCAGTAGCACCAGATTGATGGTGATTCTATTGCACATTACAAGTGTAATTCATTTCGTTATTACGACAAACCATTTTTTGTCTTCTACACTTCATCGTAATAGAATTATGCTGGGAAGAAATACAAGATTGTGCATGATGGTGAGATTGAAGCTTTGGCTATCACTGAAGGCAATTAAGATTAAGTTGAATAATGAATCGATCAGTTGAAAATCATCCATAAAATAAGGCAAAAGAGAAATGGGAATATTATCTGACTTAGTATCATTCATATCTAATATGAGAATAGCAATAGCACAGCTTAAAATGAATACTAATTTCAGGAATAGTTTTGATCACCAAAAGATATCAGCCTCTCCCAAATTTCACCTTAAATCGATAGACAAAGTAGATGATATAACAACACATGATAGAGTAAACACCCTGGGGACTTCTTTGTAGAACTTAACCTTTTATCTAATGTTACCCAAAACAAAAGCAGATTTTTTCAGTGGTGCCCATTGTTTGGGATGTCTCCTGTGTTTGTCATGACGAATTTAACAAAATACAAAGTGATTTATGTAGTATTAAGCCATTAGTGTTGTCAAATGAAGATTAAATAACTCTTGTACTTTTGAATTGCATTGCTTGTTAAGAAGTTATAATCAGTGATCTGAGCCATATTCACCTAAATTATATGTTTTAAGTATTCTAAGCACTATCTAATTTCTGTCATGTTTACATCTTTATATTATTTCTTGTTTCCAGGATTATTCAAAATAAGGCTTAAAAGTTAGTTCAGTTGAGGAAGGTTTGAGGAATTTTTGTTTGTTGCTTCTCGCTTCATCAGCTGTTTACAGTTTATTATTTAGAAATTTGGTTTGTTATCTAAACTGTTATTTTTAATGTAAGACTTAGAATTTTTCTTCTTTTTTTTATGGTTTGTATATATAGCGATAGCTTTTTAAAATTTATAATTACATGTATATATGTGTACATTATGGATAAGTCATTTTATGTATATAAATTTTTTTTTTCTAAAAATGTGATATGTAATATGTTATAGAAAGGTTGCACATTATGCGGCACAATTATATTGTAAGTACGATTATATATGTTAATAATGTCGCTTGAAAAGATTAATTGATTTTTTTATGTAGTTGAAATAATAATGTTCAAATATATTAAGTTTGGTATAAGCTCAAGGGCACAATAAATGTGGCTTTTAAAATTATACACAGTTCTGGTCATTTTTTTTATTTTAATTTTGACACTTATTAATAT
Organism: Piezodorus guildinii; assembly: GCA_023052935.1. NCBI lineage: Eukaryota > Metazoa > Arthropoda > Insecta > Hemiptera > Pentatomidae > Piezodorus > Piezodorus guildinii. The sequence goes on from CM041298.1 coordinate 52,622,196, forward strand.
GGCTTAGAATTTAAGTGTTTGATGTAGCCCTGTGTTAAGGGGTTGTTTCCTGAGAATTCAGTTTTGTTTATGTTAATTATTAATTAAACTTTCTGCCATTTATGTTAAGCTGTACTTCAACCGAAGTTATTTACAATGTTTATTTTTTAAATATTTGTTTTCATTTTGTTTTTTCCTTTTTATTAATTGATGAATTTATAGTATTTGTTCATTTTAGACTATTCCTCAATATGTAATTGTTTTCTGATATTGTCGTAGCAAAATAACAAATAAACATTTTATTTGTGTTGAAGATATTGTTAAACAAAATAATGTTTGTTTTTTTTCATCATATAGATATATACTAGTGCCAAAGTTGTTGATTTTTTCTTGGGGGAGACAGTAAAAAAAAAATTATAAAACCAAAAAAAGACTGTTTTTTTTTTTTTTTTATTAGTCCTTATAAGAAGAAAATAAAACGTATTGTGCATACGTTTTTATATGTTCCAATTGTAATTAAATATATTATTCAAGAATATTTTCTTATTCTTATTAATCCTTCTTAAATTCTCTAATTATAGACAGGAGTAAGCCAGGTGCCTAATTTACTTAAACCTTTGGTAATGTAAGAACATCACAGGTTTATCAAGTGGGGGTTATTAAGTATTTTATGTTCAAAGTGGTACTTTTAATGTATTCCTAAAAGAGAACTTAAATGATGGAAGATCAAAAATTGTAACTAAATACATTTTTTAATGATATAACCAAAACCTGCCATTTTTTATGTAAAAAGGTTTTTTTATTTAAAATTTTAACCATTTCAGAACAATTTTTTTTTAAACAGGCCTAAGCTCTAACGTTCTGAAAAAAATCTGTCGTGCATAACACACGACTTTCACTTACCTTGGTTATTAAAATCGCTTTAATGAATATTAAATATAGTTACAAAAAAGTTGAAAAATTTTAAAGAATTATATTCAGGTCTATTGGAAACATATGTTTTAGATTAATTAATATAACAATATCAATTTTTTATGTAGAATATTCACAAATAATAATAAAACTGGTTTACTTGGTCAATGTTTACATATTCTAAAAATGCTGCAAATTATTACACAATAGTTTATTGTTTCCAAGTAACAATATAAGGGTATAACTGTTTATATGGCTGTTGATAGGCAATTAAGTAATATGAAAAGCACTAATTCAAAGCATCATATCATAACACTACCCCTGATTTCAAAACGCAATATCTAAGCTAGTTGTTAACCAAATTCAATGATCCTTTTTTCATTTGGTCCAAAATTTATATCTTTATCAAACGGCACTAAATGCAGAAATTTTATTTATTCATTTATTTATTAGGAGAAACAAATTTTTTTTACTTATTTGTTATTAGGATTCTACGCATCTTGAAACGTAAGCTCTCAAATTGTGAGCTGGGGTAATTTTTTTTTTTTTTTTTTTTTTGGTCGATTACAAAGGTTGATAATTGAAAATAATAAACCAAAAGCATTTATACAGGACTTTGTTACTATTTCCTTTTCTTTTCTTTCGATTTTCATTCAAATAAAACTTCCTGATTCCAGAAAACCTTACATTTTATTCTTAATCATCAATAATAACCGAGTTATCAGGGAATCACATCTCTAATAAGTTGTGGCTTGACCAAATAACATTTTTTTTTTTTTTGCGCTTAGTTCATCGCGTTGTTTTGATCACGAAAATATTTTCGATTTATCTGTATCTTCAATAATAACCGATTTTTGGTGTAATTACATTTATTATAATCTGTCACTTGAATTTCACCTGTACAATCCCCTGATTCCAAAACCAAATGGCAACTCCTTCGTAAACTTTCCCTCTGTAAATCCTTTACCTCATCAAGTTTCTCAATATCATCTGATGAGCTAAATTCATGCTTTTCATCTGATTCCTCCAATATTACCCCAGCCTCCTCTACCAACTTTTCACTCACACCATCATTTAATTGTGATCATTTTTATTTCTTAAATATTTCTCCCACAGACCTTATTTCTTCCTTAATGCAATCCCATACCACTTCTGTCGGTTCTGATGGAATACCCGTCAAACTGTTAAAATTATGCCTACTTGAAATCCTACCAGTTCTTCTTTTCGTTTACAATTTCTCCCTTCAGAACTCTGTATTCCCTACTTCATGGAAAAAAACCTTAGTCCATCCTATCAACAAAATCCCTAACACGACATCACCTAAAGATTATCGCCCTATCTCTATCCTGTCTAATCTCTCCAAACCTCTAGAACGAATTGTACTATCCCAATTGTCCCATTTTCTTGAAGAGACCAATCAACTTGATCCTTTCTAATCTGGCTTCCGACCTGGCTTCTCCATGCAATTAGCCCTTACGAAAATCACAAGTGATATCCACACCGCAATGGATGAAAGAAAATTAACTGTCCTAATACCGCCTGTAAGTGGTTTGCTTGATTCAGAACCGGAAACTTTGACATGGAAGACGCAAAGTGCTCTGGTCGTTCTTAAGAAGTTCTTAGAGGACAGAATTAAAAAATAACCAGAAAGATGGCACCGTGTAATAGATCAAAATGGGTCATATATAATTTATTAAAAATATTTACAAGAACCTAAAGTTTTTATTAAAATCACCAGTAAAAACACTACAAACTTATTTTACAACCCAATACATCACTATTGTTATCGGGTTGTTTCACATGAGATTTCCGTTTTTATAGTTTCTGAAATACATAAAGGATTTTGCAAGTCTCTGTTGTTTTCTTCCGAATGTTTACATATTTAAAGTAAACAGTTACTAATCCTCTACATTTGTATTATAAACATTAGCTTCCCAATCAATTATCCACTTTTTAGTATACCTCCAAATATGAATATGGAAACACGCGATTTTCGAGTAATATTTTTGTACAAGTTTAAACTCGGCCATTCAGCAGCTGAGGCCGCTAGAAATATTTGCAAGGCGTTTGGGGAAGAGAGTGTTAATGAACGGACCATTTGGTTTGCTAAGTTTTCAGCTGGGGATAACGACTTGGAAAACTTGCCCTGAGGAAGACCTCCGTCCGTAATAGACAACGATGTCCTCAAACATACAGTAGAAGGAAACCCCTACCAAACAGTTAAAGGACTCTCAGCACAACTAAATTCAAGTGCATCTACCGTTTCCAGACACTTAAAGTGTATTGGGAAAGTAAAAAAGCTCGATATATGGGTACTTCATGATCTCACTGAGCGGCCGCAATTGAAACGCCTTGAGACCTGCGTTTCTTTGCTTGCAAGGCAAAAAACCGAGCCTTTCCTTGAAAGAATAATTACCTGCGATGAAAAATGGATCGCCTATGACAATCAGCGTCAGTCAGGGCAGTGGTTGAACATCGACGAAACTCTGGGGCAAATGCCAAAACCAAATTTACATCCCAAAACATTGATGGTTACAGTATGGTGGTCCATGGCTGGGATATTTCATTATTCCTTTTTACCTAGAGGTGAAACCATTACCTCTACAACGTACTGCAATGAAATTGACCAAATGCTCACAAAATTATTAAAAAAACAACTTGGATTGGTAAATTGGAAGGGTCCTTTACTCTTACACAACGCTAGACCCCATGTTTCAATCAAAACATACCGTGCAAAAATTGAAAGAACTGGGCTACGAAGTTCTTCTACACCCACCATATTCTCCCGACTTGTCTCCAACAGATTACCTCCTGTTCAGGAATTTAGACAACTTCGTCAAAGGAAAACTTTTTGAAAATGATGATCAAGTGAAAAGTGCGTTTTCAGATTTTGTTTCACTTCAAAGCTCAGAGTTTTTCAGTTCGGGGATAAGAAAGTTGGTGTCACGGAAAAAATGTGTAGAAAAAGAAGGTAAATACTTGGAATAAAATTATCTTGTTTTCATATATGTATATGTATTTTTAATAAAAATCCTTTACCTTGAAAACGGACATTTCATGTGACACAACCTAATATATTTAAAAATAGAAATGCATCCAAAAAAATATTTTTTTCTCTTTTAGTTGATTATAAAATTCATTCAAATTGTTTATTTAGCCAATTATTATCAATGATAATAAGATGATATGGATAATTTTTTGGAATCTACAACATTAAAGGTACTTTAGAGGAAGAAAATTTAAAGTATCGGTATTTAAGCCCCATCAGATTATTTCAAGCAGAATGAAACCTACAACATACTAAAATCCAATAAATTTTACATCAATAAAGCAAGTTTTATCAAAATCGGTTTTTGAGAAAATCGTGAAAAGGTGAGAAATCCATTGCATAAAGTGGCTCTTTGGGTTAGCCGATTTTCTTGAAAAAGTTGCTGTAACATCTCAGGCTTCTAAAATATGAAATTTCAGCTTGATACAACTTACTGTGTTTGAGCTAGACTTATCAGATAAACATATACTCTCTGACATTTTTGAGGGATTCGGTCATAAGTGATCCTAAAAGTGTATTTCTGGCAAAAACTCTTACTCTAAAATGTTCACTATCGCTAGACTTCCTTTTACTATTTATTTCATACATACATAAGTAAAGGTAAAAAAAAAAAATGGTTTCATCTTCTGTATGTAGAATCTTTAAATCTCTTAAAATGGGATGTCTAAACTTTTGTCCTTGGTGTAACAGAGCCCACATTGCAGTTTACTATGACAACTTTATATAAATATTGAATCACTAAATTTATTATTTAAGCGACTCAAACAGTTTAGAAACTATTACTTACTAATAAAGTTATTGTGAATAACACTTTTGAGACTCTCATATGCAAAAATTACAATTAATAGCCTATTTAAATCTCTTCCCAAAATTTCTCTATTTGAAGCAGACAAAACATATTATCTTGACTTCCAATCTATTCTAACCAGAGTGAAAAGATCAGGATTTATAAAATAAATTTCATCCAGCTGAGTATGATTCAATGTTGCAAAGATAATGCTTAAGTTTCTCTTGGCTACCATGTCATCTATTATATCATTCAATATAACCAATACATTGCATACAGATCTGCATTAATACATATGTTACTAAAGTAATTGTAATTAATTAATTAATTAAGGTTATTGGCTTAAGGTCTACTATGATATACAAGGATTTTCCAATTGTAGGTCTAACCATTTTTATTTTTGACCACCACCTAAACTATCTCATCTTTCATATTCATTTAATGGTTAACTATTTAATATTCAGTAATCAGGATGTTGAAATAAAAGTTGTATTTTGGTTCTGACCTCTTTAAATTCTTCACCAGGTATGCTGTTGGGTACTTCAGGGTTCTATGTAAGAATGAGGATGAAATTGTAATGAATTTTGTTTGTTTTAATACAATTTCTTTTTTTCGTTCTGGGTTTATATTTATTTTTATTTTATTGGTTCTCTATTCTGATTGATGGATGAACCAAGATAAGATTTCTTGGGAATAAGTCACTGTTAAGCCACTACAGTAAAATAATACTAAAACGTTTTGTTGTTTGAATTTCTGTTACACAAAAAAAGTGGTGCACTTTGAAAAATATATATATTTTTTCCTGTGAAATTAATGTGCATTACATCAACATTTTTATAAAATAGTATTCTTTTGTGATGATTTAGAGATAAAATTAAGATTAAGAAACAAAAAATAAAGATTTATTTGGAAAAAAGAGAAAATTTATATTACAAAAAAAAAAAATTTTCTCTGTTGAATCTGTTGAATTTTTTCTTTGTTGAAACTTTGAATAACGGATATTGCTTCCTTATGCTTGAATTACTGCCTGGAGTCTTGTAGGCATACTTCCAATAAAGTTTGCCACATCTTGAAGGATTTCCTATAATGCTACCATTAAAGAATTTTTTAGCTCCTGTTAATTTTCAGGAGGGTTAATTCTTCTTCTCACACATCTTCCCAAGTTCATCCCTGAGATGTTCAATTGGATTTAAGTCACGGCTACGAGCTGGCTATCTTAAAGTCTGAAATTGTGTATCATTAAGATATTGCTGTACACAGTTTGCAGTGTGTGGTTGAGTATTGTCATGCATAAAAATAAAATTGTCTTCAATAAATGTAGCAAAAGGTATAACATACTGTTCAAGGATCTCTGTTACATACAAATCTGTATTTAGCGAAGGTCTGTTGAAAACATGGAGATCAATTTTTACTTCCAGAGATATTCCTCCACACACCATCACTGAATCACCTCCAAATTGCTCTCTCCCAGCAATGTTACATTCAGAATAACGCTCACCTGAGTAAAGTGAAAAACGTGACTCATCGTGAAAAAGTACACTCCTCCATTCATTTTCCTTCCACAATATGTGCTCTCGAGCACACTCTAAAAGGGCTCTTCGATGATTTACAGTGAGCTGTGGATCTGTGGCTACCTTCCGGGGATGTAAGCTCATTTCTGAAAGTCTTCTAACAGTTTCGGCACTCATTGAAACATCACGAACTATCAGAGCCTTTGAGCAGTCTCAGAAGCAGTATAAAAGCGGATTCAAAGAGTATGCATTAAAATAAACCGATCATCTCGTGGTAGCTGTGTCGTTCTTGGGCGACCTGAACCTGGCCTGCGTGTGTAGAGTCCAGTGTCAAGGAAACGTTGGATCGCTCTATGTACAGTGGTTTCAGATAATCCTAATGCCCAATCAGCATTTCTCTGACTTGGCCATTTTTAACTTAAGCAACAGCACTGGCTACTTGTTCAGCAGTTATTAGTAATTCAAGCTGAAGGAAGCAATACCCATTATTGAAAAGTTTAATTCAACCGAAGAAAAACTTTTTTTTTTGTTTTTTACCTCTAAATCATCCCAAAAGAATACTATTTTTATATAAATGTTGATATTATGCACATTAATTTCACAGGAAAAAAAATTAAAATGATTTTTCATGGTGCACCACTTTTTTTTGAAAATGTCTAGTTTACTGAATGTTAATTTTATATATTTTTTCATGCTTATATTAAGTTAGAAATACAATTACAGAGTCTGCTGACTTCAATCTCTGTTTTGTTTGTAAACAGATAATCGTGAGTGACCCAAAAGTGATCACTGTTCTCGGCAGGAGGACATCCCTGAGGAATTAGTTACATGTTCTGTTCTTTGTCTAAACCCACAGCTTCCACGGTGATGCTGAATTCCTCATGAAGATAATTCCACCCAGCTGTTCTAGGTCTGACAAAAATTACTTGTTCTTTTGATCTTTGCGTATAATAGTTATCCATTAGGTTTGAGTCCATTGGTGGAGGATCCATAATGAGTTGTCTACCTTTGATGTATTAATTTTCTTATCATTGTGTTAATGTTGTATACGTCTTAAATAATTAATACATGCACCATCTTCCATTTCTAATTTCACTACCAATTCCTGTTTACCTGAAGATAGCCCTTAAAGGAAATTTCATCCTCCACACCATAGTCAACCAGTGTTATCTGGTTGCATAACATGAAATATTGTTTTCGGGGATGAGGTTAATGTGGTTTGCATGAATACAATTGCAGAATTTATGATTTTCCAAGAAGGAAAAGTTTTGAAAATTTGTACTTCAAAAATAATTAAAAAGACAAGAATTATATTTTTACTGATGTAATATTTAGTTTACAATCGTTTAATGTTTTATTTTGTGATATTGATATTTACAGTTTTATTTATATAAGTTACATTGACAGCATTTTCATAATTTATTATTTTATTGCAATTGAGTTTATTTATATGTAGATCCAAACTGCTTTTTTATACGAAGCTTCACTGATCCCATCAACCAGTTCCTGTTTATATCGCTACAAGTTATTAGCTAATTTTTATTTAAAAATGTGTTGAAGGGTAGTCATTTCGGCTCAAGAAAGTATTGCTGGTTATCCCGAGTTCAGTTCTCCTGAGGCCTTACTACCGATACAAGATTAAACCAAAATACTTTTAGTTCACATTTATGAAGATGAGGCACCACCCAGACTTAAACAGAAAATAATAAAACTTTCCATTTATTAAGTTAAATGAGCAAGTAAGTATTTATGGTTAGTTTTTCTACCCCTTATCTTCCTATTTGGTATATTAATCCAATAAGAATGTTACTTTCCTGAAAGTAATAACTTTTTGGCAAAAGGAACAGAGCTTGTTCATTGTCATGGGGCACAAAAGAGCAATACAACATTGCTTTCAGTGAACCCAAAACAACCCTTGGAAAATAAGTCATTTTTCTTTTGAATTGCAGATAATTTTCTGGCTGTCCCCTATATCCAAATATCGAAGTCTCCCAAAAAGGTCTTTATGTGGTAATTCTAGTTAAAAAACATAAGTTCATACTAAACTGAAATTATATTCTTAAGATAGTTTAAAAATTCAACCTACGTGAGGAGGGAGGGGAAACTCTGTACCTCTAGAACGCAAGAATGGGATTTGAACTGCTAGGGCTATGGCCATGCAAGGAGGTGATTAAGGCGAGATGATCCTCAAATCTTTTCAGTACCAACTTTAGGAAACTGTTTATGCTCCATAGAAATACCAGATTAAACAATTATCCTGCCACAGTCAGATTTGTAACCAGTCCCTGTTAAGTAGTTGAAATTAGAATTTCTCAAAAAACGGCTCTAACAGATTTGATTTAATTTGTTATAATAATAATAATAATAGGCTTACCGAACCCCAAGGTTCGATGCCGATACCACCAAACTTCGCCTGCATAGACTCGTCCAATGTTCACCGGTCAAGCCCAAGCCCCCGAGATCAGCCTATAATGCAATCCTCCCATCGACGCTTCGGCCTACCTTTCGGACGCCTACCAGTCGGTTCAGCGAATACCAACTTTCTCGGAATCCGTTCCTCACTAAGCCCAACAACTTTACGCGCCCATTTGAGTCTCCGCGATGCTATCAACTCAATTATATTCACAGGGTACAAACTCCGCAATTCCGCGTTATGTAACCTTCTAAACTCCCCAGTGGCCTCATCTCTCTTTGGACCAAATATTTTACGCAATACCTTATTTTCGAAAACCTTAAGCCGCTGTTCATCCTTTAAAGTAAGCGGCCACGTTTCACATCCGTAAAGAACCGTTGGAAGAATAATAGTTTTATAAATTCTAATCTTTAAGTTTTTAGATAGAAGCCGCGAACTAAGTAACTTAGCAACTGAATAATAACACGCATTTCCCACCTTTAACCGGGACTTTATTTCTTCCTGGATTTCATTTTTTCTAGTTATAATTGAACCTAAATACTTGAATTTCTCTACGTGTTCCAAAGTATGACCTGATACATCAATATCACCAAGATCGACACCGTTTCTGCTACTGATCATATACTTCGTCTTATCGGTATTTAATTCGAGTCCTATTTCTTTACCGGTTTTTATTAACACACTTGTATTTAGTTGTATGGTTTCCGTGTCTTCACCTAGCAGTACCAAATCATCGGCATACCCCAAAACCGGAATCTTGTCACCCATATTTAAGCCTTTCTCGGTACACATCACCTTTTCTATGACATATTCTAAAGCTATATTAAATAACACAGGTGAAAGGGAGTCACCCTGGAATCCATGACTTTTGGTGATATTTTGTGAACTAAAATATGTGAGTAGGGCGTTCGAACCTACGTCACACCCTCCAGCAAGCCTGGGGGGCCGCTCTCATTGTTGGTCAGCGAGTCCATCGGACTTAGCCGGGAGGAGCTTCCGAGGAAATTCCACCGACCATTCCCACATCCGCCACCCGTGGGACGCTCCCCATACGCGGTAATGAGATCCGCGCGAAAACTTAATTTGTTATACTTAATTTGTTATACCAATCTTTAATTTAATAGGTTTGATATCATGTCTTTATTCTTGTTGAAATAGTCTGATAAAATTTATACATCCAATTTTTAATTTTGGCTTCTAAATGCATTTCCTTTCTTTCTTTATAATAATTAACCCTTTCTCATTGTTATTAGTGATATAAAATTCTTAAATATCTTCTGTGAAAGTATTTTGTAATCAACTAATGGAAAGAAAAATGAAAATAGTTTTCCAGGTTGAAGATTTGAAATAGAAATAACAACATTTTTAAAAATTGGGGCCATCTGTGGTGCAGTTGCTAGCATACAGCTTTTTTTGCTCAAGATTGCAGGTTTAAACCCAGCAGTTGTCCATAGGATTTTTAAAGAGAGTAAAAAATCCCTGGTCTTGTCTTCCTTTAGAGGAAACATAAAGTGGTGGCTTAGAGAGCCTGTGCGATGTTAGTTACTCGGTTAAGATCCCTATCTTAATTAAACTTGGATTGGCAAAGTTCAGTGACTCCCGTTATAGAATAGTCCGATAATCCACAGTAGCATAAATTAAATGTCGTGTCAAAGTCATTAAATGAATAAAGTAACAATAAATATTATCTAATATACAGAATCATTGTACTTGTATTGCCTATTTTATTTTATTAGTTAAATGATATTTCATTTATTTTCATTAAATAGCGTTTATTGAATGCTAAAGTAGCATTTCTTATTATATTATTATTATAAATTTGATGCGCATGGTATAAATTGGCTCTTCTGGTTCATCGATTTCCATGAAAAAGTTATTGAAACATCACGGGTGTTTAGTAGTCTTAAATATAAAATTTCAGTTTTGTACGACTTTTGATTTTTCTGCTAGACTTACCACTGACAGACCATTTTGAGAGAGTTGATTATTTGGACTCAGGGGACCCTAAAACGCATATTTCCGTTATAAACTTGAATTCAAAAATTTTCACGATTGCAATGATTTTCCTTAATATATATTTCATTTATAGGTAAGTAAAAGTAATAAAAATTATTATTTAATACCTGTACCCAATATAACTGCACCCTCTAAAGAATCTTGACTTAAATCCATTTTGAATAAAAGTAGGGATCCATCTTGTTTCTTGGCCAATGATTGAGGAAGCAGGTGATTTGGCTAAAATCAGGCTTAATCAGCCAACATTTGATTACCCACACAATAGAAGGTGAAAGAGCCCCAGATCTCCCTACCCCTCTTCCGCAACTGAAAAATAGATATCCTTTCAGTTACCCCTCTCATCTAATTATCATTATGATTAACAATTATAACTCACTCAATCATAGATATATTGATTCAATGAGAACACATTTCTTATGAAAATTATTGAATGTTACATGCACAGTTAATGTTATTCTATTTGTTGCAGATTAAATGAAGAAAAGTAAATATGATGACTGAGATTGCAGCTTGTATTGTGCAAATCTGGTCTATTTATTTATGCTAGTTGAAGCTTTGCATCTCTTGGAGTCTTCTTTTGTTTCCTTATAACATCGATCAATGACTGACTGGCCTTTCCTATCCTTACATGTGAATAAGAAGAGACAACAGAATGATAAAATTAGTGGAGCTTGGAATTTCTTATAGAATAATCTTTGTTGTTTCATGTTTGCCTGCAAATAAAAAATTTAAGTTCGAAATTGAGAATTTTTGTTTCCTTATGAGCCATCCCCTTGCAACTCATATAATTTCTTTAGCCATTTAAGTGAGTTTTATCCACTGTAATTTTGCACTATATCATTTCATTTTATCTTTTCAACCATCAGTTCCAAAAATGCATTAGCAACATCCATACTGATATGGAAAAAAAAATTACCTGTTTTAATACTTCCAGACTTCACTAAAAGCTTTTGACCAAACAAACTACTCTATCCTTTTTTCCCTATTGAAATCTCTATCTTCTGTAACTGTTCTACCTTGTGGAATCTTTTCTTTCCGGCCGTACTCGAACAGTTGTAATTCCTAATCAACCCTTATCTTGCTTGTCCTATTGTGAGGAATGTCCCTAGCTTTGAGTATTTTTTCCCTCCTCATCAATTCCTATATAAATTACCTTTCCTATTCAATCCAGAGATGGATATTTCCTCACATTCATGTCAATAACTTCCAAATCAATTTATCATTTTCATCTTCCCCGTTATTGGTACCCTTTACATAGGAATGTTCAGGAATGTAGGATCAGGCACTGTTGTAGGTTCCAATTTTCTCCTAAGGTCTATCTTCATCCTTCCTTATGTTTTCCTTCATTATAACTCTATTTATATTCAGTACCTCCGTATAAAATCCAATTATCACCTTAGACCAAACACTGTCCTGAAAATCTCATGTTGCCTTAATTTTGCATCAATTGATAATAAATACCTTGAAATTATTTCCGCCTTATTCTTCCACATTCTTCCCTAACCTCCTTGTATCCTCATTTTTCCCATTTCGACTATGGTTTTGTGTTAATAATTATGGCCTTTTGAATGTGCTGATAAATGGATTGAAACGAATCATGAATTGCATTTTACAATTTTTCTTTGGTACTTCTTGACAGTCTCATGTATTACATCCAGTGTATGAGTTCAAGTGGTTTTTCCTCTCAATCTGATGGCAATATTTCCTATGGATGGATTGTTCCTCAGACAAACCATTAACTCTCCCTTCCCCTTTTATATTTACAAGATCCCATTTACCATACCCCTTTCCACAGACCCAAAACATATGAGGGAATAGAGAGAGGAAAAGGAGAGAAAGTTGATGAAAGACCAGAAACAAAGATAAAATTAATCATATTGTAACAAAGGCAGAGGTATTCTGACCTATGGAGACCTCGTATGGTAGAAGCAGGGTGGTAACTTGAGGGTGTAATAACATTTCAATTAGAACAAGGTGAAGTGTTTAGTGTGGCTGATTACTGGAGTAGTAATCCGCCATATTTATAATTAATACTTAGTTTCTGTACCAGACTAGTTTTTTGCCCCAAGGTCAGTATATGCCTGCGGGATCACTTGTAGCTGGGTGGTTAGCATAACAGCCTCCTATGCCAAAGGTCACGGGTTCAAACCCACAGGTGGTCCTAGGATTTTTTAATGGGAGTAAAAAATCCTTAGTTATGCCGTCTTTCGGAGAGGACGTTAAAAGGTGGTCCCGAGCCTGTGCGGTGTCAGGTACTCGCTAAAGATCCCTATCCTAATAAAACATGGATAGGCAAAATTTAGAACTCCCACTGTAGCATCGTCCAATTAGCCATAGTAGCATAATGTGATGTTAAATAAATAAACAACTAAGTATATGCCTGCTATGATTTATTTATTGTTATAAAACCGTAGTGTATATACAAATATTAATATGATTATTAAAGTCCAAAGTAAAATATTATTAAATATAAAGTCTTCTTTAGTCCAACCTTTGGCTGTAGGGTAGGCACGGCTAGCGCTATCTGTGTGCAAGCATGTGACCCTGCTGCTCTAGTGTAGCTCTGCTATACCTTCTTGCTTCTCCACCAGAGGTTAATTTGAGTATTTCAAATAAAATGTGGTGAAAAATGTTTACACTTTTAAAAATCAATTTGGGTAAAGTTAATATTTTTAATTATCTCATTTGTAAGCAAAGCTGTAATTTCACTATAAGCTGTAATTTCATTATTTGCACGTAATGCAACCTGAAGAAATATTTTTATTTACTTATCTTTTCTCTTGATGTTAAATCATATTATGTTTTATTAATGCAGTTCTTTTTCCAGTTATAACTTTTATTATTGATCATACGCTTTTTTCTTGGGGGTCTAGTTTCTTATTCTATTCTATTCTATTCTAAAAAAAAAAAAAAGTAATTTTGAAAACAGAACTTACGTTAGTGTGATTACTAACTGCTAGATCATTTGCAAGCTTAATTCAGACATGCCGGATATTAGTCATATTTTCCTAAAGGTTTTCTAAATGGATCATTCAGTTAGTTTTGCCAATTTTCATAAATAGTTAGAAAGTAGTAAAGTAATAAATTTCTTTTAATTAAAAAATTGTAATTAAAAAATAAATAAAACCCATTTATTCAAGATAAACAATAACTTTTTTAACACCTTAAAATCCTCCTTTTGATTCAACATCTCCCAAAATATGTTTCTTGTACCAAAAGGTAAGCTTTTCAGCAAATACGAAAAGAAGCACTGTGTTAGGTGCAATCCTGAAATAGTATGGTCCAAACCCTTTCCAGAGAGCAGTGACTCCTTCTTTCTTAAAAGTCTTTACCCAAACATCGAACATACTGGAGTACTCACCTTTACCGCCCTCTTTCTTCATTGTTTGAACTCTGAAAAAAGCAATTCCGTAAAGTTAACTCCAGATGATATTTATGGATTAACTCTCTTTAGTTACCTTGTTTTTGCCATATCTATAGGTGCAGTTGAAAAAGCGTATACAAAGCCTGATATTAGGCTCGAAACAAAATGACAGCCAATGTTATCATTCATATAACCTGAAATGGTTTGTAGAATTACGAAATGTAGTTTCTCTAAACTTTTACCTAATTAATTAAATACATTTATCAACAGCTTTTCTTTATTTCATAACATACTACATATAATAATAACAATAATTTATTGAAGTTTGAATTTTTAATTAGTTTCTAATTTTATATGCTTATTTATGGTTTAACAACTCTTAGTTATAACCAGCATTGCAGGAGTATGTCCAGACAGTGCTTTACCCTGCTCATGGCATTGTGTTAACTTGTGCTCAAGTTGTGGCACTAATTATTGAGCAAGTCATATCTTTTTAGATTTCAGTCATCCTGTGAAACCTTTTACCATTTCTTTATAATACAATTTTTTTCCCCCTTCTCCATCTCCTGTTTCAACTTATAAATTATTTTTGTAAATTAACTTGAAATTCTAGTGTTGGTGTATCTGAAATTGATCCGATTACCATTCCTTAAAATGTAGTGTTTGGCTTGCACATAAGATGTCAGTTGAGTAACATTTCCCAACATCGCCCTCAGTACTGTTGGGGTCACTCCTGTCCAGAGTGTTGCTAATCCCTCTTCTCTTGTCATTCGAATTAAGGCGTCAATGACATGTTTATATTTTCTCTGTTCATTATCGGGTAACCGCCTGTCTGCTGTCATACGCACCAATGCAACCTGGTGTCAGAGATGAAATCTAGTGTTAATAATAATTTATCAAATTAAATAATCAGAATAACAATAAATATTAATATATATACCTACATCAGTCGGTGTGGCTATAGTTGAAGCTATAAAACCAGCTACTAAACTGGAACCGATTTGAGCTTTGAAACCTTCAATTCCACGCCTGGTGGACAGTTGAACAGTTTTAGGTCATGTCATTGTGAAATTAGAAAAAAAAAATAACTTCTACTTTATTCTAGAAGTTCCATTACTTCTAGTTTTTAATTATAACAACTGAAAATCTACGCACTAGTCTCATTTTATACTAGTTGATCATTGTTTGTAGGATAAAATGATTTAGATGTAAATGGTTAATTGTTCATGACAAGTGTATATATTGAAGAAATATTTATCAATATTATTAGGAAAAGTTAGTCAGTTATTTTGTCATGGAAGAAATTGCACCCAAATAAGTGTGATTTTTCTATGACCAAACACCCAACCAACTGTTATAATTCATTCTTAAGTAAACTGTTCTTCCATCATTATTATCTGTATTGGGTTGTATATTTCTATTTACGATAAAGTACTGGGATAATGGCTCTCAGATACCCTGTGGAATTGAGGAGATTCTTAAATACACCTGGAATCATATGAAGAATAACAAGCTGGCACACAATGAAATACAAGTGACAAACATTAAAGAGATGTGCCTTTTTTTTTTTTTTTTTTTTTTTTTTTTTTTTTTTTTTTTTTTTTTTTTTTTTTTTTTTTTGTCATACAAAAGATAAGAGAATAATTCATAGATCTCCATCAGAATCAAACTTATGGAAAATTATTTTATATAATCTACTAAGGGAACAGATGGTGATAAACTACCTCTAAAAAGTGCTACCCTGTAAAAGTGTTTTCACAGGTTTGGATTGAGGTCAAAAGCTTTCTGGATTCCATTGTATATTACCATAAGATATTGCAAATAGCTCTTGAGTCCAGCTAATTTTATATGGAAAAAAAATAAGACCCTTTGCCTTTTGTGTGGGTGGAAGAGAATGTTAGACTCAACTCAGGTTAAGATAAACTTTAATCAAACTGCTTCACATGCAGTACAGTGGGAGATACTGACTGGAGCCAATGCTCATGATGCAGTGTAATAAATTTCCATTTTTAACAGTTTTTCTTAGCAAACCAAAGATTGAAATGTATTTTGTGGAGTCACACATAAAACAGAAAGGTACTCTGCAGAATAAGGATTCCTGTTTGGATGGCAGGATGTTAAACCCTCACCTTCCCATCTAATCATTCCTCTCCCCCTCCCTCCCTCCAAAAAAACTATATATCTATCTGCTCCGGGGTTATATCTGAAAAAATATATTGACTTAACAATTAAAATAAATAAGTATAGCGGTACTGAAAGACAATGACAAATGATATAAAATTTAACATTAAAATCTTGTATGGAGATCCTGTTTTTGCCACTAAATAGAAATTATATGATCATTAGCCTTACTCTGCAAACTTTTCAATGGACATTTGATATACACCTAGACGGGTCATCGTATAGCAAATCTGCCTTGCTATGTTCGCCGAAAAACCATCGTAAAGTGCCATAGGGCCTTCATTTCTCCAAATGTTGAAAAAGGCATGAAAAGCAGTTTTATGGTCCCTCGATTTTCCGCCTTCACCGCTCAACTGCATTCGATTTTTTATGACATCTATTGGTTGACAAAAAACCACTGCTCCACACCTGTTATTAAATAAAATGTGTTAGAGGAAATAACTTCAAATTTTGGTTTAATAAGAACTTAAAGCAACAACCTACATTTGCAATCGGTGTTGCTTATATCTTCAACTTAAATTTGCTTGCATTTTCATCACTACAAAAAGTTATATCTCGATATATAGATTTGCTAATTAGGTGTAAACAAATCTTTCTATCGAAGGTCCATTTCAGGCTGTGTATTCATTTAAGGAAATCTTTTGCACCCTCAATAAAACCATCCTATTATATCTCAGTATCTAATTAGCATAAAGTGTGTTCGATTGAACTATCTAATTTTTTTTAAATAAAAAGATTTGACATATTTTCTGTGTTGTAAACAACAATCTTGTAAGAATGAAATCTAAGGCCAAAGTTGTTTGAAAACAGGAAGAAGACGCTCATAACTCTGCTAGTTGAGAGGAAAAAGTATGGCAAAACTTAGAAAATAATTCTGGAAACGGAACTTAAGAAAAGAGCTGGCCATGGATCTTGGGAATTTGATTCAGGGTGTGTAATCATGTTTATGATAATCATGCAGCTTCCTTACTTTGTGGATAGAAGCCCCTGATGATGTCCCGCAACGTTAGTCGATACATTGGTTGATGAATAGTTTTTCACTATTTTCTTCTCTTTTTTTTTACCCACAACCTGACCATCTCTTCCTTCATAATTATATAATACTAAAAATTGTGCTAGATGTTTAAGAAATTCTAGTTACTCCTCCTTCTTAATATTCAAATAAAATGAAACGAAATCCATTCTTGTGCTACCATAAATGTAATTATTAATAAAATTTCAGTACTTTATAATAAATATGGTTAACAGAACTGGAGTCAATTGACATCTCATTTAATTTTATATTCATTTCAATGCACCATGGTCTCTTGTTGTTTTACTAATTTAGCGCCACTTTATGTTTCTGTGGCTAATCGGATAACACAATGGAGTCCTGAATTTCGCCTATCCACATTTTATTACCATAGGGATCTTTAACGAGTACCTGACAACGCACATGTTCGGGACCAACATTTTACGTCTCCTCCGAAGAACAGCATAACTAAGGAGTTTACACTACCATTAAAAAATCCAAAGGTTAAAAGATTGAACCCGGAGCCTCGAGCTTATAAGGCTGTTATGTTAGCTACTACATCACAGGTTAATCATATGGCCTCTTGTTTCTAATTTGCAGCAAGTGGGTCTGGGGTTATTTATTTATTTTTTTTTTTTCCACCTGCTGTCCTATTTATTGAGCTCTTAGGTTGTACAGGCTCATGAAAAAAATCTAGCGCATCGAGTTGAGACTGTGATTAGCTTTATTCATTTCATTCATTCCCTTAAAAATTGTTTAACTAAATGTACACCCCCTGACACAATATTTTTCGGCGGTAATATCTTCTCCACTCATTTATTTTTTAAATATATTTATTTATTATAATCCAGAGCCGTCTTACCGCGACACTGATCAGGTAAGCTCTACGTGATTAAATGGATGGCATGTCAGACATGAGGGAGGTAAGTACCTATTGGCAATTCCTAGTTAAAATTTAAATTTTAAGTTTATTCACACAGGTTCTATGGTGACAGAAAATAATCACATGGAGCTGAAACGATAAGATTAATGGTGGCCAACTGGTACTATTTTGGTATGAGAAATGTGACCAGTAGCTTGCGTGTTGTTGTCATGACAATTTTATACCTGTGACAAAAAGTTTACTAAACAATCTTTATAATTAGTTTAAATCAGTCATATTTTGTATAAAATAAGGGGGCAATAAGTTTACCATTATTATTAAAGTGAATTTTATTGCCATTAAGCCAAATTTGTTGTTGTTTTTCAATGAAAATGCTCGCAAGAAATGAAACTGAATATAAGTTTAAATCTTATTACTAAGAGTATTATATGTACTTTTTCGGTGATTGAAAGCCTTTATAAGGAGCCTCTACAATATTTATATTACTAAAACATTGTTAAGTGAAAGTAGCCATAAAAAATTGTTTGTAAAATAAAAATTTCAAATGCGTCTTTTTAGCCATCACATAATGTGCAGTAGGGTTTTTCCGTTCTAAAAACTGTATCATTTGGTGGCTAAATAGAAATAACCTCAAATAATAGCGAAAGAATACTAAAAAAGAGAAACAAAGCCTTATTCAGGCTAGGAGCAAGATGATTCAAAACAAACGAACGTGTAAAACAGCCTTTCTACATCCGTTCATACCTCTAGACTCAGTTTCCTGTATTCCTTAAGAATCCATCGATTCCCATTGCGAAAGAATTTATTAATTTGATATATAATTGATATAAGTTTCGAAGTATTCTCACATCGCAAGTAACTTCATACAATTAACCCTTTAGCGACCGAATGCGTTGAAATTTTGAGGGATTACTGGACCGAGTGGTAATAATGCAGACTGTGATTGCTGAAGCAACTGCTTTTTGATTCTGCAATCATGTTATTTTCTTTGATCCCATATAGTTTTCTATCATCCTCTTACACAAAATTAATCTGAAGCATTTGCGACATTTTTTGTCAAGGAAAAGTTCTTCAGCCTGTAATGAGGGTTACTAGATGACTTTTGAAATAGTACAGTTGCTTACGGTATAGAAATGCTGGAAAAACCAAGTTACTAAAGCAGCTCATGGTCAGTAGAGCACGCCTTGTAGTCTAATAGAGGTCAGTAGGGTTCACGGTTCCCAGTCCATCAACTACAGTAGCTCACGATCGCTCAAGGGTTAATTTATAACACCATTATTTACTAAACGTTGGGATCCTTTGTGATTTTTACACATCTGTACATACAAGGCAGAAAGTCGACTCCATGTCGTTGAAAATAAAAGTTCTTAATCAGATTTATATGTTCAAAATTATCACACAGTAATTCCTAATGCTTACCCTGCTAAACCACTTATGATAAATTTTGCGTAGTTCGGTATTTTTGCATGTTGTTTCTGCTCTTCTTTTCCTTTTGTCATGATGAAAATATTTTTTTGTTGTTTTCATGAGATTTTTTTGCCCCGTTAATAAGTCGAAATATACCAGAAGTACACTATAACATAAATTTAGTGGTGGGTCATTGATGTGAATGTAAAATTTCCGACGACATTAATAAACATATGGTACTAATTTTATTTTGTGAAATTTAAAAATGTAATGCTTTCCGACATAATATTGTAACTTTCTGAACCAAGCTTGTTGATTTTTAAAAAATCAACTACAATTTAAAAGGATAAAGCCTAATTTGAATGTAGTCAGTTCAATGAAAAAACGGTGAAAACTGACCACATCGAGAATGATTGGAGCAGTATGAGTAGGATTCGAACCCAAAAGCAGATTCCATATAATGTTGCATACAGGGATGGCAAAGAACGATGCCTTCTCGTGGAGCTCCTCTCATTTTCTTTTATATAAGTATGTGCTTTTGGACTAAGCTGATTTTTTTTACTCAGTTGGGTTTTTAGTTTGATTTTTTTAACTTAGTAATCCATTGGAATCTAAAAATACCAATGAAATCCCTTACATTTTGACTCAAGCTAAAAATGGTAGCCAGTAAAGAGCCCACCTAACTTTTGATAAAAGTAGAACAAGCCAAACCTGTACCACTACAACCCATGAAGGGTCTTGGGCTCAGTATATATAGAGATTGCAACTATTTCTAGGCCAAAGGCAGTGCAATGAGGTGATTAGGTGTTAATCGCGCTCAGCCGCCAGGTTTTTCCCCAATTAATTTGGGTACCCACTTTATAGAGGCTGGGTCTGCCCCAGGAGGGTCTCCATACCCTAGGGTCGCCCCCCGCCTGAATTAACAGAATAAATAATATTCTGCCACAGCCGGGATTCGAACCCAGGACCCGGAGCACAGCAGACTAGTGCTCTATCCACTAGACCACGCCGCTCCCTGAGAACAAGCCAAAACTCGAAGAAAATTAGAAATGTATAATATTGACAAAAAAGGAGAAAATTTAGGCTAGTTAAGGTAAGAGCCTTGAAAGTCTTACTGATTGTATTTTTGATAGCATCTATGAAATATTATAAGTTTACTGAATACATTTTAAATTAGCCTTATTAGAAAGTAAATCAGTGCTTTAAGAATTCATGTTTTCAAGTATTTAGTACTCAAAAAATCTACTAGGAAGTAATCTTTGATAAAAAAAGGTACTGTCCAATCACTCTCGTTAAAAAAAAATAATTTTTGAAGCCAAATGAAATTTTATAAGTTATGTTGAATACAAAAGATAATTAAGATTTATTAAGGAGAAATTATTACCAGTTGTTGGAATAACATGGTTAAGTATTGTGAAGCATTTTTATCAAGTTCGAGTTGCTCTATGGTTCGTTACTTTGAAAAGAAGGGAATTCTTGGTTACCCACGTGTTTATTTTCAAAACTGGAAGGTTGTATTTCTCATGGAGTCTTGACATTCATTTATATAGTACGAAATTGACTCTGTTGGAAGAATACAGGCTCAAAAATGTTGGAAAAGCCCTCTTTGAAAATTTGACTTCTGACTTTGGAAGTCCACCGCAATCACAAAATGATGTAGGTTCCAATATTTTTTCTTCCTTTTTTTATCCTCTCTTTATTTATGAATTGTAATTTAATTTTATCTCCTCTTATAGTTTTTACAGACCCTTGGCGCCCCACACATTGATTCCTTTAATTATATGTTGGAGACTGGTCTTAAAATGATGCCAGAAACATTAGACCCTGTTGAATTTGTCTTCCAAGGCTCTAATTTGCTGTTTAAAATAACTGTAACTTTTATCATCTGTATTATGGTTAGTTAATCTTGGTTCCTAAATTCTTATTTGGCATAATCTTTCTCATGATATGTTGTAGAGTGTGTCTCTTCTTCCTCCAACTGTTCCTTCCAGTGTTATTGGTGTTAAAAACAATTTAGTATGGCCAACAGAATGCCGGCAAAGGGCATCAACATATGGTGGTCGATTAGTCATAAATTTTCACTGGGAAATAGGAGGCATAGAGCAAACTCCAATAGAAAAAGACTTAGGAACTCTTCCTATAATGGTCAAGGTAAATATTGTGGACGAGTTAATGTTTTGGTGTAGGAGTTAACTGATCATTACATTCATCAGTTGAATAATCTCTGTTTCAGTCTGATGCATGTCACTTAGCTAATCTTTCTCCCGAACAACTTATCGAACATGGAGAACATGCAGAAGAATGGGGAGGCTATTTCATTGTAAAAGGTAATGAAAAGCTTGTTAGAATGTTACAGCTGACCAGAAGAAACTACCCCATTGCTGTGAAACGACCAACTTGGAAGCAAAGAGGAAATTTGTTTTCTGATCTTGGTGTCCTAATGCGATGCGTGCAGAGGGATCACACATCAACTGTGAGTACTATAAATAGTCATCATTGTCAAATTCTTCTTTATTGGCAAAAGATCATTATGATATTGTGGATTGTAACTTATTGTTTTATTTTTTCAGAATAATGTATTACATTTTGTAACTGATGGTACAGTTAAAGTAATGTTTAGCTATCAGAAAGTTCTTTATTATGCTCCTTTAATGCTTATTGTCAAATGTCTAGTTGATTTTTCTGATGAAGGAATTTTCAAAGCATTCATGGATGGTTATGAAGATGATCAGTATATGAAAGGGTAAGTTTTTTAAACTCTTTTTATAGATGCCTTGTTTGTTTTCACTGGTTTAGTGTTCTATTTTTAAGCTGCAAGGAAATACAGACAATTTTCCATGTTTTGTAATTGAATCGAATTTATAGATTATTCAAAATATTTAATATTATTTCAATTATTTACAAAATATTTGAAGACTATTCAATTAAAATATGTGAAAATAAATTATTGCATTCATTTACCTGCCTAAATTCGTCGAATTGTTGAACATATTGAATCGGTGGTAATCATCATAATTAAAGTATTAAATACAATTACTATTCATCTATTATACTGTTTCTTTTATTTTTAAAGAGCTATATAAAATATTAATGAAAAAGTTTTAAAGATGAATGTTTTCCTTAGGATTCAGCTCGCTGTATTTGTTTTATGTTATCTCTTGTTATAGATGTATTCTTTCGTATACCAAACTGTTGTTTAATGTTGCAACTAGGTGTTTGGTCTTGTTTTTATTAAAAATAAAATCAACAGAATTATCATCTGTTCTGATTCCTTATTCAAGAACTTCTTTGGTAATTTAATTATTTCTTCAGCAAGTAGAAGTTAAAAAAAAAAATGACATCAAAAACTTTAAAAAGTAATCAAAATTGTAATAAATCTAATTGAGGTATTTGTATCATAATGTAATAGTAACAGACATCTACAATAAGGTTCTCAGTGGTTGTCAGACATTTTATTTTTTTTATTAATATTATTAATCGATATCAATTTTTAAATTATTTTATTTTAGGTGTATTCAGAATATGTTGAGGCTGTTGCATACTGAAAATATTCATTCATCAGAGGATGCACGTAAACTGCTCGGAAGAACATTTAAAGTGAAGTTGATTGACATGCCTTCGGATTTCAGTGAAGAAGATTATTGTGATTATATAATAAAGTAATTTTCTAATTGCTCCTATTTACTTTGTTTTAATTATGGGTTGAGTTAGGACAGTTTTGGTCTAGTAATTGTGATCCACTGTCACTAGAATAGAAATAATAGTATAGTACAAATTCATGTATGTATTGAACCATAGACTCTGCTTGGGGTTTCTGGAGTAGGGATGGATTGTGGCGTTAGTAATGTCAGTGGCAAGTTTTTCCTGTTCCTATATTTGATACTTTTGGTCACATGTTGCAGATATATCAATCTCTTATTTTTAAACTTATAAAGTGTGTTTTAAAAAAAAATTGAAACGATTATTATTTTCACTTACCTATAAATGAAATATATAGTAAGGGAAAGTATTGCGTTTGTGAACATTTTTGATTTTCCGATTTTCAATAGAGAGACATGTTTTAGGGTCTCCTGAGTCCAAATGACCAAGTCCCACAAGGTCTGTGTGTATGTGTGTCTGTGTAAGTCTTGTACGAAAATGAAAAGTCGTATTAAACTGAAATTTTATAAGTGATTATTATATGTAAAAATTTAAAATAGTTATATTATTTAATTTAGATCATATGTTTCCAACGAAACTGAATAAATTTTTATTTAAATTAACTTAAATCTTTTTTCAACTTTGAGTTTGTTTAATAGTTCTTAAATTGATTTTGAGTAAGTTAAAGTATTTTGTTGCCTGCACCAGATTTTTTTGTATTTAAAATATAAGTTAAATTATGTTAAACAATTACTAAATAATTTGAAAATAATTTTTCATTTTTGATTTCTGCCTTACATTATTTTTCATATGGGAAAGACTAATTCAGTTTTCTAATTATTTAGGCATTGTATTTGCATTCATTTGGATTCATACACGGATAAGTACAACTGTCTCACTATGATGGCACAGAAGTTATTTTCTATGGTCGCTGGTAAAGCTGCTATTGAAGGTGTTGATGGAGTTATGATGCAAGAATTGTTGTTAGGTGGACATTTGTACATGCTGGTAATATGCTTATTTTAATTTTATTAACTTTTTTTTTAATTTATAAATTGGCACTTTAAGGTTTTTATATTTTCTTTCTACTGGGGTCTCACGCTCTCGGCTTGTGGTCTCAGAATTTTATTGAGTCACCCTTTTATGATTTTCATTCAATCTCAGAAAACCCTCAGATTCTGATTCAAAGCATTCAATTCAAGAGAGCACTGACTGAGCTTCTAGTTTTTGAATAATTCTATTTATTTATTCATTAATTCATTTTGGTGCTTTTATAGTAATTAATTTTTATGAACATTATTTTATCAGGTTTTAAAAGAAAAATTGCAGAATTGGTTGAATTATGTAAAATTTAACATTCTCCGAAGGGATACAAAACATTATCAGCTCAATCATGGTATTATTATTATTATTTAGTTTATTAAATTTTCATTTTGTTATACTTGTAGTATAATGAACATTTTATTTATTTAGATGAAATGAGTATTATACTAAAGAAAACTGGTTGCATCGACAGTTCCTTTGAAAATTTTTTAGCAACAGGAAACATATCAAGTAAATCAGGACTGGGTTTAATGCAAGATAAAGGTAAGGTATTTTTAACTAAAAGTTTATAATTTGAATAATCATTAGCTAGTTAAAAATCAAAACCGAATTAGCCTATTTATGCACTAGTTATTATCATATGATAGATTTTTTTTCCTGAGCTAAAAACCATTTTCAATTCACAGAAATGCAACGTTCATATAATATTGCAGTGTTTATTATCTTTAATGTTTTGTTTTGCGCCTACAAATTTTTATTTGAAGACCACTTTGAATTTCTGTACCATTTGAAGAAAACTGCTGCAGAATCGCATCAAAGCTTGTATTTAGCATATTTGTAAAAAAAATTTGTGAGCTTTAAAAATTCAAAAGTGGTGAGTCTGATGTGAGAAATAAAGAACATGGGAGACCACAGAAAAAGTTTAAAGACATTGATTATTAGGCCAAATTTCTACAAAAAGAAGACAATACGATTATGTTTGGTGGAATCATAAGGGTTATTATTTATATAGTATTATGAGCTGCCTAAACATGGAGAAACCGTTAATGCTGAATGCTACTGACTGGAAATGATCGATAAGTATCAAGCATTGGGTGAAAATGCTTGATATGTCAATGACCATCTACGCCGAATAAAACCAGTTGGACACGGTGCTGCTTTAGGAAAATCTTAGTGCATATAGCTTACTCGCCAGATTAGGCTTCCCAATCCTCTGCTACAATTTGTTTGAATGGGACAAAATCTCAGAGCAATACTTCTCTTAGTATAAATACCAATAAGCAATACCTTATCACTGTGGCTTGATGACTGGTTTGTCTTTAAGCTAATCAATGTAATTTAACACTACTAACTTTCCTTTACCATAGCACTCACCATACTATATTATAATGAGGAAGATAGTTGGGAGTGCAGTCATCAGAAAGAAACACACATTAAAAAGTAGCACTTATTTTAATGTATGTTTCATTCTGATGACCGCACCCCCAACCATCTTTCTCATCTAATATTATCAGCGGTCAACTAAACTACATCATTACTATATTTAAAGTATTATTAATTCATTAATTCATGTTAAAGCATAGCCACTAGGAGGGTTCTATATTTAGACTGTCTATATATAGCTGTATTACAATTTTTTTAACTTACTACTTAACTGATTTTTAAGTTTTATGTTTGAAACTTGTAAGATCTTAAGTATTTTATGGCTCAAACTTATAAGATCTCGAGCATCCATTTTGTAGCTGTGAGTGTTTGATTTTAAGATGATATATAATTAGATTTATTTACCGTCGCATTTTACACTGAGCTATCTGTGAAAGACCAGTACTTCCAGCTGATAATTTAAATTCAGGGTGGTTCAATAGCATGAATTAGTGAACTATATAGAGTTTAAAAAATTAAAGTGCATGAAGAATCATAATATATTTATTTAAACACATAAAGAGATATAAGAAACAAAATTAAACATATAAAGATAAGGTAATAAACAATTTAAAGACATTTACTGTTCCAATAAAGAAAACTCTGGTGTGGACAACACGCGACTTTCACTTACCTCGACTTTTAAAATCAATTTAGAAACTTTTAATATACTTCAATTTAAAAAATATTTGAAGTTGATTTTAATAAAACTTGTATTAATTTTCTTTTGAAACATATGATTTAGATTAAATAATATAACTATATTAAATTGTTATTCAGTAATAAGTTTATTCCCCATTTGTCACTTTATATTACCTTTTACAACTTAGTGTATCGGATAATATTTTTTCTAAAATCTTTCTCTTTCCAATGGTATATTATACGTCTATGTTACTGTTCTTATTATCAAAAACATAAAAAATGCATAAAAAAATATGTTTGCACTTTTCTCCTTTAGTTGTTTATCAAATTCACTCAACTTAGCTGTTTATATTTAGCTGTTATTTATCAATGCTAATAAGATGATGTGCCTAATTTTTTTAAATCTACAAAATTAAAGGTACTTTAGAGAAGAAAATAAAAAATATGTGCATTCAAGTCCTGTTAAACTATTTCAATCAGAATGAAACCTACGTCATATTAAACCCCATAAATTTTACATCAACAAAGCAAGTTTAATCAAAATCGTTAAAGCCGTTTAAGAGAAAATCATAAAATGGTACAAAAGGCATAGTATAAATTGGTTCTTCTGGTTAGCTGATTTTGATGGAAAAGTTGTTGTAACATCTCAGGCATATAGTTGTCTTGAATATGAAATTTCAGTTTTGTACGACTTATGGTTTTTGCGCTAGACTTACCACACACGGACACACACACAGACCTTTTTTTGGGACTCGGTCATTTGGACTCAGGAGATCCTAAAACGTGTGTTTCCTTCGAAAACTGGAATTCGAAAATTTTCACAATCGCAATACTTTCCCTTGCTATATATTTTTCTTATATAGGTAAGTGAAAGTAAAAATAATTTTTAAAAATGATATAATTATGTTCTTCAGAAATAAATTATATTAACAAGTTAAATATAGAACATATTCACGTAAACCATGTAGTAGAAATGCAGTTGAATGATGATGAAACCAACCTCAGGGCGGCAATTCCAAGCTCCAAAGGGTATGACGGGAAGATGAACGCAGTGAGTGAAAAAATATGTTTATTGTTTGTTGAGTTAAGATTAATCTGTGAATGGCATAGCCTCATCCATCAGCTGCTCTCTCAACACTTCAAAGCCTTCAACTTATTAATAAAATAAATGAAGTATGTCCCTGATGAAAACATAAAATTCTCTATAGAATTATTATGTTTTGAAACAAAGATAAACCTTCTCTGGCCTTTACAAAAAAATAAATAAATCTTGGCCCTTTCCTTCTGGTTAGTGAAGGATGTTGACTTCTGAAATATTATAATCGGCTAAATGTATTTAACATAATCTTATTTTCTTAAGTTTTTATATTCTTTTTATATAAACAAATTTTTTTTTAGTCAGATGCAAATAAAAAACAAAACAATATTAATTCACTCTATGAAGAGTATTTATTCTAGGTTGTACGCAATCTATGTCTATATCTAAAATAATTCATATGTTTCAGGCTTAGTCATAATTGCTGAAAATATTAACAGAATGAGATACATGTCACATTTCCGTGCAGTCCACCGAGGTGCATTCTTCAAAGATATGAGAACTACTGAAGCTAGGCAATTGCTTCCGGATGCATGGGGTTTTATTTGTCCTGTTCATACACCTGATGGATCGCCTTGTGGTCTTTTAAATCATTTGACTAAACATTGCCAGGTCTGTAAAATATTCTCTTATTAATATTTTTTACTTTTACTTACCTTTATATGAAATATACAGCCAGGGAAAGTATTGCGATCCGGAATATTTTATAATTACAGTTTATTTATGTAATTTGAATTAATTACTCACTGAGAGTGATATAAGCTTTTTAATGATCACAACAAACCAAGAAAATAAAAAAGTACATGGTTGGTAACAGTAATATAAATTAACATTAATACACATAGTGAACATGAAATGAAAAAACTTTTTTATTATCCTGGGGCCAAAGTCCCTTAAGAATAAAATACAAATACAGAATTAATGACCGGAAACAATGTGGTCATGGCTTTGAACAATAAATTACTAAACTAAAAAGAAAAATAATTAAGGTTGTAATATAAGTACATATTTACAAATCAGACTCTTCAAATGAAAATAAAAAAGCAAAACAGAAATAGCTACTTCATCAATGATAATTTAAGTAATATAAGCACAAAAAAAAAAAAAAAAATGTATTTATATCATCTGCAGTTTGAGGTTATTTTCTGTTTGACTGGGTAAGGAGAAGGTGGTTGAAAAGGAGCGATTTGAAGGAGGAGGCAGTTCTTACATGACGGATCTCAGAAGGGATAGAATTCCAAAGAAAGGTTGCTTTGGCTAGAAAGGACTTGTCAAAGGCAGCAGTACGGTGAGAAGGAGGGTAGAGGTCAGAAAGACGGGATCTGGTAGAACAGGACTGAATTGATGATTTAAATTGAAGAGATTGGAAAAATATAGCTGGGACGATGAGTTCTGATAACCTGGTAGTGGAAGAAAGCTAAGAAATACTGGCATCTGTAATGAGGATAAAGCCACCTTAACTCGGCGTAATACTGGGTTATATCTGGTGATCCCGAATACAAATTGTATTGTAAACATCAACAATAATAGATTTATCAATAAATTATGTTAATACTTCAACACAGTTGTCACTGTAAATGTTTTAGGGTCCCCTGAGTTGAAGTAACCAAGTTGCACAAAACATTGTGTAGGTCTGGGGGAGGAGACGGGTTAGTCTAACACAAAAACCACAAAGTCATATGACACTGAAATTTTATATTTAAGATAACAATAGCTGAGCTGTTACTACAACTTTGTCATCAAAAGCAGCCAACCAAAATAGCCACTTTCTCAAAAACGGCTCTAACGATTTTGATTAAACTCACTAAATTGATGTAAAATGTAAAATTTTACGGACTTTAATATCATTAATGGGTTGATTCTGATTGAAATATTTTGACAGGGCTTGAATCCCAGTATTTTAAATTCTCTTCTGGTTGTGTACTTTTAATGTAGTAGAGCTTAAAAAAAACAAAAACAAAACATCTTTGTAGCGTAGATTAGAAACGGCTAAATATACACGTTGAAAAAATTTGATATCCAGCTTGAAAAGAAAAGGGTAAACATACGTTAAGGTAATTTTTTGTTCTGAATACAAGAATTTATGAATTAGATTCGTATCAGTAGTAACTATGCTGACATTATGGATGGATTGAATTTTTAATTCAAATAAAAAATATTAAATTTTATATTGGTATGAATATAGAATAGTAAAAAAATATTAAGGGTCAATATTTTAGTCCAACAGTTGCAATATCTATGAAATGTGTGACAATGAAATCTTAGAACCATAATGTAATATGTAATTAAGAAATATTGTAACTCATTTTATTAAATTACGATTGTGGAAAACATATAAAAAGTTGTTATTAAATGATTTTGGATCTTTACTTATTTCTCAGATATGGAAGGTATGCGATAATATATAAAGTAATAGAATTTCAATTTATGATTAGATTATAGATGTAAATTTTGTATACTGGAAGGAATTAGTCCGGGCTGGCGGTCATTAAATGAAACAACTAAATAGTTTCAACTATTTATTGTTTGCCAACGTTTTGACCCCCTTTGTGGGTCATCATCAGGGCGCATGGTGGGAGACAACATTGTAGAAACGTTGGCAAACAATAAATAGTTGAAACTATTTAGTTGTTTCATTTAATGACTGCCACCCGGACTAATTCCTTCGAGTAATTCTCAACGGTCAACTAATTACATCCACAATAAATTTTGTATAGTTTTTGAATGTGTAATTTATTTTATGCTTGATTTTGATGTATAATATTTATATAATATATATAATTTATATTATATATTATATAATATATAATATTTTTATATCCGTGATGTATAATATTATAATATTTTGAAAATGAAGCAAAAGACTTCGATACGTCAAATGATAATATATAAATAATGTGATAATAAATTTATATTTTAGAAGAGAATGTTCTAATTTTAATATAATTATGAATTTTGTTTTTGTTTTTTTGTTTCATCAGGTAACAAATGAGCCTGATGGAAAACTAGTTTCCAAATTACCTAGTTTGTTAGTTTCTCTCGGAATGCAGCCTTGGAATGCTCCTGGGATGATTCCAACTAAGTTGTGTTACATTACAATGCTTGATGGTCGTGTGATTGGACATGTACCCCAGATGATTGCTGGAAGATTGGTTGATAAATTACGAGTACTTAAAATCAAGGGAGAAAAGGTATTAAATATAATTTAGTAATTTATTTATATTTTTTATCTGTAAGTATAAAGTGATTTAAATCATTTTGACTTAAATGAATATTATGTTCAGTTAGTTTATTATAACTGAATGAGAATGACACCAAACTGGCTACAGACATTTTTAATATTTGATAAATGTCATTTAATTTTTATGTAATTATTATTTGAAATTATTGATATGAATACAATTAAATTAATTTATTTTATTTCTTTTTAAAGGTCCCCAATACACTAGAAATAGTTCTAGTGCCGAAGAAAGATATTACTCACCAACATCCGGGCCTGTTCCTTTTTACAGGACCTGCTAGAATGATGAGGCCTGTTATGAATCTTTCTGTCAATCAGGTTGAATTGATCGGAACTTTTGAACAGGTTTACCTAGATATATGTATTACTCCGGAAGAAGCTTATGAAGGAGTAAGTTAGATAAAAGTGTTAAGTACTGTGATTATATTATAAAAACAATATATTAATAGGTTATTTATTTAAAGCTACCCATTTGTGGTCGAAGATTTTTAGGACCTACAGTACACATGTTTTGCATAACTATTCTAACCTCTACCTCTTAAAGTGAGACACCACTGTTTTAGAATATAAGAAAATGAGGAAAATTTGTCTTTATTTTGTAGAAATTAAATAAACAAATGGACTGCGTTTGTAACTAAGTTAAAGCTAAATTAAATCATCACCTCATTAGACCATAAAATCCTAAAACTCAATGCATAAACTTAATAAACAGATTAGTAGTCAATCTACATCAAAATATTATCTTATTATAATATATATATATATATATATATATATATATATATATATATATATATATCAGTGTTCTTTCAAAGCTTGTAGGCTAAACATGTCTAATTAAGACACTATTTTGTCCAAAATTGCATGATTATGAGAACAATAAATTCTCGAAACGTTGCATAGATATAATTGTTTATTCATTGACTGAAACCTAAGAACAACACAAACTTAAATTATCAACAGTCGAGAACTGATCAAACAATATATATATATATATATATATATATATATATATATATATATATATATATATATTATATATATATTATATTAATATATTATTATCAAGGATATTGAGATCCCTATTTCGTCTGCAATTAATGGTTTAGGATATCAGATTTAAGATTGTTTAATTTTAGACTTTATTCAAGTATTTATTATAATCAATCTGAAATGTTACTGTTTGTTTATTTTAAAGAAAATAAGCTGTACATATGTTGCTCTCGTGCAGCTGCCAATCAATTCTGTTTATTTAGATTAAAACTCAAATATTTAACTGTCACGAGTCAGTATATATCATCCGTTGGCTAAAATGTTTACAAGATATGTGATGTTAAAGATTATTACATTCAATATTCTATTTTTTTTATTTTTTTTATTTATGATATAAATTCACTTGTTACTATAGAGTTATATGTTTTAAATTATTTTGATTTCAGATTACAACACATCAAGAACTATCTAAAACAAGTTTTCTAAGCAACCTTGCATCCCTTATACCAATGCCAGATTGTAATCAAAGTCCAAGAAACATGTATCAGTGTCAGGTATGTTAGCTGCTGTTTATATTTTTTATTTTTAGTAAAATTTACTATAGCACTCCACTAGATGTAGGCATACCTATAATTATTCAATACGTTTTAGCATCTATACATAATCTTTGTTCATCATCACAACTCATTTACAACATAATGTGAATTAATCCCATTCATGGGTGAAACTTTCCACCTTTTTTATATGTGTTAGAAATGAAATGTGGTAAAAAAATGTTTTTAAGCTGCTTTAAATAAATTTAACCCTTTTAGAGCCGGGCGACGATATATTGTCATACGTGTAATAGCGCCTTATTCTTCGCATTGCGAGAAAACTTCATCTCTAAATAAATTTATAAATGATCAAATTTCGTTGACAAAGAATTTGTAAAACGGTTTGGGTCTGACATTTTACACATTCTTTACCGGAGTGTGCTGAGACTCTGTTTACACTGGAGCGATAAAATAGACACTCCGCACCAGACTCTTGTAGGTCCAAAATCGAAACTGTTTATGATAGATAGAACTCAATTTTTTTATTATTTATAATTAACACATTATTCATATTATTTTCGATTTTTATTGGAGAATCATTATCATTGCTTTATTCTCCATTTTTAAGCATGTAATTATCATTTGTAGTTGGGTTTTTATAAACGTTTTTCCAAATTGTTTCATATTTGTCGAATCTGTCAAAATGTTAGCTAAAAGCACTCGTTTTTTGTCCAGTACTATAAGGTTTGAACAACCGATGACAACTGAACATGTTTCCATAGTAACCTGCACAAAAAACGTGGATATCAAGTCCTATACACTTTAATATATTATAGATCTTCACTTTTACTACTGTTCAGGCTAAGTAAGATGATTTCATTCTAGTTTTGTTGTAAATTACATTAACTTTCAAATGAATGCTTACATTTTTCTGGAGATGTATAGTTTTCAAGTTATTCGAAAAACAAATATAAATGTTTTGGAAATATATGTTTTTTTAACACACTAGAGAACAAATTTTCCCAAACTCAGTCTTATTGCATATCTAGACGATAAGGGAGACCTTAATCAAAAATTCCAATTCCACAACCATAGTAATTATTCAGATATTGCGATGACCTCAAAAAAATATTTCTTTTCTTTTTTTCATTAAATTTCTTTTATAAATATAGATTATGAAACTTGAGTGAAATATAATATTGATATAATGGGTGAATTTTTATTTAACGTTACATTTCAGATGGGGAAGCAAACGATGGGTACGCCCTGTCTCAATTGGCGGTACCAATCCGATTCTAAACTGTATTGGCTCCATACTCCAGCTTCACCTTTCTTCAGACCGCTTCATTATGACCTCATCAACCTTGATGAATTTGCGATGGGCGTGAATGCTGTGATCGCTGTCATTTCATACACTGTAATAAAACCTTATATATTATAAAATTATATATTATAAAAATAGTAAAACCTTGATTACCTGATAATAAGAGCAATGCGAATCATTACACTACGGTTAACTATTTCCAAATAATTATATGCATATCTGTAAGGTCACACCAAACATCTAGTCGAGGAAGATGGTTGGGTGTGCCGACGTTTTGGCCTACATTGTGGGCCTTCATCAGGGCTAAAAGAAGATTATGCTAGATTTTTATATTGTTTATAATTGTGTTATTCATATTATTTTCTATTGATATTGGAGAATCATTATCATGCTTTATTCTCCATCTAATTTCTCAAGGGTCAACTAAACTCCATCATTACAAACATCTATTCAGTTTAGGCTTGTTTTTCACACCATTTAGTAGTGAATTTAATTAACTTATCTTTTGAATTAGGGCCAGATGTTTTCAGGAAGATGTATAATTTTGAAGTAATCAAAGAGGTACAATCAAGATCTTCTTAAATACATTTTCAGAATAATCAGGGTTTTACTGTTCTTAATGTTGAACATCATATCAATGTTATGGTCATTATTTAAACTTTAAAATATATTTTTAGGGATATGATATGGAGGATGCCATGATAATAAACAAAGCTTCGTTAGAAAGAGGTTTTGCCCATGGTTCTATTGTAAAATCTGAATTCATCGAACTGAAATCTGTAAGAAAACTTTTTTTTATTTTGGAAATATGGTTTTAATAAAATAAAAAAAATAAAAATATCTTCCTTAACTTCTAGACAAATTCATTTTTTGGATTGGACCCGACCAAACCACATTTGGCAGAATTTTTAGGAGAAGATGGACTCCCATTTCCCGGTGCTAAACTTAATTATGGTCAGCCTTATTATTGGTATGATAAAGAAATTATATTATTTTAAAAGTGCTTTTATAATAAATACACCATATATTACAACTTATCTTACTTCAGGTGATTTTATAAATCTAAATAATGTTTTTTAAAACTTATTTCAGTTATTTTGATCAAACTGTTTCAAAATTTATCGTCGGACAATATTCGGGTAAAGAAGATGTTATAATTGACAATGTCAAACTTTGTGGAACGTTTCCTGGTGGAAGAGATGGCATTACAGCTAAAGCTTGTATCACTTTCAGGATTCCGGTATTATTTTTTTGACCTCTCTTACCTCAATACAAATTTGGTTAATAATTGATAATGTATTTATTAATAATTGAACTATTTATTTATAGAGAAATCCAACAGTCGGTGATAAATTTGCCAGTCGTGCTGGTCAGAAGGGTATTTGTTCACAAGGTTGGCCTCAAGAGGATCTACCTTTCACGGAAAGTGGAATCGTACCAGACATCGTTTTTAACCCTCATGGATTTCCTTCTAGAATGACAATTGGTAAACTGAAACCTTACATTATTGCCCTATTATTAAAAAATATTCCAATTTAATTCTTTAAAAATATCACGATTAATACCTGTATAAAAATAGCAGTCTATAAAGTAAGTTTATTTATATTTTTAGCTATGATGATCGAATGTATGGCTGGCAAAGCGGCTGCGCTGCATGGGGAAGTTCATGATGCAACACCTTTTGAATTTTCTGAAGATAATACGGCCATTGATTATTTTGGCAAATTATTGCAAGCTGGTATGTTTCTAATTTAAATATTCAGTTTTGGTACATAGCATTTTTCCTTTATAAAATCATTAATACATGTTGCTGATTGTATGAAAAATGAGATATTCCTACCTGTCTCACAATTATCACAATAATGTATAAATGTAATCTTTCAGGAGGATACAACTACTATGGAACAGAAAGAATGTACAGTGGAATAAATGGATGTGAAATGAATGCTGCTATATTTTTTGGTATTGTCCATTACCAACGATTGCGGCATATGGTTTCTGATAAGTGGCAGGTAAATGTTAAATTCATTAATATTAATATTAAATATGATTATTCATGGATTTATTACTTTCACTTACCTATATATATATATATATATATATATATATATATATATATATATATATATATATATATAATATATATATATATATATATATATTATATGATATATTATATATATGTATATGTATATATATATTATATATATATATTATATATATATATATATATATATATATATATATATATATATATATATGTATATATATATATATATATATATATATATATATATATATATATATATATATTATATATATATATATACTATATATATATATATACATATACATATATATATATACATATATATATATATATATATATATATATATATATATATATATATATATATATATATATTATATATATATATATATATATACACACGTATATAGGTAAGTGAAAGTATTGTGATCGTGAAAATTTGCGAATTCAAGTTTACACCGAAAATACATGTTTTATGGTCCCTTGAGTCCAAATAATCAATTTTATCCCACTAAAGTACCTTTAATTTTGTAGATTCCAAAAAAATGAAACATATCTTATTAGTATTAGTAAAAAACGGCTAAATATAAAAGTTAAACAAATTTGATAACCAACATAAGGAGAAAAAAAAACAACATATTTTGTAGGTCTTTTTTTTTTTTTCCTCGACACAAGAATAGTAATATAGATATATATATCATAATGTTGATTGTTGATAATGATTTCTATTGTTAGATTATATAATCTGAAACACATATGTTTAGATAAAAACTCAATGTAATTCTTTAACCTTTTCTCAAGTCTAACTTTATTTAAAAGTTCTTTAATTGATTTTAATAACAGAGGCATGTGAACACTTTGTGCACTGTATTAAATATGTATTTAAGGAACATATTGTAATTTTAAAAGTATGTAAGTAATTATTTCAACAGTTAAACTAACTATTTTCTTGTTTACTGTTTTCATAAAAGTAAGTGAGCATGGGAGTTACCTGTAGCATGACAGTCTCCTGTGCCCAATGTTGGGGTGAGGGGCAACAGCACACTCGCTGGCAGCCTCAACCCGAAAGTTAAATATGAGTCGCCGAA
The DNA here is from genome assembly GCA_023052935.1 of Piezodorus guildinii. Lineage (NCBI taxonomy): Eukaryota > Metazoa > Arthropoda > Insecta > Hemiptera > Pentatomidae > Piezodorus > Piezodorus guildinii. The sequence goes on from CM041298.1 coordinate 52,658,782, forward strand.
TTCCTTATATTTGTTTAGGTTTCGTTATGGGTTTATTAAGGTTACTAACTTTGTAAAACATATATATTGAGAAAAAAAAATACAAAAGAACAAATAAAATTAACTTTCTGATAAACGAAAGAGTACTTAAAGTCACGAGGACGATTGCGGGCGACGATGGCGACAGCGACGAAGACGACAAGCGAAGTAGCGACAGCAAAGTAGCGACCTGTCTCGGCTGTAACTCAGAGCACTCTCCTTCCCGAGCGGTCACTATCACTTAATCCCCTCTTGCGTCTGAACTTAATATTAACGATATATATACATAACAAAACTAAATTAGTATTTCCCAATTCTTAACATACCGCCCACCAATTTTAAACATAAAATTTAAATTTTGGAATTGTGGAATTAAGTGATAAAAGTAAGTAAAGTACTGCGAGGATGAGCGATGTTTGGTCGATGATTCTTCCAGGGTAATCCGATGAGGCGAGGAACGCTTCTTTAGACACATCTGAGACTACCAATAGAGCGATCTTGTCCTATTGGTCCATGTATATATTAAACCAAAGCTATTTGGCTTGTACAATGGCGATGCATTTACTAATCTGCCGCCCACCTTGACGAGTCCTGGATCATGCAGAATTTAGTGAGTGAATTATTTAAGGAACGATCATTTTCGAATTCTTGTTTATTATTAGCGAACGTGATATGCGAAGTTGTTAATGTGTCACTTACAGGACCAGTTATCACCAAACCAAAAATCGTCCTTAATCCATTTGGAAAACCTGAGGAAGTGAGCGGTCACTATCACTTAATCCCCTCTTGTGTCTGAATTTAATATTAACGATATATATACATAACAAAACTAAATTAGTATTTCCCAATTCTTAACACCCAAGTTCTGGGGTTCAAACCCGCAGGTGGCCATAGGATTTTTGAAGGGGAGTAAAAAATCCTTAGTTATGCCGTCCTTCAGAGGAGACGTTAAAAGGTGGCTCTGAGCCTGTGTGATTTCAGGTACTCGTTAAAGATCCCTATTCATAATTAAACCTGGATAGGCAAAATTTAAGACTCCCACTGTAGCATCGCCCGATTAGCCTCAGGAGCATAAAGGGACACTATGTAAATGAGCATAAATCATTCATAATAAGAAATTAATATATCTTACGATATATAATATATATATAAGGAGGAACCTGTGGCTAGCGGGCTAGTCTCTCATGCTACAGGTTGCGATTCCGAATCCCAGTCCCGGCAGGTCTTTTATAAAGATGTAATTAAATGGGGATTCACTCACAGCCTCTCCCCCGGGTATGTGAGACCCGTCAGCCAAATGGTGGCAACTCACAAAATTAGGGGTAGGGAGTAATGACCCTACACTACGAATTTCATCATGAAATGCAAGTGTAATCTCCCAGGAGGCCCAGGGCCTGCACGGCCTGTCGTGCCACTGAAAAAAAATATATACATTTACAAGGGTCAGCCCTGGGGTAGAGAAGAGACTCTCCTGGCACTCTCTTAGCCTCAACAAAGTGGCTTCTTACTAAATACTGAACTTAAGAACTTTCCTGTACTGAACATTTTTTAAACTAAATTTTGGTATTTTCTAGGTAAGGAGTACTGGGCCAACAGATGCAGTTACAAGGCAGCCAGTCAAAGGTCGAAAAAGAGGAGGTGGTGTCAGGTTTGGAGAGATGGAGCGTGATTCTTTAATATCTCATGGTGCCTCCTTCTTATTGCAAGATCGTCTCTTCCATTGTTCCGATAAGACTATGGTAATATTTTTATTAAAAATATGATAAAGATTTTATCATTAAATAATTCATTTAAAATTTTAAAAATTCATTGTACTTAAATCGTGACAAAGTACATTTTTAATCTTTTACATCAGTCGTGACCTATAATTTGTCTGTGGTTCCCTGGGGGACCTCCTGAACATCTGCGGATGTTCAGAAGGTCATTCATAGGTGCAGGCCCCCGTCTGCAGAAGTTCAGATGGGTCATTGGGAAATTATTTTTATTCAAGTTAACATAAAATATATGTGAAATGTTGGGTTTTAATAAGAATCATACATATAATATACAGGAAAATTCAAAATTATAAGTGATATAACTGCTAGTGATCACTTACAGGTGACTGCTACTGCACAATCATAACCTTAAATTTGTCCAATTTCTAACATTTCGAGAATAATGAGCTCAAAGGACATATGGCCTCGTAAGATAATGAAAAATACTTCATTTCTTTATGAGTATTTGAACAGATACCTATCTTGTTTTTTTGTTTATTTTTATTCATTTATTGTAATTTTTTCATTGTATAGACTCAGGACCACTATTTGCTCTCTCTCAGAAGGACTGCATAAAAAATCTATTCCCATCTGTCGGGTTCAGCATTGAATTTTGAGACTTGAAGTAATCTAACTTTTAGAGCCTGGTTCTTTTTTTTTCATTTCCATTACCCTATTTTGCCATTTCTAGCATACCAAATTTCCTTATTGGTGTTTCCCATAATATCAACGTGATACGAAGCAGTCTGCTAAAAATCTAAATCTAAGTTTAATATTTAGGAATAAGGGGGTTCTTGTAATTGAAATGATTAGATGATTCAAATCAAATAATTTGTTCTTTTATTACATTAGTATATATGGTCTTTTTCAGATTTATAATCAAAAGTCTCTATTAATAGTTCAGTAGAAACATGTTAACCTTTTGTTTATTTATTTTCAAAAACAAAAAATATATAAATAATTATTATTAATATAATTGAATAGAAGTTTAATAACTATTTGTTGATTTGCCTACAGTTTTATTCCAGTAGTAGTACAAATCTAAATATATAAAAATGATTTGCCATTTCCCTTGGTTATCTCATCACGCATGAACGGCTTGACTGATTTCTCTAATTCTTTATTATTATGTTTATATCAGTCAGGAGAAGGATCTTATGGAAGAAAAAAGGAGAAAAGTTACTTTGCTAGATAGTTTTTTGTTTCTTAAAAAAATATTCTAGGGTAATAATAATCGCTCTGCCCTACTTTGGACATTAAGAATAGTGATGAAATACATCATTCATACTATATTTACACAACACTAAAATTATAAAGTATATATACAGTACGGAATCAATAAAAAGTATACAAAGTCTAGAAATAACTCATACCTATATACACGGCATACATACATGACATTGAGTGGAGAATCTAGCCAGTGCTAGAACTCCAATATATACATATTACGAGAGGTCTCGAGACCACTGCCGTTTCAACCTTCTAGGGGCATCGTAAGGGTGTATGGAGCTGCATAGGGACTGAGAGGATTGGGGTAATGAATAAGATTTTGATGAAATGTGGAACTCAATGTATAAAAATGATCGCCTTTTCCCTTGGTCATCTCATCATGCATGAACGGCTCGACCGATTTCTCTAATTCTTTATTGTTATGTTTATATCAGTCAGGAGAAGGATCTTATGAAAGAAAAAAATATAAACGTTACTTGGATGAATAGGTATTTTTATTAATTTCCTAAGGTAATCTCTGTATCTACATATATAAAAATGAATCCCACTTTTCTTTGGTCATCACATCACGCGTGAACAGCTGAAGACATAGTTCAGACAGGACATCGTCTGTCGGGTCAGCTAGTATCTAATAAAAATTAAAGACTGTGTAAGTCTCATATTTGGTATCGTAAGTTATAAGGCGAATGAAAAAAATTTACAATTGAATCTTTTATTTTAGAAATATTACAGGTTCATTATGATATTGATCTTTTCAATCTCTAAAATAAATGATTCAGTTTAATCTAACACAATTACTATCGACAAAGTCTTGTTAAATAAAAGCATCATATAGGTTATTCACATGAATATTTGCTAAGTTATTTGAACCAACAAAATAATGTTTTTTATTGTGGAATGATAAATATATATTAAGTTTGAATTGATACTTTTCTTTATTGAGTTGCATTATAATACGAAACTTTACATCCAGTATTACAATTTCATAAAAACATTTTTTTTTTTTTTTTTTTTTTACAGACTCTCATTTGCAGAACATGTGGCACGATTATAGGACCTTTGTTTATTGAAAATAGTCGTTCTGAAGACCAAAGCATCAATGAAACTCTCACATGTAAATTATGTGGTTCTGCTGGGAAAATAGAGAAATTGGATATGCCTTATATTTTCAGGTTTTTGATGGTCCAACTGGCATCAGTGAATATCAAATTGAAGATACAATTGGAATGAAACATTTTTTAATTTCTAGGATAAGAAATGTAAATAATGTATATATATTAATTGTTGACTAGCTTGTTAAATTTGTGTTTCTGAACATATTTGTATAAATGTTAATATTTTTCTTTCTTATGTTTTGAAAAATAAAAATTACATCATTTTTTTAATTCTTGATTTTTAAATAAACAAAACAATTAGTTGATTTCAGAATACAATGAAAAATAAAAATGCTCATGTTCCATTGTTGTCTGGGTGTGTCTCCGTAGTGGAATGTGTTATCTCCTGCATTTTCTACTGTTTTAATAAACGCTGTAGTACTTTTAAAATTAATGACAGTCTCCTTAAGTAATAGATTACCTTATCTATATTACAAACAGACGCAAGGGCTCTTATCTACCTCATTACATCAGTTACTAGAGCTTCGTAAATTTTAAGTATTACTGTTACACAATCTTTGATCCCTCCCTCGTGAGATTATTTAATATTTTGATTTGAGTGGATTTTAATTTTACAACTATTTGGAGTTTTATTAATTTAAACTATCTTACGAAAAGTCCAGTAACTTTGTTGTGTTGAAAATTAAAATTTATCAAAATAAAAAAAAATAAGAATTATGTGAAATTCAAAGATAAATGAACTCAGCTTAACCCATTAGAAAACTAATAATTAATAAAATAACTTGGCATACAGTTTTCGTCTTGTAACATAAGTTCAGATCAAAGTAAATATTTTGTTAAATATTTCTACATGCCTAAATTATTAAATTTAAAAGGGCCATGCTACAGGAGTTAATATGACATCTTTAAACTTTTTTTTTTTAAGTATTTTAACTTTTGCTTCAATATACTTAGGATTTTGTCTGGTTACATTATAATATAACCAAAATAATTAAATACTTCATTTGTATAGTTTTGAGTACACCATAAGTAAATTTTTGTTTTTTTATTAGTTATTTATTTTAATATTATTTGAAATTATTGAATATTTCTATATTATCTGAAAACAAATTTCAAACTTTTTTCAGAATTGATATAATTTATAAACTGGATTAAAAAAAAAAAACAATCTAGTGTTAAAATGACTTTTTTAAAGCATAATTATTTTTTGAATAGTATTTTAAAAGTTTTCCTTGTTCCTTTCCTGGAACATCTAAGGAAATAAAATTCCCAGCAGTGAGCAATTATTGAAGAGTTGAATCATACCCAGAAAGTATTACATACTAGTTTTTTTTTATTTTTCAGGAAATGAACAAGGAAATCATTTTGGTATAAGTTATTAAGTTAATTATCTCTTTTGAAATATAAATTTAAAACTTTATTTAAAAGATCTAAATAACATTTAATGAAAAAATATACAATAAACTTTCTCACAGATTTTCCATGTGAAGAGGATTACATGAATAATAATCATATAAGATTTAGTATTCATAAAAATGTAAAATAATTTAGAGAGGATCCAGTATTAAGATGGTTGAATTAAAATTTAACCAATAATTCCCTTGGAGTTTTATTAATTTAAACTATCTTATGAGAAGTCCAGTAACTTTGTTGAGTTGAAAATTAAAATGTATAAACTTGAATTAAATAAAATTAGTGAAAGTAAAAGCTGAAGAGTAGATCCAACAACTCCACAATATTAATAACAAATACCAAGTGATATTTACAATACCATGTGATTTAAAGAAACAAAACCATAAACAATACTAGGCAAGATGTTTGACAAAACACCTATTTAAATTCAAATTAGCTTGAAATTTAAAGAATGTTAGCATATGAGCTTAAATTAGTTTTCAAAATAAGTCACAAAACGAGTTAATCTTTAATATATAAATTGAATCACAAATTTTAAATGTGATTAAAATGATAAAAGAATGAAGTAATTTCCTAGTGATGAATCATTGAATGGAATTTTTCTTTCTGTTGTAATTTTATCTTTGTCTGAGGATATTAAGATAAGGCTATAGCCGAACCTTTCAACTGAATAGTGATCACTTTGAAGGTCAAACTCAACGTGTATGACCTGACCTAGTTTCATAATAACTATTCATAGAATTTTTTTGGCAATTTGCCCCAAAGTTGTTTTTAACAGACCTAAACCATGGTATGGAAGGTTAAAATAAAAAGTGATTTTTCATAATAATTTATTGTTACGATCTATACATATCACATTTCAACAAAATGTCAACATTTACTATAAATAAATAATAAACACTTTTAAAGTGGAATAATTAATACACAACATGAGTATGTATTCAGAGAATCAGCAAAGTTTTTGTTTATCTCACTTGGCGAACTGGATAAATCTTACAATAAATAACCCGGAGTTGAGTTTTGCGCACCTCCTTGGAGTATTCGAACACTACTTAATGGAATCGTTTTTACTTAGTTGCTTGTTCAAGATAAGCGATGAGATCAGCTCGTTCTTGTGGTTTCTTGATTCCAGCGAACACCATCTTAGTTCCTGGAATGTATTTCTTTGGATTTTCTAAATATTCAAAGAGAGTATCCTTGCTCCATGTAATACCTGCAACACCACAAATTAATAATATAAATTAATCTAATAATAATTTATTAAACGTTCTTATATCTAATATAAGAACATTTGAAAATCTAATATAACTGTGAAATAAACTTGCCTTTGGTAATATTGGCGTCTGAATAGGAGAACCCAGCGGCCTGACCTGTTTTCCTTCCTATCAAGCCATTTAGATTCGGGCCAACTTTGTGTTTGCCTCCTTTTTCAACAGTATGACACTGAGAACATTTCTGGACGAAAACCTGGAACAATTTAAGTTTTTAACTAATAAATAGGGCAGAACAAGTTTCTTATAATTTTAATTGACAAATCTTGGTACTTTTTTTTATGTAATATTTAAGGACTTAAGGTGAATCAAATATAATCCTCATAATTGATGTACAAGGCTTTGATAAAATAGTATGCCTGTTTAATTAGAAGATGATTGTATGTTGAAACTTATGAAACACTTAAAAACATTTTTTTATAAAATTTAATTAAACAATCCATGCAGAAAACTTATTGATCATACACACCTTCTTTCCCTTTTCAGCATCACCAGCAGGGACTCCCATATCGACTATCTAAGTATACCTAGAGTAAAAATGTAGTATTAACTAGTTATATCACTTCAAAGAAAGAGCGCTAATTTCACAACCACGCGAAAAAAAGGGTAGTAAGTGGGCTAGGAGTAGCAATTGATTGACCTTGAATACACGAGGCCATTGAAAGTGGGTTATTGCTAAAATTGTATTAATGAAATGAAATGTCAATTTAAATGCACGAGACAAATAAGTTAGTTATTTGAGTAACTGCGAATATATTGATAAATCTTAATATATGAAACCCAATATTACATCATACAAATTCAGTATCGATAATTGGGAAAATTAAAAGACTTTTAATGAATTCACAGACAACAACGTTAATGAAGTTTAAATTGTAACAAAAAAAAAGGGGGAAACTTGAGTAAATAAAGATAAGACTCACTGAATGTGGTAACTGACGAAGAACCCGTACTTCACTGAGCGAGAACCGCCTCGAAAAGAAATGCCTAGAAAACCTCAGGCCAAGATCGATACCAAAGAGCTACACCTTTCTCAGCGGCTGCTGCGATCTCTTTGGAATACTGTCCCTAGTACTATCTCTACAATTACCGGTAATTTTTAGAATTTCTTATTTTGATTTTAATTTCAATGCCAAAGATCTCAAGAATGTGTACAAAAAAACTTAATTTTCTTTTAATGAACTGTAGCACTAACCCGGAGGCATAGTTCTTAAATTTTTCACTTTTTTTCATATCACGCTTTTGCATATGAATTACGTAATGTATCATGAATAGGTCAATAATTAGTTAATATTTTATGTGAAATAATTAGCTCTAGTCAATTATCCGCTAAAAATACTATTTAAAATTCATAGAACAATAATCCTTAATAAAATTTTTATATTTTATTTTGATAGGTTCCATACATTTTACCTAATAAAACTTCCAAAATACAGAAGCTTTTAATTATATGATTGAGTGTCTATATTAATTCTGGTATCATTTAGCACTATAAACATCTATAGAATAATTAATTTTATTAATCCGTGTTTACTGAACTTGAAAGAATAGAATTTTCTGAAATGAGTCTTTATACTCAATAGATTTGTTTCATTTGTTTGACCAGTTTGTAAGGTCAGGAAATTCTCTAAATTTACAAATTGAAAGGTAATGTCATTTAATTAGTTTTTCTTTACATGGGCGTTCGGTCTTTTCGCCCCTCCCACTTAAAATCGCCAAATAATGACCAATTAGAACATGATTTCTACTACCTATCCAAACCAATGTATTCATTGATATATTACTTTTATTTACTTTAATTCGTTAATGTCTAAAAAGACCTGTAGATTTAAATTCATTCATAATCCTTAATAATTAATTAGTATCTTTTCATTCATAGTCATAGTTAAATACTAACAACGCTTGGAATTTCAGGGTCAGATACAAGACAAATCAGCTTGGCTAGACATGGTCGTCAGCTGGTAGTCAATGACTTGTTAATTTGAACTGAGGCCAGATGGCACCTGTACAAATGGATCATCTGTGTGAGTTTTAAGTCTGGATTGGTATCAACTGACCTTTGTTTAAGTGACTTATCATCTTATTAAATTAATATCAATTAACTGACTAGACACCACTAGCAGGTTTAGCAACTAAGACAGCTTTTTTTTTTTTTTTTTTAATAATTGATACTGATTTAAAGTTGTAATAAATCATTTTTTTTTTTTATGATTAATTACTGAATTATAATACTTTTATTTCCACTCATAAATGTATAGATTAGTGACTTGTAATTCCTGATAATTGACTGACTGATGCTGTGAATGTTATGTTTCAGTTAGAACTAGTTTTGGTTTACCTCAATAATTAATTTATTTTTCATGTACTGTAACAGGGTTATATTTTATACTTAAATTAACATTATCTCAAAGTTTTTCATAAATTTTGTTCCAATACATTTGGATTTTTTTTCAGATAATATATTCATGAAGTACTTACATGTTATTAAGTTCAACCTAAAGATCTTAAATAAATTTCCATGATTGCTTCTAAAAAGCAGTATTGTCCAACCCAAAGAAGAAAAAAATCTGGTGCGCGAAACACAGGACTTTCACTTATCTTCATTGTTAAAAGCGATTTAAGAATTTTTAAATACATTTAAAGATAAAAAGAAATTGTTAAAGAATTAATTAAATTGAATTTCAATAGAAACGTGTTTTAATTTTTTTTTAAATAAATACTATAGATATATAATCTAAAACCAAATGGGCTATTCCCCTTATCATTCTCAATTTCTTCTTTCCACTATTCTCCCTAAAATATTGGGGTGTCTTTGGTAGAAGTGGGAAGGTTGTTACCCATGCTAATCAAATTCTTTAAATCATATAAAATTTAATTAATAAATGTAAATAAATAAAATCAGCTAAAAAACAAAACAAAATAAACCATTTTTTAAATTAATGATATATGGATGTAAGAAACTTGCCAAAAGTAGGAAGATTTAAATATTTTGGATCCAAACTGAACTTCACCAATAATGAAACTACCATGATATATCTTTTTACGGTAGCATACATAAATAGAGGCCACTATTCTGGCTCGGAAAAAAATATTTTTGCTCTTTTTCCCTTTAAATGGTGATCAAGTTTTATATCAATCCTGCCAAAATAAAATGGTTATTTTTTTCAAATTTACAGAATAATAAGTACTTCAGAAGAAAATTTAAATTATCAGCATTTAAGATAGGGATCTGTGTATTTTAATCTGAATTTAACAGACATGATATTAAAGCCCATTAAATTGTATCTATCAAAACACCAAGTTTAATAAAATTGTTAGCCATTTTTGAGAAAATTGTAAAAAGATGAAAGGCAGTATGAAGTGGCTCTTCCTGTTTGCTAATTTTGTTGAAAAAGTTACCGAACATCTCAGGCATATATGCTTTCGTTTTCGAGCAAGACCTACCACATACCTTTCTTTGGGACTGGGTCCTTTGAATTCAAGGGATCTGGTACTTCTGGTGAAAATTTCTACGATTGCAGTACTTTCCCTTACAATGATTTCATATACAGGTAAGTTATAATAAAAAATATAGTAAAGAGTTATTCTTAAGACATGTTAACTTTACTATGTACAACAAAACTTGTTCACATAATTTGCATGGAAAAAAAAAAAAATACTGTGCCTCTAAAACCCAAGATTGGTCTTAGTGTCAGTACATTTTTGGGTCCACCCTTACCTCCACTATGAAGAGGTTTCTTGGTCCAGGTGTTGAGGGCAGAGGATTAATGCTGAGTTAAAAGCACACCCTCCTCTCCCCATTGAGACATGAATTAATTATTTTATCCAAGTTTTTTCATCTGGTTCCTGGGCAACATGCATTCATAATAATATACAGGTTCTCTCCCTCCCTAACATAGACAGTTATACTTATGCTATTTTGTATCAATTTGGGAGGAGAGTTGCTATATCATGGTAACCTAGTTACCAAGATAATTGAGTCAAAAATGGTGGTTTCCTTCCATTTCGAATCTTATTCCAGTTACCAGATGTCTATTGTTAATTATCCTTTCAACTAGAACCGCGACTTAGAAGTTAAAATAAAAACAATAATTAAAAGCCCTTAAAATATTAAAATTGGGTATATTCTTTAGGAATGGTAAAAATAGTCCTTTATGTGCTAGGTCGGTCCAGTGAATACAAGGATCATCCTTACCCTTTCTTGGCCCAGGTCACATTCAGCCCAATCCTTTGGAGGCCCCAGGGTCTCCCTGAGCTTGAATGCCCTACAGCTGAATAACAAAATAAATATTTATCCTGCACAGCCAGGTTCGAAACCAGGACTGAGCCAGTCTCCTTATTAATCAGGCTACACCGCTACTCGCAAGAAGGATGAGGTGAATAAAAGAAAGCCTATGCTGTTAACCAAATATATTAAACAACATTATGTATGAAAATAATGTATAACAAATTAAATAAGAAACTCTTATACTAATAACAAAATAAAATATATATTGACTTGGTCATATAAGAAATAAAGGCACATCTACATTTTATTGAACTTTGTAAGTTCACATGTTGTACTAATACAATATAGATTATCACAGGATCTAATTGCTTGTTTATTTTATTTTTGTATTTATTTTCACACTAATATAAAAACCCTGTATTTTAGACCTCTCGATTAGAATACTTTATTATATTCGTTCTCAAATTAAAAAAAAAAAAAATATGGAATGAAAAATCATGAAATTATAGTATAGTAATTTCTTCTATACTAAAAATAAAAAAAAAATCTTCAATGGGAATGACTCAATGAATGCATGATAAATTTTTAAAAATATATCCATATAAACACAGTCCATTAGACAAGTTGAGCAGTTAATGACTTAGAAAAACAAAACAAATAACTTCAACACAATTTAACAAATGCTCGGTAGGAGACATCCAATAGCCCAGTAAACAATAAATTACATAGGGAATTATTAAATATAAATTACTGCCATAAAAAAAATCCAATGGAGGTGGGACAAGGGAATAAAACATTGCTCTACCATAGGATTAAAGTTATGAGTATAACAATAATACCCACCTATCACAAACATTATAAAGCATTGAATATAAATAACATGCTTAATTAAATAAATATAGTAATACTTATTTATAATATACATAAATGGTAATTTAGTAAACAGATAAATAATATAAGGAACATAAGATTAATCACAATTGAACAAAAGCGATCCCAAAATTACCAAATAATATAGATAAATAAAGCCTTAGAATAATTTTCTCTTTAATAATTAAGATAACATAATAAAGTCAGTCAGTATTTAATAACTTGCTTCTTTTTTACATTTCTTTAAGGCATCCTCCAAAAAATAAAACCAACAACATTTTGATATTACAATAATAAATAATATAAAAGTGTCAGTTGCAAATAAATTTAATCTACGTCAAAATTAATGCCTTGATTTTATGGAAAAAGAATGACATAGAAGACATCAATAAATATTTTCTCAGCAAGTGGGGGAAAAAAATCATTAGGTCATGATAAAAATGAAAAAAAAAAAAAAAAAATTGTTTTTGATTTTACAAGGACTAGCATTTCAGATCTTTTTGGGTATAATAATTTTTTCCGGTAGCAAAAATAACACATTTTTGGCTCCTCGGTGCTGCATCACATCTTGAATAACATCTTAAATAAATAAATAAATAATAAATCTCAAAAAGCTAATAGTCAATAAGGCACATCTGTCTACATTTTTCGGTCATCACGTATGGCGCAACCTTTCTGGATAAGCGTTTTCTCCAATGTCCATCTTATTCCCAGACATACTGTCAACATCAAACAGCTGCAATTCTAAAATAGTTCCTCCGAGACTCGATCGACTCAAGTGAACACCTTTTATTTGCGCAAGAAGTTTCCTATGGTCTATAAGGATCCTTGTCTCTAAGCAGTCTTCTACATTCCAATCTCCATGTTTAGCAAGAATGCCTAATAATAAGATACAAGTTAACAATAAGCAGTAGAAATGAAATACTACACAGGATATGCACAAAAATAAAACATATTGGCAAGTAAAATAAGTTCGTAACATGTTTTTACTCATCATTTCTATAAAAATTTCAGATTCTTGTAAATATTTTTAATCAATAATATGATTTGGTTATTCAATAAAAAATCAGATATTTTTGATAAATTATGCTTGCATTCGGTCATTAACAGTTGAAGGATGACCGCAACACTCTGTGTCTTCCAAGTCATCATCGCCATACCCACAGCAAATTTTGCTAACCGTCTACACAAGCATATTTTCTTTTTCGGAAATAACAAATCATTAAATGACGAAAATGAATTTTTCTCTCTTCCATTTTGAGCAAGCAAAATAACACTGAAAGATAAGGTTGAAACTGATGCATAAAAGCACCTTACCTTATCCTTTTTTAGAACATGTAAACATTATTACTTTCACTTAACCTATATATGAAGTATATAGTAAGAGAAAGAATTTCATTGTTTTATGGAAATACACGTTTTAGGGTCCCCTGAGTCCAAATGACCAAATCACACAGACAAAAAAGGTTTGTGTGTGTGTCCCTGTGTCCAGTGCAGAAAACGATAATTTGTATGAAACTGAAATTTCATATTTAAGACAACTATAGGCCCGAGAAGTTACAGCAACTTTTTCGTTGAAATCAGCTAAGCAGAGAAGAGCCACTTTATATACCATGCATTTAGCACCTTTATAAGAATTCTCAAAAATGGCTCTAACGATTTTGATAAACTCACTATATTGATGTAAATTCACTTAGCTTTAATTCCATAGCTTAGGTTCCATTCTAATTGAAATAGTCTGACAGGGCTTAAATGCTAATATTTTTAACTTTCTTCCTTTTAAGTACCTTTAATTTTGTAGATTCTATAAAAATAACGGTATCATCATTCAAACACTGATAAAAAAACGGATTAATATAAAAGTTTAACGAATTCGATATGTAACCGAAGGAGAAAAGATCAAAAATATTATTTTATGTAATTTTTAAATTTTTTAACATAAAAACAGCAACATAGACTTATAATATACCGTTGGAAAAATAAGATTTTAAAAGAAATATTATCTTAAACGCAAAAATGTAAAAGTTAACCTAAAGTGATGAAAAGCTGATAAAACTAACTGATTGTTGTATAAATATATATATAATATATATATATATATATATATATATATATATAAATTATTCGCCTTTTCCCTTGGTCATCACATCATGCGTGAACAGCTTGACTGATTTCTCTAATTATTTTTTTGTTATGTTTATATCAATCAGAAGAATCTTATGAAAGAAAAAATGAGAAAAGTTTCGTTGGTAGATAGTTGTTATTTTTGTTTTTTTATATTTTAAAGGTTTTTTAATATATATATATATATATATATATATATTTTTTTTTATTTATTTATTTTTTTTTTAATTTAATTATTTTAAATAATCGCTCTATATATATGTGACCAATGGAAAAGGAGATTCATTTATATATATTTTAATAATTTAATATTTTAGCCATTTATACAGCAGTTTTACTAATACAATTGAGACGTTGATTTCCAAAAGGTACTAAAGGCCATTTTTTACGAAATTAATATTTTTACATATTTGTATTCTCATTATTTAGTTTTATCTAAATATTCTATTTGATGTTATCTAATGAATTCTCAAGTCCTTAAAAAACGCAATTTAGAAATGCGGTCATTTTCTAAAATTACTAATTACGCATTTATTTTCGTTCCAAATCATTCTAAAAAAATTCATTTCATAACTTTAATATGATGTTGTTATTAAAGTAAAAAAATAATTTTAAATTTTAAGGCAAAAAGACCCAAATTAGCTAGTTTAATAATATAGTAATGAGAGATTTTCGCGCTTCCTGTAAAATTTCCTAGAATGGATATAGTACCTTTTGGAAATCAACGTCTCAATTATTGTTTTAATAATTATATATATATATATATATATATATATATATATATATATATATATATATATATATATATATATATATATATGTATATAAATGAATCTCCTTTTCCCTTGGTCATCGCATCAGCGCGTGAACGGCTTGACCGATTTCTCAATTTTTTTCAAGTTTATATCAGTCCGGAGAAGGATCTTATGAAAGGCAAAAAGATAAATGTTACTTGGGTAAATAGGTTTTTTTTTTTTTAATTTTCTAAGGTCTTTAACTACACATATATAAATGAATCTCTCTTTTTCTTGGTCATCGCAACACATGTGAACGGCTTGGTCGATTTCTCTTAGACATAGTTCAGACAGGACATCGTCTGTTGGGTCAGCTAGTAGTATAATAAATTAATTAATTTTCATCTCTAAATTTATTAAAAAATTCTTAAATTTATTTTACAACGGAGATAAGTGAAAGTCATGAGTTAATTGCACCAGATTTTTGATCAAGTAAACATAATTTTATAAACATAGAGAGGATTACATTGAAATATTGAAAAACGCCACAAACTTATTTTACAACCCAATAATATATAAATTATAGTTAGTAACTAAATAAAGGTATGATAGTTCTGTAATCAGTCAAATCAAGCATTTAACTATTAAAATCAATCAATAATTCAAAATAACTCGCTAATATTTTTACTTTGTTTCAATTAAAAAATAAAATAAAAATAATCTTACCAAAAATTTTACAACAAAATCCCACAAATGGTACTTTAGTGAAATTTTCTTTTAGTGGTCTTATATCAGTATTTAGTACTATCGATACACTGCCGTAATCAAGCAGTTTTACTGATACACTTTCACTATCCAAAAGTTTATCGACATGGGCTCTGAAAATTTGATTAACCACAAATTAATAATAATAAATTAATAATCTAAATAAAAATATATATCATAGCAAAAAAAAAAAAAAAAAACGTACCGATACCAACAGCTCTTATCCCTGACAGCACATAAGCTCCCTTCCTTGATATTCGAGTCCAAGCCAGGTTTTTGGTTATTATAAAATTCACACATTTCCTTTTCAAGATCATGAATGGCGTTGACATACTCCAAAGGTTGAATCTAAACAACAGATGGAAAAAGAAAATAAGGCAATCCCTAGATAATAACTAATTTATTTCATATTGAGACTTATGAAGAATATATTAGACAGAATGAATAAGGCAATAAAAAAATATTGTCTTGAATACGGTAGTAAAGTATTTATTGTAAATAAAAATTTGAGGATGATTATTATTCATACTGAGATTTTTCAATTAAATGTTACATATTGTTTTAATAAATAAAATTAGTAGTTTTTGGTTAATTATTTTCAATATTAAAGCATGCAATGGAACAAGGAAAAAATAGAAATTTCATGCCCCCATAAAATTTGAGGTTATAATTTCCTAAGTGGTATATTAGACAATTTTCTGTTTGCGGCTTTTTTCATAATTTACTGGGCTGTTATTATTTCTTAAAAATTAGCCACTTATGTCACAGGACACCCATCGATAAATCTAGGAACCCAATAAATATGTTAGATACCTGGTGGGAATAGCAAACTTCTAAATTTCATATACATGGGTCAATAAATTCGAAATCGTCCAGACCTTGCCGCTCGACATTTTTGATTTTCATGATTTTTTGACCAGTTATTCTCTATTCTTTCATGAATATAAAACCACAAATAAAAACATTTTCTAGCCAATACTCTTTTAGTGTAGCAACCATTTCAAGTAATTTAATTTTTTAGATATCAAATCAAAACAATAATTAACAATAGGATAACGAAATGCTTTGTATTTTTTGTCATTATGACTCATTTCCTAAATAGTGAAGAAAGTTGTTGAAAAATTTCTTGAAAATGACTAAAAAATGAGACTTTTAGCGAGATAAGAAAAGAGATTATTTTTTCCTTTATTGCTTATTCATAGTCCTACTTTCTGTAAAAATTTCGATCTTGAGAACATAGCCCTTTTTTTGTATATGAATTTTCAAAATTGGCGAAAATCCATTTTTCGCGATGTTTACACGGAAATATCTCAAAAGGGACTGAGTGAAAAATTATGAAACTTATACAGATTACTCTTATAAAAAAAACCTGTACCACTACAACCCATGAAGGGTCTTGGGTTCAGTACATATAGAGATTCGTACTGTTTCTAGGCCAATGGCAGTGCAATGAGGTGATAAGGCCTTAATCACGCTCAGCCGCCAGGTTTTTCCCCAATTATTTTGGGTACCCACTTTATAGAGGCTGGGTCTGCCCCAGGAGGGTCTCCATACCCTAGGGTCGCTCCCCGACTGAATTAACAGAATAAATAATATTTCGCCACAGCCGGGATTCGAACCCAGGACCCGGAGCACAGCAGACTAGCGCTCGATCCACTAGACCACGCCGCTCCCAGAGATTACTCTTATATATGATCGAAATGTTTACAGAAAGTAGGACTATGACTAAGCAATAAAGGAAAAAATAATCTCTTATCCTTTATATACTTTTATCTCGCTAAAAGTCTCGTTTTTTTAGTAATTTTCAAGAATTTTTTAAACAACTTTATTCACTATTTAGGAAATGAGTCATAATGACAAAATATACAAACCATTTCGTTACCCTATAGTTAATTTTTGTTTTGATTTGATATCTAAAAAATTACAGGAATTAGAAAGATTTTTCCATCACATGTTTCTGCCGGTGAAGCTTACTTAAAACGGCTGCAACACTAAAAACTATTGGCTAGAAAATGTTTTTATTTGCGGTTTTATATTCACGAAAGAATAGAGAATAACTGGTCAGAAAATCAAGATAATCAAAGATGTTGAGCAGCAAAATTAATGAAAATTGGACGATTTCAAATGGATTGACCCACATTTAATAAAACATATTACAGTAATTGGAAGTATTTTGACTTGAAAAAAAAAAAAAAAAAAAGTTACATAAATAATTTACCATAATGCATGAAGGATTCGCAGTTTGTTGAACTAATATTTGAAACTCTTCACCAATATCTGGTAAAACAGGTCGATTCTCGGCTATTCTTCGTTCTAAAAAGAGCACAAATATTATTATTATTAATTATAAGAATGTCAAAAAATTTTAAGTAACTAGCCAAAGAATTTAACATAAATCTTTTTAACAAATGCCTCTGATTGGAGAAACATGAATATTCAACTTTCCTATAAATCTTAACCTCACGAAATTTAAAAATGTTAGTTAATTAGTTATAGAATAAATGATTGGTGGGTATGAGCAGAAAGGCAAAGAGAAGATGTTTCAAGGATATTACAAATACAATTCTAAATTCTTGCAATGTAAGTAGGTAAGAACAGGTAAACAGCAGTTTTCAGACACAATAATTTTTCCCCAACTTAGTATTTTTTTTTTTTTTTTCATCTCCCCCTCCTTCAATTAATTCCACAAATTTCAGAAAAATGTTTCTAATAAAATATAGGTATTCAATTTCATTTATTAAAGAAATTTTAACTTTCACTCGCCTATGCATACAACATATAAGATAAAGTATTGCAATGTGTAAATTTTCAAAATAAATGAATACCACAGTTAATAACTGCAAAGAAGTGTATTTTTTAAAAGAGAATATAGTCAAAAATGGCGATTCTCTTCCATTTTGAATCGTATCCAAGTTACAACATATTTCAATTGTTAAGAATCCTTTAAGCGAGAATAGCAACTTGAATTTAAAATATTTAAAAAAATTAAAACAATCATTAAAATATCCAAATTGGGCATATCCCTTGAAATAGTAAAATTAGTCCTTTTTGTGCATAACCCAAACTCCCTCTTTAATATAGACAGTTAGAATATGCTATTTCAGACAAATTCTAGTATTGGGAAGAGAGTTACTATTGGGTTGTGTCACATAAAATGTCCGTTCGTTTTCAAGGTAAAGGATTTTTATTAAAAATACGATATGAAAACAAGATAATTTTATTCTAAGTATTTACTTTCTTTTTCTACACTTTTTTCCCAACGTGACACCAACTTTTTTATCCCCGAACTGAAAAACTCTGAGCTTTGAAGTAAAACAAAATCTGAAAACGCACTTTTCACTTGATCATCATTTTCAAAAAGTTTTCCTTTGACGAAGTTGTCAAAATTCCTGAACAGGTGGTAATCTGTTGGAGACAAGTCGGGAGAATAGGGTGGGTGTGGAAGAACTTCG
This sequence comes from Piezodorus guildinii, assembly GCA_023052935.1. NCBI lineage: Eukaryota > Metazoa > Arthropoda > Insecta > Hemiptera > Pentatomidae > Piezodorus > Piezodorus guildinii. Next base: position 52,677,756 of record CM041298.1, read on the forward strand.
TAGCCCAGTTCTTTCAATTATTGCACGGAATGTTTTGAAACATGGGGTCTTGCTGCCTTTCAGTGAGATCATGAGGTACCCATGTATCGAGCTTTTTTACTTTCCCAATACAATTTAAATGTCTGGAAACGGTAGAAGCACTTGCATTTAGTTGTGCTGCGAGTCCTTTAACTGCTTGACAGGGGTTTCCTTCTACTGTATGTTTAAGGACATCGTTGTCTATTACAGACGGAGGTCTTCCTCAGGGCAAGTTTTCCAAGTCGGTATCCCCAGCTGAAAACTTGGCAAACCAACAACGAATGGTCCGTTCATTAACACTCCCTTCCCCAAACGCCTTGCAAATATTTCTAGCGGCCTCAGCTGCTGAATGGCCGGAGTTTAAACTCGTACAAAAATATTACTCGAAAATCGCGTGTTTCCATGTTCATATTTGGAGGTATACTAAAAAGTGGATAATTGATTGGGAAGCTAATGTTTATAATACAAAGGTAGAGGATTAGTAACTGTTTACTTTAAATATGTGAACATTCGGAAGAAAACAACAGAGACCTGCAAAATCTTTTGTGTATTTCAGAAACTATAAAAACGGACATTTCATGTGAAACAACCCAATATATTAAAATGTTTCCTTTTTAGTCTGGTAATCCTAGTTACCACTGAAATATTCTGATTTGTATCCTTTTTAAAAGGGAATCGAGTAAAAAATTGTGTTATAGGTGGAATAATCAAGAATCAGTCAAAAAGTGACTGATTCCTGATTATTCCACTTATAATAGTTTCTACAGTCGACTATACATCCTCAATAAAAAATTGTGGTTCTCTTCCATTTTGAATCACAACAAAATGATTACAGGTTACAAGATATGTCAATTGTTAAGAATTCTTTCGATGAGAATGGCGATTCAAACTTAGTAAACTAAAAAAAATATAATAAAAACAGTTCTCAAAATATAAAAATCCTTCAAAAATTCACTGTTCTGTGTGCATTGTAAACATAGCTCAAAAACAAAAATTAAATTTAATATTTAAGACAAAGACTGGCCTGGGAGGTTACATACAGTAACTTTATAACCAAAATCAACTTACTGACCAAGATTGCGACACCTATTTACAATGTTCTCTATAACGGGTCTAATGATTTCCACAAAATTTTTTATATTTATTCTTCAGAAACTTCTTTTCTACGTGATTAATTTAGTGTTTGAAGTGCTATTTTGAAAGTCTTTTCTTTCTTTTTTTTTTTTTTAATTTGTCCTTGCTCCTGAATTCGATATTGACTTGATTGTTTGATACTTACTTTAGACGAAAATGAATTTTAAAATTCCAGGAATATGATACATGTCCCTTATGCATTTTTGAAAAGAAACATTTACAATTATTACCAACAAAAGCAAGCCTTGAACTATTAATATTGGATGTTTCTTTAGATTTTATATTAGGATATGAACGTTAAAAGAGAATACAGTTGCCTGGTATCCATGTTCTATGTTGGTCCTCAACATTTACATCAATTACAATTCTAAAAGTAGCGACACAGACCATTACTTACCTATACTACCAGTAGGAAAATTGTTACTGATTTGCTGCAGAATATTTTTCTGAACAGATGGTTCCGTCTTGAAAGTAGATTAAAAGAAAACTTTTCAAGTCTGTTGACAACATTTTTCCTAAAATATAAAAATATTTATTAAAATTACGAAACAATATATGTGTTGCATTTATTAATTAATAACAATTTATTTTGTGGTGGACCCACGGAACGAATAGCTAACCTTTACTATTTGCCTTAACTGGAGTGGTAAGGATGTTTAACCAACTCCATTTGAAAAATAATAACTGTAAGAAATTTTATAAATAAATTGTACAGCAAGCACTCACAGATTACTATCAAAGTCAAGAATTAAAGTCTGATTAATAGAAGCCATCAAATTTTCAGGAGAAGTTCTTTTAAACAACTCAACAACCGGAGTGCCATCCTGGATTTTCCTGATTTTTGCTGCAACAGATTCGCCAAATAATAGTTCCTTAAGCCGAGTCATTCTTTCTTGAGTAAAAACTTGAGGTGGGACTTCATGAAGTGAAATAGCAACAGCCTGAAATAATTATAAAAAAAACAAACAAACATAAATATTAAATTTATTTATACAACATAACCTCCATTATGTTAAAAAAAGAAAATAAAGAAGAATAAAAGTTACTATTTTTCACAGTAAATTAATATTAACCATATATTTAATGTTTTAATTTAAAAGTTAGCTTTTAACAATCTTAATATGTACATAAGGAAAATTAATAATGGATATTTCTTTAGATTTTATATTAGGATATGAACGGATAGATATCAATCTAACGGTAAAAAATAATGTTTGGCAGAAAAAAAAAGCAATATATTTTAATATTTTTTACAAAAATTAAATGAATAAAGGTACTTCAAAACTTGAAATTAGCTCTCTCAATTTACCATAAACCCAAAAAATTAGATGACAAATAATTCAGCCCCTTAATATACAATGTATATCATTAATAACCCATCCATAAGAAAGGAGATCAATATAATTGTGCAAGGCCCAAGACATAGGGATATGCCACGAATGCCGACAAGATCCTCTCGAATATCCTTTTCCGCAGACTTGTACCATTTGCGGAACGGGAGATCAGGAAATTTCAGGATAGTTTCCAAAGAGGCAGATCCACAGTAGATCACATTTTCACCCAAAGGACCATTTTGGAACAAGGACATGAATATAAAATCCCAACACATCAAATTTAAAAGGGCGTATGACAGCATCAAATAATCTAAGCTGTATGAGGCATCGAGAGAAATTGGCATCCCAAGCAAACTAATACGTCTTGTATGTTGACAATGAAAGATGTGAAGTGCCAGGTAAGGATCTAGTTTGACTGCTCAGATCCATTTTCCTCAAACAAAGGATGAAGACAAGAGGGCCTGTTTGCTCTTCAATCTTGCACTGTAGAAAGTTGTACGGGACTCAGGAATCCAGACAAGCCACACGATCTTCACCCGTAGTATACGAATATTCAGATATGCTAACGATCTTGATATTGTAGCCAGGACCTGACCAGCGTTGGTGGAAGCCTTTGAGAAAATCATAGATACTGCTTCGGCTATGGGCTTGGCCATAAAAGAGGGGAAGACTAAATATATGTAAACAGGGACTGGTGGCGAGGAGGCACTGATTGTAGGACTTTACACGTTCCAAAGGGTGAACAAATTCATGTATTGGGTATCCTTAGTGACACCAGCTAACGATTTCACTGCTGAGATAAGAAAAAAACTAGTAGCGGCTAACATAGTATATTTCGCATTGCTGAAGACTCTCCGCAGCAGGTCTATTAGCAGGGAGACCAAACTGGTCATATATAAAACTTTGATAAGCCCTGTCTTACCTATGCTTCTCAGACCTGGAATACCTCAGTAAAAAAATGGAAATAGCCTATTAATTTTAGAAAGAAAAATCTAAAAGCAAACAATTGGCCTGTGAGAGATGAAGATGGATGGAGAATAAAGAAGAACCGGAAACTTTAAGACCTTTTTGGAGAAATAGACATCCTTAAGTTTATAAAGCTGGGGAGGCTCAGTTGGGTTGGCCATGTCGCAAGGGTGCAAGAGGAAGAACTGCCCAGAAGAGCTTTAGAACCCACACCCAGCTTTAGCGAAAGGTTCATGGAGTGGCGGTGGACGCATAGAGTCTGCTACTGACTAGAAGCTAGAATCGGCACAAAATCGGGTTCATTGAGAAGGCCAAGGCCCACCCAGGGTTGTGGCGCCACATAGATAACACAATTATTAAAAAATAAAACCTTCACTCTCATCCAAATCAAAAACAACTTCAGTCGAGTGGATAACAGGTGTAAGAACTAATTAAAGTAAAATTAATTATAATGAATTACCTGTGGTGGAATCTGAGACAAAAGATATGATATTTCTTCTAAATTATACAGATCTTCGACAAACGCTGAGTCTTCACCCCCAGAATCTAAGAAGCTTACTAAAACCTAGAAGAGAAAAAAAGGTTCAGTTCACATCAAAATATCTATACATAGCTTCTTATTTTACCTTACAAGTAGGAATATTTTACGAATGAATAATAAATAGAAAACTTTGATTTGATAAAAATAATAAATAATAAAAAAAACAGAAGCATAGTTTGATAAAATGACTGCCATCAATTTAACATAAATCTGCCTAATTAGTTCAGGCGTTTAGTGTTTTAACTTATATTATTATGAAGTTAAAAGTTATGAAATTTTGGTTATTTATATTTTTGAGGGGAGGTCGTACTTTAGTGGTTAAAGCACTTGTCTACTGTTCTCCAGGTCCTGGGGTTTAAATCTCGGCTAAGACGGAATTACTTATTCTGTTATTTCAGCTATGGAGCGATCCTGGGAAATGGAGACCCTCATGGGACATACCATATCCAGCCTCTATAAAGTAGGTACCCCAATATTAGGGGAAAACCATAGAAACAGTACAACTCTTTAAGTACTGAATCCAAGATTCTTCATGAATTTAAGGTATAGGTTTTTTATTTTTATAAGGTTTTGTGGAGTTGATAACAAATTTCAACTTCTTAACAAACTAATACATCACCACCATTATATACTGTAAATCAATGATGATTTAAGAAGGAAACAGTCAAAGGGGGAGGTCAGAGTAAGTTAATGGGTCTAATCATTCATGACATTTATATCATTGTTAAAAGATGTCTAGGTTGAAGAAATTCCAAGACTTTTCCCCAATTGTAATTATTTTTGCCAGACCAGAAATAGTAAATCTATTTGAAATGAACCATATTAAGTAACATCTTAATTATAATAGGTAATAATAATTATTATTTATATATTAAATGGTATAGTTTGCAATTTTATTGAATACGTCCACACCGGGAGAATATATACGTTTTTTTGCATGAGGCGGGACTGTCTTAGCTGCTTGCAAGCTTTAACGTGCTTAATGTGAGATCACAACAGTTCCAGGCTTCCAAAGCGCTAAATGCGAGATTGTAACAGTTTTGACATAAACATATGACTTGAAGGAGTAATTACGAAAATAATTTAAAAAAAAAATCTTATATTATTATTTATTATTAAAAATGTTTATTACATTATTATATATTCTTATATAATATATAATAATCCCCTTATCATGGGAATAAAAATATGAAAAGAAATCACGCAAAGCTAAATAAAATTCTTAAAGAAGAGTAATGAAGGGAAATTAACCGATAAGAGTCCTTTGAGGGAACATATTGAAAGTTATAAAATATATAATTAATAAACCCTTAAGCTTGTTAATTACCACAACATATAACGTGTTAACCTACCTCTTCATTAAATACTCTTAGATGATTCATAAAAGATTCAAGATACAATAAAAGAATTATTTATAATGACGTGTGACTCCAAATTTCAATGGAGTTTCTAAAATTAAAATGTAAATTAACTATAAAATATAAGGGATGAAACTCAAGGTAAGGGAAAATAATAATAATAGGCTTACCGAACCCTTAGGTTTGATGCCGATACCACCAAATTCTGCCTACACAGGCTCGTCCAATGTTCACCATTCAAGCCCAAGCCCTCGAGATCAGCCTTAACTTAATGCGATCCTCCCATCGACTCTCCAACCTACCTTTCGCATGCCTACCAGTCGGTTCAGCGAATACCAACTTTCTTGAAATACGTTCGTCACCGAGCCCAACAACTTTACTCGCCCATTTGAGTCTCCGCGATGCTATCAAATCAATTATATTGACAGGGTACAAGCTCCGCAATTCCGCGTTGTGCAACCTTCTAAACTCCCCAGTGGCCTCATCTCTCTTTGAACCAAATATTTTACGCAGTACCTTATTTTCGAAAACCTTAAACCCTTGTTCTAAGTTTTTAGACAGAGGGCACAAGCTAAGTAATTTAGCAACTGAATAATAACACGCATTTTCTGCCTTTAACCGAGACTTTATTTCTTTCTGGATTTCATTTTTTCTTGTTATTATTGAACCTAAATACTCGAATTTCTCTACTTGTTCAAAAGTATGCCCTGATATATCAATATCACCAAGATCGTCACCATTTCTGCTACTAATCATATATTTCATCTTATCGATATTTAATTCTAGTCCTATTTCTTTACCGGTTTTTATTAACGCACTTGTATTTAGTTGTATAGTTTCCGTGTCTTCACCTAGCAGTACCAAATCATCGGCGTACCCCAAAACCGGAATCTTATCACCCATATTTAAAGCTTTCTTGGAGCACATCACCTTTTCTAAGATATATTCTAAGGCTATATTAAATAAAACAGGTGAAAGAGAGTCAAATTTCTCGGAAGGAAAAATACAAAAAAATAAATAAATACCTGTCCATTTAAACTTGTAGCATTAATAACCTTGACTCTATGTTTTTCATTATTTTGGTCTAATAGGTAAACCTTATCCGGTGAAAGCTGGCTATAATCTTTTACACGGTATTTGTCATAGGTTCCATCTTCAATATATTCCATTTGATTTAGAAGTATATTCAAGGTTTCAGTGATAAACTGAATGTAGACAGTTCCATTATCAGTTAAAAAACTAACAAATGCTTGGTGTGCACCACCTTCCTGTAGAAAAAAAGTCAAATAAATTAAAATTTAAGCTACTTATCTTCATACTAAACAGATAAATGGAATAGAGTATTTTTTAAACAAATACATATCATTATCAACAACATAGTCTCCATTTTTTCTTTAAATAGGATTTTTTTTGTATCATTAACTATGGATCTGACTTTGATGAATTTTTTATATTAGAAATTAGTCCGGGTTCAGTAAAAAATAAACAATTAAATATTTTTCATCTATGTTTTGACTCCCATTGTGAGTAATCAGGGAGAATAGTACGTGAGAGCTAAAATAGGGGTAAGTAGAAGCTAATTACTGAAAAACACAAAATATAATGTGACGAGCAATAGAAAAAGATCCATGAATCATGAAACAATGATAACTCAAATAAATAACAATTATCCTAAACAATATACTAATTTTTTTTTGTCACAACAAATTGTTGTGATTTTTTTCCTTCCATCATCCTGCAGAAGACCTAAAATTTAGGCTGCAATATTGGCACAAAAAAATTACTACTTAATTACTAAATCTAGTTAATTAACCCCTGGTGGACGAGAACTTTTTCGGCCGGATGAGGTAGCAGGACGAAGCGATTTTCTCGAATGCATAGAGTGACTTACATGATGTAATAAAATGATCTCATATATAAATTACCCTATAAAAACCTTATATTTCGTTTGTTTTTGTAGAATTACATCTTTAAAAGAACTTACCTTAATAAAATTACATTATATACAAATTATCTTTTAAAAACGTTATATTTGGATTGTTTATTTATATTTACATGTTTAAAATTAAATATTTATATCTCTAAACCTTACAAGAATATCTATCTATACAAGAAACAACTTTACAAGGTTTATGATACGGCATATTATTTCACAGATCCTAGATAAGGACCTTAGCAGCTCAGTAATCTTTTTAAGAAAGGATAGAGCGATCCAATGGATTTGAGATGAAGGAAACATGAATACACAGCAACTATCGCCTCTCACTCCTCCTACCGCATGAAGAGTCACCTCTCGTCCACAAAGGGTTAAGTGTTTTGATGAATGCACCCGGAATCAACTTCTCTCTCTCTAATATATACACACATTCAACCATTCTAACATCATTATAATTTTTTTTTTTGTTGCTCTGTAAATGCTCATTTGAGACAATCTGGCCAAAAGCCTGAGTTTAAAATATATAAACCTCTAAGAAAGTTTAACCACACAAGTAAGAGAGAGCAAACAGAACATGTTTTGTTTTTTTAAACAGAAAATTTCATACTTACTTCAATTTTAACTGTTTCTTTATAGTTATAATTGAATAAGTATTTCAGTTTCTCATTTAAATTAAGAGCCTCTTCTTGACTGGTATCAAACAGAGTCACAGAAATAGTAGGTGTTCTTTGCTCAACAACTGCGACGAGGCATGAACCCACAATATTTGTCAATAAATAATCTGGAGCTTCCTTACAATTTTTATAGTTTTCCAAATTTTTCAGAGAGACAGTGATAGCCTGAAAAATAATTAAAACATAATTGTTTATATAATAAATAACTTTCAATGTATCTTTTATATATATAAAAAAGGACATTGTGATTCGTGGTTTCCGCAAACTCCTTCTAAATTATGCAACAGATTTTGATGTAAAATTTTTGCTGCAGTTTAGGACATTCTTTCTTGAAGGTTTTAACATAATCACATCGGGGTGACCCACAGATGGGTCACACTTGACTGTTCTGTGGGGCGGCAAGAACCACCCGTGGATCCATACTTAACTATTCTGTGGGGTGAAGTGCATTCGAAGCCTGGAACTGTTGTGATCATGCATTAAACATGCTCGAAGATGCAACAGTGCTGCCCAGCTTCACGCGAAAAAAACATAGATATTCGCCCCAGTGTGAACGTTTCAAAGTAAAATACATTGCAATTAAGTTTTTTGTTGGAAGGGAAAATTAAATTTTCTGCAATCAAATTATCAAAAATTATTCCTGCAATATGAGTAGTAATATAAACTTATAATATACTGTTGGAAAGCCTAAGATTTTAGAAAAGTTAATATGCAATAATTTTTTTATATATAATATAAGAAAAGGCAGTCATATATAACTAGGGGTCATCAATTGCTCTGTTCTGGATATTCAAATGATAAGCGTTGCAGACAGAACGAGTTTTGACATGTCTCGCCCTTCACGTGAGGTGACCTGCGACCGCAGTGATAAAAGTATTTTTATCATGTGAGAGGTGACTTGGGACTGAAAAGGGTTAATAATTTAATAAATAATTTCAAGCAAAAAAAAGTTTCAGTACCTGAGGTGGTAAGGACATAAACTTTGGTTCCAATCTATACAACACTGATCTTGGAAGTACATCTTCATCACCATGATCGATAAACTTCACATGAATTTCATCAATATTTATTTTCAGGACAAGAACTCTCGCCCAACTTTCATTGCAATAGGATGCGTAATATTCTCCCACAACAAGGAATGGATTAACGAGGTGTTCTTTCTGTTGATACCATGATTCCATATCACTGGTTAAACTGTCCAACAATCCCTATAATATAAGATAAAAAAAAAAAAAAAATAATCAATGTTTAAAATTTTATAATATAGATCATAGAGATAGATGGCTTCATAACATATCATGTGGTAAAAGTCAAATGTACTACAAATAAAAAGCATTCTATCCTTCCTTTTGAAGTAAACTAAAGCTTCATTTGAGAATCATTCAGTAAAAAAAAAAAAAAAAATTATCACATCTAAATTTAAATTAATGTTCTTGCCTTTTTGTAAAAAAAATATAAATAAATAAATCGAACACAGTGATACAGCATGCAACTTATATTTGCATTTTCAAAGTGCTTCTGTTGTCAAAACAGTAAAAAAACAAAAAAAAAAACATATCGTGACACAGTGTGCAACATCTATTTGCCATTAAATCACCCTTCAAAAGCCCTTCTTGACTTGAAACTGTTGCGCAGTGAATACAGAACTGTGAGGGGCGCACAATATGCTTAACTGTGTCTAATTACAGTTTCTTATGTCTTCTGTCCACGACAAAAAATACAATCCTTGTTCTTCCTTGCCAACGCCACAATCAGCATTCAAGAACATTCCTTACGTCCTTAAAAGAGATTTTAGTTCAAAACGCCACATAATGCAAATGCAAGTAGTTTTATAAAGTGAGAATTTATGAGTGAGGAATAAAACTTTCAACTGATCAATTACAATGTGTATAACAGTTTTCAGATTAAATAATCAAGGTTCAACAAAATATTATTATACAATTTTAAGGAATATATTGGATTGTAAAATAAGTTTGTTGCATTTTTCAATACTTTAATCCACTCGGTATTTATAAAAGCATACTTACTTGGTCAATAATGTTTATATATTCTAAAAAAGATTAGCTAGGGTGCTTGTATGCATCAGTTTCAATCAAGATTCTTTATTTTGGAAGTGGTATTTTGCTTGTTCCAAACGGAAGAGAAAAAAAAAAAAAAATCATTTTCATCATTTAATAATTTTTATTTTCAAAAATGAAAATCTGTTGCACAGACAGTTAACAAAATTTGCAGTGTATATAGCAATGATGCCTTGGGAGAAAAAAAGTCATAAGTGGTTTGCTCGGTTTATCCTTCAACTGTTAATGATCAAATTCAAGCATTGGCATAGACAACCCTCGCTCTACGACAGGATATCGCAGAAATAATATAAAAATATTTACAAGAATCTGTTTTTTTTTTTTTAAATCAACATTAAAAAACGCTACAAATTAATTTTACAACCCAATAATACGCCAATTTAAAAAACATTATTTAAGTCAAGAAATACTTAATGAAATAAACGTATGTAATATAGAAACAGAATAATGCATATTCAGAAAGAAACTAGTAATTGAAAATTACTAATGTCAGAAATAGTTGGACTCCTACTATCTCTTATAACATTGACTGATTTACAAATAACAAAAAAATGAATAAAACCATTTGACAGAACATTAATAAAACACTTCTAAATATGATTCTTTCTCATTTGTGATTAAAAAAATACTGCTAAGTAAAATAAAAAAAATAAAAAATGTCTTACACTGTAATCATCACCTATAAATCTTATACAGACTTCAGTGACTGAAACAGCTCTAGTAACAAATACATCCCAAGTATTTTCTTCTGGAAGAACTAACTTAGGGATGGTTGAATCTACTGGGACATGGAAAGGAACAGCATTCTCCTAAAAACAAAACCATAATTATTACATTTTATCAAATCTCTAAGTGGCATAAAAACGTATAAATAGAAATACAATAAAAAGTTTTCTTTAAATATTTTTTGGAAGATTTATAAAAAAATAACTTCATATTAATCATTTTAATAGTTACCTTCATATCATTTTTTTGTCCATTATCGAATACCTAAAAAACATATGTAATTGAGTTCAAATTTTGACTTAACATAAACTCATCACACTTATTGAAATCACTACAATAAATAAAATTGGTTATATATATTTTTAAATATCTATTTTTTTTTTTAAAAACCTCCAAAAAATACATGGAAAATCTTTATAAACCTTCAAAGTAAATAATGAGCAATAGAATATTATAATATGTGTACATCACTGGATGGAAAAACACGGAATCAAATTAATCATGTATTAGTACAATTTAGATGGCAAAGCAGCATAATTAATGTGAGATCCTATTGGGGTGCAGAATACGGGTCAGACCAGTTAAAGAAGTTATGGGAAGGGATAATATTAAAAAGGGCAGTAATTTGTGTCTTGGGAAAAATCAGAAACCAACAAACTCTGGTTCAATAGGGCAAGTCTGAATATGGGTCAACCCATTTGAAATCGTCCAATTTTCATTAATTTTAACCTCCCTTGTCATAGCACGCCAAAGATTTCAGTTGATGTATTTATTCGTGATTTTTTCAAGCCATTACTTGGCTACTTAGCTAATGTATTGTAAAGACCAAAATTATATAAAATACTCTCACCATCAATCTAGTTTTTGTTTGGTTCTTAAATATGCAAAATTACCGGAGTTAACTTTTTAAAGAAAACACTATTTTAACAGTTAAGAGAATTTTATGACTCCTGAACCAGCTTAGTCTCAAAGACCAAATTTATCTCACTTAAACTCATGTTATAGATAAGTAATCTGTATAAGTTTCATAATTTTCCAGTCAGTCCCTTTTGAGATATTTCCTTGTAAACATCGCGAAAAATGGATTTCCACCAATTTTGAAAATTCATATAATAAAAAGGACTATGTTCTCAAGTTCGAAATTTTTATAGCAAATAGGACTATGACAAAGCTATAAAGGAAAAAATAATCAAAGGTGAGTCTCTTTCCTTTTATCTCGCAAAAATTCTCGTTTTTTAGTCATTTTCAAGAATTTTTTAAACAACTTTTTTCACTATTTATGAAATGAATCATAAGGACAAAACATACAAAGCATGCCGTTATCTTATTGTTAATTTTTGTTTTGAGTTGATATCTAAAAAATTACAGGAATTAGAATGATTTTTCCATCACATGTTTTTGCCCGTGAAGCTGACTTAAAACAGCTGCAACACTAAAAGTATTGGCTAGAAATTTCTTTTATTTATGGTTTTATATTCACGAAAAAATAGAGAATAACTGGTCAAAAAATCACGAAAATCAAAAATGTCAAGCGGCAAATACAGTAGTATTTTAAATAAAATATAAAAACAATATGGTTGCTGGACATGCCTAAAGAATAAATCTAAAAAGATTCTTAATCGACGGGAGCAAGTCAAATATAAAACGGACTTTTTCCAGAATTATTATGACGTGTTGCGCAACTGCAGGTGTACCTTTTGCTCAGACATGGTTGCACTGAAGGCCACGCTAGTGAAGTGACCGGTTTTTTCCTTTCTCACCCCTGTCAAATCTTACCCTCCCAACTTTTACCCATTCCCTCCTCTCAATATCTTACCATTTAAAAATGAAAGTCCGGTTTATATTTGACTCTGACTCACCTACGTATAAGAGCATATATCTTTATCACAATATAAATTACCTTGACTTTTATGAGCAATGAGGAATTAGCCAGTTCTTCGACAATGAACTGGTCAGAAGCATGCACAACATCAAGCCAATGAGGAGGTAAAATTTCTTTAAACAAAGTCCTATGTTCATCTTCTATTCTGGAAGCCCATTTCCCTGTGTCCTTCTCTTTAACCATCTAAGACGAAATTATTATAGCAATTTTATCAGTCAAACATAATAATTAAAACAAAGCAGACACATCAAAATACTTATAATATTATTAATATAAACTTACTCTTTCCACCCTCTGAATGATTAGGGCAGGGTCTTGAATGATAGGAAAAGTATTGAAAATCTCTCGCTTTTTCAACTTTTCCAAGGCTTGTTTGGCGACACACTCCTTAGCTTCGTTGACATCGTAGAAATCGTTGGGGAAAGTACCACAGTCCACAACTTCAGGAGCCTTTAAAGAATTGAAGGAATAGAATAAATACGATGAAATCGAGTAAATTTCAAGCAAATATAATGTCAAGCTATACATAGACTGATATTAAAAAAAATAAAAATTAAAGTAATTAATAAATGTTTTTCTGTAGATAAGTTGCCGAACATAGGCAGATATGTTTTTCAGATAAATCACTTTTAATGTATTATTTTAATTTAAGTACAAAAACAGTGAAGAGCAATTCAAAAATATACAGAAAATGAAATCATACAAAGCAACTGGCATCTAACTATGCCAAAAACGGGATATAAGATATGACTCCTACAAAGTTGTCCTTAAGTTAAGATATTAGGGAGGTCATAAAAACAAGAAAAAGTCAGTTCAACAGCTTCAGAAATGATTGAAATATGAAAGCTCTGGGAATACTAAAGAAACCAGTTATTCCATTATGAATGTGCATCATGGAACAAGTAATATTTGTAATATCCATGGTAAATTATTTGTATAATAAATTTCACTTCAAATCTGATTGAAAACAAGATGGTTTTCTGTCATCTGTTTGATTTAATTTAGCATTTGAATATAGTAATCATTAGAAAGGTAAATTATACAAAAATATGTAATAATATACTTGCACTTCAGGTCAATAATGGCAGAAATTATTTAAGTTAATAAAACACTTGAGAAATCATACCACACAATAAATATTCAATCTGACAACAATCATTGTTGTCAGATCCTGCCTACAATTCGTCTTGATGATGACCCACAACGGGGATCGAAACGTTGGCAGACAATAAATAGTTAAAACTTTAACTAATTGTTTCATTTATTACTCACCCCAATTCCTTCCTGTAGTTCACACTATAAAAAAATAGGGTTCTGTTTATCTACTAGTGAATTAGTTCTAAATTAATATAATATGGTGAATGTGGCATAACTCATGATAAAGAAAAAATAATACTATGGTATTACCGATTGAGTAAGAGTTACTTTCGTATACACATCATTTCTGGAAAATCATGTTATATTTCTTAATAAAAGGGACCTTAAATTCACAGATTTGAGCTTCATATTTTTTTTTCTTTTTGTTTTATCGACGTTTTAGAAATTCCTGTTGCTTTTGATCTGTTCAACTAGAAAATATTTTTCCTATAAAACGTACGGAGCTTTATGAGACAGTTTTGGAATGCACTAAGATTTTAAAATTAACCATCAAACAAGAACAAGCGTGAATGCATTTGGTAGTCTAATTACCAAATTGTGCGACTATTAAATATACTGAAGCGGTAGCTTCACAATCTGTAACATACAGTAAAAGGACAAAATAAAACATATTATTAATCCTTTGCAGACGATGACTTTTTCGGGCAGATGAGGTAGCAGAACAAAGCGATTTTTGCAAACGCGTTGAGTGACATACATGATGCAATAAAATGATCTTACATATAAATTGCCTTTTTAAAACGTTATATTTCGATTGTTGATGTATGTTTACACCTTTAAAACTATACTTACAAGAACTTAACTTAATAAAATTATCTCACTCATAGATTATCTTTTAAAAACGTTGTATGAGGATTGTTTATCTATATTTACATGTATAAAACTAAATATTTATATCTTTAAACCTTACAAAAATAACTATCTATATTGTAATATATTTAACTACATCAGTAATATTGTTAACAAAGGCTAGTGCAATCCAATGGAATGGAGATAAAGGAAACATGGATATACAGCGACTGTCGCCTCTCACTCGCCACTCATCCTGTCACACCAAAAGCCATGGCTCTCGTCCGCAAAGGTTTAAAAGTAATGATCAATACTTTGACCAGTCGGTAATCGTCCTGAGAGCAGAACAAAATGTGTCAAAGAAGATTTGGCTTCTGGTGGTGTTAAGTAGGATTTTTGGCGTGTTCTATTTTTTCTTTAATTCTTGCACCCTTGCTGTTATAATGGTTCTTAATAGAGTAAAATAAAATAGAATCAATTTTAAAATATGAACATACCAGACTTGGAGCCATCCTGGGTATTAAAATAGAAAGTGTGCAGTAACAAACACGCTTTCCGCTGTTTTCTTTCAAAATTTTATAAGCGGCTTCTTCCCAACCTCTTTCTTGGATGTAAGCCGATAACTGTCTTTGATAGGGCGACGTACTTTCTCCATGTTGTAAGGAAACAGTCACCAATAACTATCAAGATAAACAAATGAGAAGTATGAGAAATGTTTAGAACAAATCTAATATTTATATTAAATACAATTTTGACTACTATTACCTTATTCTTTTTCACTCTATCAAGCCTCTATAAAAAAAAAAATAAATAAATAAATAATAATAAGTAATATTTTTTTTATATATTCAAGAAAATAAAAAGAGCATCATGGATCAAAATACTCACATCCTGAGCAAGCTGTTTAATCTTCTTGGAAGGTTCTTCTGGAGGAGTAGGAGTACTGCCGTAGCTAGAATGATCGGTGGTGCTATGACTGATGCTTTCTTTAAAGGAATTTAAATTATTGGATGATGGCGAAAGCGAAGCTTCATTGCGGAATGTCATATCGTGTTTTTTGGAATTATCGGAAGTCATGATGAGAGAGCCTTTACCATTGGGCATCAGGGGAGGAATATATTTCATGTTTTTGGGAGAAAACTGTGAAACCAAGCTAGTTTTTTCCATCATCCCACCATAGCTTTGATTAACTGGTGTCGAATAATTTGAATTATTGCTTGTTCGGTTAATCTCACTCACTGTGCGTGCATTGTAATTAATGGTGTTATTATTTTGGGGCTGAAAAATAAAATAAAAATTGAAATTATTTTTTTAAATAAGTAATAAAACAAATAATTTTTAACCCTTATACTCTGCTAACATTAAAAATGCTATATTTAAAACTTCACTAATGACAATTTCTCTAACTTGATGAGATCTTGTATATAAACTGATGTGTGTTTTGCAACAACCATATTTTATTTTTTTTCAACAGTACGTGTCCGCCCTTGGCTACGATTCACAATGATAGCCATATTGTATGAATGTATCATCACTCTTAAATACCTCTTTTCATAAGTTGTCTAATAGGCCTCATATACCTGGGGGATGACTGCAACAGAATCTCCTTTTAATTATGTGCTCAAAGAAGCACAGACGGGACTGGGATTTGAACTCCCAATCTTTGGCTTTCATAATTATTATTAATCCAGTAAAGTACAAGTCTTATATTTATGATAGACACCATCATCATTTGATAAACGGTCAAATGAATGGCATAATTATCACAATAATGCGCTTATAACTCTTTAATTTAATTAATTGTAATTAAATATAACTCTTTAATCGTAATTATAACTCTTTAATTTATTCGACTGACAATAATTGTTTTTTAAAAAGTATTTAAGTACTAATTACTTCAGTATATATTATCAAAAATCAATTTTGATTATGGAAAAAGGAACAAAGAAAACTAACAGTAATAATCGCGTCATCTGCCAGTCGACTTGTAGTAAAACATAGCCCGCTGCCGAAAAGGCCCTTGCAGCTTCTACAAGGATTGTTGGCTTCATTTTCAGCAAATAATCATGAATAGCCCACTGTTTTAATAGCTGTTGAAATTTTACAAGTTACCTAAACTACTAAATTTTTATTTTTTGCTCCATGTCTAATCCTAACATAACTTTTATTTTATAAACTTCCTATTATTAGTACAATTATACTCAAATAAATCACTAACATTTCAGCTTGAACTGAAAACCGAAAATCATCCTGATTTTGTCAATCCAGATTGCAATCCCCACATGCCAAGTATTGGTGTGTGGTACGAGTGCTAGGTCGGAGGTCATCAGAGTTCTTAAGGGTCGGCATATGCAGATGACAGATATTGTAGGACGGTCCAGGCAAGCAGTGGTTGAAGCCCTCCTTGCAAAACGCACAGGATCTGTTCAACACAAGGCTAAGGCCAACTACATGATTTTGGAAAACCTCCAAGATCAATAGTTATGAAAATTGTTTTTGGACAGTATAAGTTTGAGTGTGTCTCTCAATTAGTATACTTGATTTCCATGGTAAATTACAACAATGAAACAGCCGCTGTGATTAAAAGGAGAAAATTGGCTGCCAATCATTGCTATTTTCGCCTCAAAAACATCTCTGCAGCCATCTGGTGACCAGGCGTACAAAAGTGATCATCTACAAAACCCTGTATTATGCTACGGCTCAGAAATTCGGACAATGCCTAGAGCTGAGGACTAGGTCCTCCTAGTATTCGAGTAGAAAGTATTGCATTGAATCTACAGGGGTGTCTATGAGAATAATGAATGGAGGTGTAGAAGCAATAGGGAGTTATACGATTTATATTTTGAGCCTAATATCACTCATTTCTTTAAGCTCGGAAGACTGCAATGGACAGGACATCTCGCTAGAATGGCTGACGATCTACCTACAAATAGAATTTTGACTGAGCCCCTATACAGTCGTCGAAGAGTTGGGAAGCCAAGACTGAGATGGGTGGATTATATGGCCAATGATGCACAACACTAAATGAACGTGCGAAACTAAAAGGCTGTAGCGCAGGTTAGGGGAATGTGGCGGTTGCGGTTGAGGAAGCCAGGACCTTCAAGGGTTGTAGAGCTAAGAAGAAGAAAAACCAACCAAATTCACATAAAGCTTCCTGATAATTTGGTACATTATTGATTCATTAAGACAATAATTATTTTTGCCTTCCTTGTGATGTAAATGCCATCAAATTTAAACATGGAATATAAAAATCTTCATCTCAGAATGCTTTAAAAAGAGAGAATCGTGAATAAGAGGTTATTGATCGTATGAATTGCAGTATGATTAAAATTTTTTTTCTTAAGTTTGTTTTTGAAAATGATCCTGAAAATATCTATAATCCATCAAAGACAAATAACAAATCATTACAGCCATTCCGAAACATCTAAGTGTCTCTCCATCGTCAATTCTTTAAATTTTCAGAAACAATTCTTTATTGAGTAATATTACAATCAGTCCAATTTAGGACATTTTTAATAGTGATACAGTACAGCATTCATACTACATTCACACGATATGTACAAAACAATAAATTTATAAAATAATAATACTATATACATATATATACATACATATACATATATAACAGAACCAATAGGAGTATATACAAAAGTCACTCATACCTATATACAATTCTCAAGCATACAGCACCTGAGTGGAGAATCTAGCCAATGCTAGAACTCCAATATTTCTTTAAATTAGCAATATAATAAGGAAAACCACCATTTAAGACTTTGAACAGAAAATTAAAGAATATTAAGACAAGTTAGTACCCAGCACTTAAGAACATTGTTTGCATAAACAAGAGATATAATTGACCGATTGCAAAAAACATTTAAAAAAGCATAAACAGAAAAAAATTAATACTTGTTTGGTATTCCTTTCCTAACATTAGGTAAGTTCAACATCACAGCCACAAGAAAATGCTTAACAAAGTTAAAGGCACATTCTCACCCCATTTTACTATACCAACTTACAATTAATTATTAACCAATTTAATAACGCATAAATAACATTTAGAGTATTAAATAACTTACAACACATATCTTCAGAGGCAAATAACATTGCTTCTGAGGATTATAAACAGGTGCTGAAATTAGAGGAGCTTTGTAGATTCTTTTAGCAAAACGTGGCGCTGTTCTGAAATGCCTTGGTGGAATGTTTCTACTAGTCTGAAAAAATATTAAAATTGGGTTAGTCAGATATTGATTACCTTTTATGTCATTAAGATATCAGGAGATATTTGTCAAGATTCAGAACATTCAGGTAATAAAGAAAGAACTTGGCATAGTTACGAATACATAGATACCTTCTGGTATCTGAAACAAAATTTATTGTACCAAGAGCTGCAACGCCAAAAGTCGAAGAAAGAATAAATGTTGAAAGACAAAGAGAAGCCAGAACATTATAAGACTGTTTGACACACACTTTAGTTGAAGTCAATGTTGATCCATAATAGTCCAGTAGCTGTAACTGAATGGAGTGAAGAACTCCATTAATGCTGAGAAAATCAACAATATGTTGGCTGGATGGAATGAGAATGATGGGGCAGTAACTCATAATGGACGCCTCTTCAATTTGTGGATACCTACTAGTACCTGAGAACAATTATTTCCAGAGGTAAGAAAGTAGATCACGGGGTACTAAATACAGTCCAAAAAGCTGATAGGGTATACGCTTAGATACCATCCTTAATCAAAGGAAGGAAATAAGCAACCACGTAAAGTTTCTCCTTTTCAAAACAAAAACAGTATTCCTACCAGTTCTGCTCTATGGTACAGACAATTGGACTGTCCTGGATTGGCATGCAAGCAGCCTTGCCGTTGGCATCAGAAAAGAGTTTCATGAGAAGGATCTAGAGTAAAACCTGAAGGGACCAAGTTCGCAAAGAAAGAATATTAGAGAATCTAGGGGTCACGGTAGTTGAAGAGGTGGTAGAGCAGCACCAACTGTATGTATCATCACATGAGCAGAATGAAAAGCAAAAAGAAAGCAGAACATTATTTAGGTAGAATCGCTTTAACATGATAACCATATAATTATATAAAATATGAACCCATATATCAAATACTTAATATACTGCAAATATGACCTAACGAAAATGATAGTGATATCAGAGAAATTTCATAATAATAAAAATATTTATGCACAGAGCAAATGGAAGATCATCTTCCAGTCCAACCAGCAAAGGATCAAGCCACACAGGGTGACAACTAAGTCCAACAGGGCTACAAAAAGCAAATCTCACAAGAGGAAAACATAAAAGAGAATAATTGTCAAATGCATTTATCAAAACAATTAAAGTAACTAAACAATGAATAGTAAAACTGGTATTTATGGATTTCAATTTTTTATTTTTGGTCATTATCCTGGCCCAGGGTCATAAAAACAAAAAAACCCTAATTACTTTGGGGAATCCATGGCTGTACAGCTAGCATGCAAGACTACCAAATCAAAGGTTGTGAGTTCAAATCTCAGTCAGTCAAATATTGCGAGTTCAAATCCCAGTTACTAATAGACTTTTTCATGCAAAGTAACTAAAAGGCGATTAACTCAAAGCTTTTCCAAGGAATGAGCAGACCCTCAGCCAACTGATAGTGACACAAAAATAGGCATAAAGAGTGATGACCAAACCATAAATAATACCATCGGAAGTCACTTAAGACCTAAACGGTCTGTTGTTCAAACAGGAAAAAGTAATACTAATTCTTCATGGGAAGCCATTTGAAACAGTATATGCAATGGGATGCAGCCCTATACAATTATGTTATGAAATAATATATTCTGATTCAATAGTAAGCGAAGTATAGTAAAACTTATCAATCCTGATTAATTGAAACAGGGAATATATGAGTTATAAATAACATAAACAACAAATAAAGCACCTTTTAAATAGTACATACTTTAGTTTTTTTTCTCCCTGATTTTTTCTGTTTTGCTACTAGTTTAGTTACATGAGCTGATGTTTGAGACTCCTTAGCTTCAATGTATACTTCTCCACCTCTACGTTTCACACTTATTTCAGGTATAGATTTTAAAAACTCTTCTAACTGGTTGAAGCCTAATCTCTTAAATGGAATATATTCACCAATAATTTGCATGTAATCCTCTGTAAGAAAAAAAAAAAATGTTTTAGAACAATAGTTTGATATAACAATCATTTACTTCCTTAAATCAGAATTTTCTACTTTTGTCGCCTAAATAATACTTTGCCAGCCTGACATACTTTCAACTTAAGCAACAATAATAATATATACAGTCACTAATGCATTAATATTAGTCCAAAAAGATGTTTGCACCTTGCTGTGCATTAGGTTCCGAAAGTTGTCAAGTGAAGAATTTTTGTAGATCCAAATTTTCATTCCTCTGTGAAACAGTCCACTTATTTATGAATGGGTTTCATGGAAAATAATGCAGGGCTTTAAGTTAATAATAATAATAGGCTTACCGAACCCGAAGGTTCGATGCCAATTCCGCCAACACAGACTCGTCCAATGTTCACCGGTCAAGCACAAGCTCCCGAGATCAGCCTTAACGCAATCCTCCCATCGACGCTTCGGCCTACCTTTCGGACGCCTAACAGTCAGATCAGCGAATACCAACTTTCTCGGAATCCGTTCCTCACCGAGCCCAACAAGTTTACTTGCCCATTTGAGTCTCCGCGATGCTATCAACTCAATTATATTCACAGGATACA
Source organism: Piezodorus guildinii (assembly GCA_023052935.1). Taxonomy (NCBI): domain Eukaryota; kingdom Metazoa; phylum Arthropoda; class Insecta; order Hemiptera; family Pentatomidae; genus Piezodorus; species Piezodorus guildinii. The sequence continues at coordinate 52,699,086 of CM041298.1, forward strand.
AGTTCCGCAATTCCGCGTTGTGCAACCTTCTAAACTCCCCAGTGGCCTCATCTATCTTCAGACCAAATATTTTACACAGTACCTTATTTTCAAAAACCCAAAGCCGTTGTTCATCCTTCATAGTAAGGGGCCATGTTTCGCAACCGTAAAGAACCGTCGGAAGAATAATAGTTTTATAAATTCTAACCTTTAAGTTTTTAGATAGAAGCCGCGAGCTAAGTAACTTAGCAACTGAATAATAACACGCATTTCCCACCTTTAACCGGGCCTTTATTTCTTCTTGGATAGGGCTTTAGGTTATCTTCAATATATCCCTGTATATAATAAATTATTTATGTATGCTGGATTATTCAACAGTTATTAACCCTTCTCTAAAAGCAAATGTTTGCTAACCTAACCTCCTTAGCATTTCTTTACTTGTAAATAATTCAGTCTATACTAAGATAATTTAGAGTAATTTTATTTTATTAATTTAAATTCCATCGGAAGGGGCCCTAACAGCGAGGAAGACTAACGAACTGTGAAGCTAGAGAAGCGTAGGGAGTGCAATAAAAAAAAAAATAAAAAAAAAAAATCATAAGAGAGATTTCAGCCTGGAAGACAAAGAATGTCTTCTTTGTGACAAAAGGACTTCTTACCTTAATGACGATATTATGTTTGTTTTGGTGAAAGAAAATCCAAGAACACCTCTTCAAGAACTTGCAGGGAAACCCAATATAAGCAAATCAATCATTGATTGATTGGCAATTGAAAAGGTGAGGAAACATGAAAGATGGGTTCATCACTCTTGGAACAATCACTGAAAAACTCAGCATTTTGACCGTAGTGTCACTTCCAAACAATTGATACTTGAACAGAATTGATACTTGTGATGGAAACGGGATCATCCTATGATAACAGCAGATGTTCTGGATAGTGACTCGACATAGGAAAAGCGGCACAATTTACTGATCAAAGAGACTTAGAAAATGGGTTTTCTGAATTTATAAATTCAAAGGATTCCAAATGTATGGAGTGTGGAAAAGCTGCCTACACCTTGGTAGAGATGTATTAAAAGCAATGGATCCTATTTAGATTAATAAAAAGGATATTTGTTATTTTTTACTTATCTCTTTTAAAACTGTAATCATGAATTATTTTCAATATCATTTTTTATTACATAAACATTTTACTATGAAAGTCTGCAGGCAAATCAGTAAGGCATATAATGAATTATAGTTATGTCTCTAGAAACTCTTATCTCTTGAATTGTCATTACATGAGAAAATGATTATCAATGCAACTGAACATGTACACTTACAATTTGGTCATTTTATGTATCACGTTAATGTAGGGTGATAGTAAAAATTAATTAAACTGATAGTACACTGATAAATAACATTAAATTCTTAATAACTATTAAATTTAGACCATTCAAAATATTGAAAAAACAAATCGGTAGACTATTTGTTATCGATTTAGGGAAAGGTATGGAGATTGGCTGGACAGTTAACTTTCAGCATTAGATGCACAGTCTTATTACATTCGAGGACCCAACATATTGGGATAACTAAAGTCAAGTTGTACCCTAAATTACTAGGAAGAACATCATATAAATATATTTGGGTTTCTATAATCACCTATAAACAACTTAAATGCTATTTGTGCTCGAATAAAAGAAATGTTGAAATATGGATAAGATATAACATATCAGATAAAAAACATAAACTTTCAAATGTCAACATAAAAAAATATAAAACTGATTGTAAGTAGAATATAAATTTAAACATTGTAAGTAAATAAGTATGTCAATTCAAGTAATATTTTTGATCTCTTTAATCGCTAAGAATGACAGTACATAAGAATCTAAAATCATTAGGATTAAAACCTAAGTAAACAGATGAATAAATTGGCTTAAAACACGATAAATGACACTAAGTATATACAATGTAACAAGAACTTATAGTATAAAAAAAATAAATAAATCAAGTGAAATTATATTAAATTTCAATAAGTTATGCAACAATAATCTATTTTGATACATAGGAAATATCTTAAATTTCCACATAACCAGTTAACATAATAGAATCAGAACTGTCAGGCTCATAATTTAGAAAAAACAGTGAACTTTAAACTATGTCAACAAAACAAAATTAGGACATGTCATAACTGGTGAGAATGTGTATTAAATATTTTAAAACAAATATCTCAAATATTATCAGAAATCATTTTTTTTCTTTTTAATTTAAATTAATAAAATATAAGAAAATATTACTGTTCAACGAGTCCATACGAATTCCACCTTGAGAACTAATTAAACAAGCTCTTAAATTAGATATAACTGAACTTTTCTCATCACTTGACTTTGCCATTTTATAAATCCGAAGTATATCTGTTGTAGAAAACAAGAGTAATAATGAACTGTCACTCAAAACTGAACTATAATGGAAAACATGATTGGAGAAACTACATAAGCTAAACACAAAATATGGAAGGCGTGTCAAAGTAAAACTACAGGTGATAGGACAGTCTAATCAGTAATGCCATGAGCGAAAAATATGCAAACAACTAAATAAGTAAAACATTTTAAATTACATATATAAATTATAAAGAAAATCATCATAAACGTTAAAAATAATGTAAAAAAAATATATATAAAATAAATGACTTTTGCCATATTTTATAATGTCTTATATTTAGATAGCATTAAAAGATATTTTAGCACGCAATTAGAAAGTTTTCGAAAGGTTTCAGATAAGCGGTTTCGTTTTTAATCAAAAATGATAATCCTAAAAATTACATAAAAGAAAAAATATTTTTAAATCCCTCAAATCTACAAATAATTTACAACAAAATCCATATTACTTTTATATGAATTCCAATCAATTAGATAAATAAAAAAAACTATGATGAAATGTTGAACTTATGTTTTTATAGGTCCATAAAATTAATTTAACCATGTATTGGAACCGAATGTAAGAATTTCTAAATGGTTACAGAAACGATTCAATACCTTAAATCCCAAGCTCAATATTCTGTACTAAAATGAAATCGAAAAACTGTTATATCTTTGATTTAGGTGTGAATCGATTATTCTAGACCTTCTAGGAAAAGTCTCAATCATCGTGACGCGCTGAATAGTACACAAAAGGAAAATATTTTGAAATGGGGTTAAGAGCTATTGGTTTTAATCCATCAATTAGATGGTGTCATATTTGCTTGGTCGGAAAAGGTTTGATTAAACTTCGAATGAGATCAAAGAAATGACAATTTTTTAAAATTTAACACTAATTATCGTAAACAAAATTGTTACATAACACTAACCATAGCTTTCTTTGCGAAGTTTCTCAATTCTAGAATACAGACTTTCACGCTTTCTCTTGAGATATTGGTTTCACTGATCCGCAAATTAGAGCGAGTTTCCATTATTGCCACTTTTTGAATACTAACGCTACTCGTCACGAGGGGAAAGTGACTATTTTATAACTTGTTTTATAAAGATAGCATGACATATCAAATTTTGTAATTATATAAATAAATAAATGTCACACTTTAATAGTTTACAGACATAATTTTTGTATTTATTGATTTATAAACAAACAATGGATTTAAGTTTCAATATCAGTATTTGCCAGTGGAATACAATATGGATAAATACTACATTTTCAAATAACATTAATATACTATAAAATAAGTTGCATAAAAACTGAAAGTAAATAATGATTTTACATAAATTAAATATTACATTTTTCAGTTTCTTCATAATTGTATTTTCTCATATATGCAAGAAGATACTAAGAGTGAATGTAATTGTCACTTTAAAGTTAATATATGTAAAATCTGTATTCTTACCTATTTACTTTAAACATTTAAAAATGATGCTGTAAATAAAATTTTCAGTGACTTAAAATCAGTTACAGTAATTATTTTGATTATAAACATCAATATAAATACAGTGTTGCCAATTTTTCGAATACAAATATTTATAAAAAGTAAATTTTTACGCTTTATAATTAAATTAACCAAATAAAGTTGTGATTATTTCCAAGGAAAATTTCGTAACTACACAAATGGATTGGTAGTAAACAAATAAGTTTTTTATTTTCCAACTGGGAATTAGTAATACTTCAGTAAACAGGAATCATATTTGTCAATAAGATGATTTTTGATCCACGTTTATTTAAATTAAATAACTTATTATTATTACTATTAGTACAAAATTGATTTATTCGTGTGTCTCTAATAGATATTTATCACGATTTATTATTTCTACTAACATGTACGAAAGTAGCCAACGAAAAATACAGAACAAATGATCTTTTATCTTAATGTCAATTCAGTCCAATTTATCTTCCTTGGTTCGGTACGTATTCCATTTACATAGTGATAATCAATGTTTGCAATGAGAGTCACTAATGTTGTTTAGTCTTCCTTACCTATATACGTATATGAAAAAAAAAAGAAAAAATCTAGTCATAAAAACATATGTATATTTTTAATATTAAGGTGTCTTTCTTTACTTACATCCAACAATTAAAGCAAACGTTATAGGGTTAGTATCGTTCGATAGGTTTGTAGATTTCAAATTTTAGTTTATTATTTGCAAGCTATTTCAGAAATATTTTGTTTTAAGCATTGAACGCTTTATATAAGGTGCACTTGCCTAATCCCTTTCAACGTTAAAATCAAAGCAAGTTCAGTTTATCTCCTCAATTTTAAACGTGTTCTTTTGAATTTTAATGTTGATTATTACATGGCTCAACCGATCCTTTTAATATTTAAATAATTAAAACCTCTCCCCTATCTCTTTTGAATGTTTCTAAGACACAACCTATGTTGTATAACAAAAACTGATTGACACGTTGCAGGAAGAAAATCCTTTTCTAATGATTACTTTTTTTATATTTTACAAATGCAATTTATCTTAGATTAAATATAATATTTATTGTAATATTTGATACATACTTACCCTTAAACGATCCGCCAGCGTATCATACGTAATAAGCCGAAAACGGAACTTCAACTCGGGACATGTACTCATTTCTTGAATTTAAGAATTCTTCTATTCGTCTAAAAAAATGTTTTGTGAATTAATTAATAATTTATTTCTGAGCATTCTAAATATAGAAACGTATCAACACAATACATTGTTCTAAGTTCTTAGAAGCCAAATTCTTATAATACTTCTAAAAAACAAGTCCGAAATGTAATTTTTCTCTCGTGATACCTTTCTGATAAAATATATACAATTCTGTGACTAAATGGAACCTGATTATACTAAAACTTCAGAACCTCTTAAAAAAAGTGTTCTTATCATATTTATGAAAAAAATTGTAACTATAACGTAAAAAAAATAAATAAATAAAACGTAATAGTTAGTTTTCCATCGCGAGAAATTGTTTATTAAAAATAAATTCAACTAAATTGAGACAAAATATGTCAAATAAAAGGGAAAGTTGGTTTTTGATGGAATCACACTCATGAGAAACTTATTTTATTGGGTGCTGACGTTTTGACCCATGTTTTAGCTCATCTCTAAGGCTGTGCAAAAACATAATGACTATTTAGAAAAATAGTATAAAAAGAAATTAATAAGAAATAAAAGAGTAATAAAGTATGGTGTCAAGCGTTGATAAAAAGTATGTATTAATATGAAAATATACTTAATTGGTAATGTTTTCAATATAAATAAACCAAATTAAAATATTGTGAAAAGAGTGAAAGATGGAATGTACGTATGTAAATGTAGAACAGACCAGATTTTGTAAAATATTCATTTAATTTTTAATTTTTTAGATTATCAGGAAAAGAAAACCTAAGTGTGCTAGTTTTCAACACTTGTTAATAACACGAATTCATTGCTAATAACCTGAATAAGGTAGTTTGTAAAAACATTACTAAACACAATATTTATAATATTTTCAGAGCAAAGAATTTTGATGAAGGTAAACTTTTTTTTATCGCAGGAATTAAACGATTAGCAACTCAGACACCTGGATAGATATGGTTAATCAATATCTTTCAATAACTGGTAATTAGCCTTATTTAAAAGACACATGTCTTTTTGACTTTCAATAACAACTCAAGCTTTAGTTTTTGTACTACGAAAAATCAAATCTTTAAAAAATCATTGTGCCTAATAAAAGTTAAAAATATATAAAAGAAATCAATTAAAGTTCAGTTACTTATTCATTGCTAGTTATTAATTAGTTTTTATTTACAAGTGTTTTTTGAAAATGAGGAGTGGAGTGGTTCAGCACTTGACTACTGTTCTTCTGGTCTCGGGTTAGAATCCGGCTAAGGCAGATTAACTATTTATTCTGTTATATCGGCTGTGACGCGATCCTGGGACAGAGAGACCCTCCTGTGGCTCATCCAGCCTCTAAAAGTGGGTATCAAAAAGTTAAAGTAAAATCTGGTGGTTGGACATCATCTCGGCATAATCACCTTATTCCAAGGCCTTTTACGAATACATAGTATGAAAATGTACTGAACCTCTTCATGGGTCGTGGAGGTACAATTTTTTTCCCTATATAAAATGGGTAATTTATCTATGCTTATAGAAATGAACTAAATAATTGTTGCAATTAATTCTAAAATAATATTCATTTAAATAAATACAAAATATGTTCTAGTGCTAGGCCAAGTTCAATGTATCTAGAACTACGCAAGCGCAAAAAATGATTGATTTAATTACAGCTAGTTAGTGCATAATAGTTGATTTAACGGATAAAGACCTCGTAGACGTTCAACTGTGTAATTACTTGAAAACCTAGCTAATATAAACTATCACAAATATAATAGGTGGTAGTTTTTACATCCATTTGTTGACAAGTAAATTCGTATTAAATTTATAACAGAATGCATGTCTAGTTTTGGCACTCCACCATTTATTTGCACCTAAACTGAATATCACTTGATCAAGATGTTGGATGCACTGGGAAAGGAGGTAGGAAGGGGACCCTAACCTATTATTTGAAACTGATTTAATAAAAGGAGAATTTTCATGTCACAGGTAGAACATCAGTGTGTAATGACTAGGTCATATTGGGAAAAGAGGAAAGAATTATTCTTAAGCAATTAGGATACGTGAGCCTTCAGGAAGCAACTTACATGAAACAACTATGCAACTATGTTTTTTGTTTTTTTCCGAAAATCATTAGGGTTTAACATAAACGTTCGACAGATTAAGCAAATTGAAATGGATGGCTTTACTTCAGCACCATGACACTATATTTTCGTAAATTCATTCTTCTTTGGCAAATGCCCTTGTTTTAAGAAAAATATTAAGGACCACTTCAAACACTTAGCAAAGTAATTAATAATTTAACTTTTATTTTGTTTAACGGATAATTAATTGTTTCTAAATAAATAAGAGATAAGATATAAATACCTTTTTTCTTCATCCGTTATCAAATGATCATAACCGTTTTTTTTTCTTGAAAACAAAAGCGCACGTATCCTCCTGCATAAAGCGGAAGTACCAGAAAATAAATATCTACTTCCGTTTCTCAACTCAGATTTCCACGAAACTGTAAGATACCTTATTTGACCTACTCATTTATTATTGATTTGAAACGAAAGAATTCGGAACAGTATATTGTTACTCAAGTGAGAACCGAACAAATTCTTGTGTTTCAAGGCATGTGATTGTTTATCTTATCTCTTCAGAACAATGGACTAGAGAAGATGCCATACTAGAAAGGAAGGTTACGAAATTTAAATTAGAGCTCCTGAATTGTCATTAGTGCCATGCCAAGAGAGCTCATATGGTGTAGCGGAGCCGTTCGAAATTAACTACCTCTTAAGAGGCAAAAGATTTGACCCTCACGTAATTGTTAGTACTAATAGGCAAAAGCGAACCTTGAACGTCCAAGAGCCCCCATTGTAGGTATATCATATATCACATATATTAATAAATATACACACACAATATATATATATATCCGTATATATATATAAAATATTTGTAAAATATTATATATATTATAGTATAAATCATAATAATTAAAAAAAATTATATATTTTATATATTATATATATATTATACACACACACACAGCACATATATATATTAATTTATTTATTATATTTATAATAATATATTATATATATATTATATATGATGAACGGCCGATAGACTATAGAAGGGCAAACAAAATTCCTTTTTGCTGTATTTGTGCTTGTTAATTAAATTATTATTTTTCATTTGTTGTATTGCTATTTTCTATTTTTAAAAACGTGTTTGTATATTTATTTAGCGTCACTTTTATACTGTGTTAATCGACGATGCTAAATGGGAGTCCTTACATTTTGCCTATCCAGCTTTAATAGGATAGGGTTTTAACGGATACCTGTACACTTTAAGTCTCTCCATTAAAAAATTCTGGACCTCCTGGTTTGAACCCTTAGCGTAATGGTTGTTATGCCAGTCATATGGTAAGGTAACCCCTTAAAATTATTTTAAGTTTTCATTAAGTACCTCATATCATTTTATTAATTCAACAGATTTTCTCCTTCGACAGGATCAGAGCATTCTGCATGAGATCTAATCGCACGCAGATACCCCAGTGCATGCTCGCTCCATACTCTACAGTTATTTTTCATGATTATACCTTCCCTGAATTCTAACAGCCGACTTAATGTCTAGTATGCTCCTTATGTATTATAAATTGTATGAGGATTAACAGCTTATACTCTAAAGAGATTTAATTAAATAACATTCGGTATGTCAACTTTATCGAATCAAAATTTTAATTGACGTTTTCACCTAGCCCCCTGAACTATTCTTTCCTAAAAACAATGATGAGTTTAACATACTTTTCAGATATCCTTTAGAATGACAAAACAAAGCACTCTACTAAAACAAAAAAAAAAAAAAAAAAAAAAAAAAAAAAAAAAAAAAAAAAAAAAAAAAAAGGTTTTACGAATACCTTAAAAATCATCATTGCATTAAAACGATCATGACACAGCTTGAGGGACTATGAGTAACTGTGGAGAACTTCCAGAAAAATAAGTGTCTATTCTTTTCGAAGAGCACAAACAAATTAAAAAAACTTTTCATTTCTCAAAGGCGAACAATTTAAAATAATTTTAAGATTTTGGTCGTAATAAACTTTGATTAAACATATGCTTATGGTTTATTAAACTAGTGCACCTAAGTTCTTTTCTCCTCCTCTTAGAACAGGCAGCAACCATTATGCAAATGACTCAAAGACAAAACAAAACAGAACTATTAAATGTATAGCTCCTATAGATGAAGGCAACGTGGGCATTAATGAGAATCTGAGTTGAAAACACCGATGAAAACTCCTTGAGGCTAAAGACTTAATTTGATTAAAAAAAAAAAAAAAAGAAGATATAAATATAATTAATTCTTTGGTCAATATGATACATCAAATAATATCGTAAATCTCAATAGGAACAGTCCACATTACTTATATATTGTCTTTGTTTGCAATAAAGAACATTGTTGAGTAATAATCATATGGATTGATTTATATATTAAACTAACTTCGTGAAATCATCAAACAAAAACCAAGATGGAGGTAAATAACTAGTGAGACATAGTTCTAATGGCTATATTAATGTTTTAATCTTGGAATTAGTAAATAGGTTTTATAAATAGCAGTATACATACATAATGGATAAATACTGGCTGTAGTATCAACTTAACCCTTTTAGTGCCGGATGAAAAACGAGTGCCTATGCGAAGATAATCGGCTGAATTTGGCAAATATGCAACGATTTGGAAAAACGCTGATAAAAACCAAACTACAAATGATGTTTACATGCTTAAAAATGCCACATATTTTGGACGAAATGGAGATTAAAGCAATGATAACGATTCTCAAATATCAATTGAAAATAATATGAATAACATAATTATAAATAATATAAAAATTGAGTTATATCTATCATAAACAGTTCGACTTTAGACATAGAAGAGTGTCAGGGGCCGAGTGTCCATCTTATCGGTCCAGCGTCAACATTGTCTTGGCACACTCCGGCATAGAATGTGTAAATTTCAAAACCGGTTTAAAAATTGTTTATCAACGATGAATGTAAATCAGTCGTGTCTGTGAAATGAGCTAAAACCCCAACAAAACAGTATAGGGGTGGTTAAGTACACACCTATAGGGAATGGTGGTGGGGTAGGTTGCTAGTCTTTTCTGTTCTTATATTTTTTATTGTTCTTTAGTAATAATTGTTTAAATAAAGAAGTTATTAAAACATCAGTACAACTTGATCTGTTTTTTATTTACATCAATTATTCAACACTATTTAGTTCTTTATGCCGAAGTTTGTGTAATTAGGAAACCTAATTCGATTATTAAAGTGGCTTTTAGAAAGGTTCATTTCAGAAGGCAATGTTTTCCTATAGGAGGCAATGTTTTCCGGGTATAGGCGAAAAACTAAAAAATATTGGAAAATTCAAGCTCACTGACTGCGATGGTGCAAACTGAGATACTGGTATTTAGGACCATAAAAAAGCATTTAAACGATTTCCATCTATGTCCAGATTAATTACCACAAATGTTACTGACCTATAATCTCTACATGTAAAAAATTAAAATATTTGAAAGGAAAGTTCTGTTTAAGACACTAAAGCTATGTTCGGCATCAGGGACTGGATGGTGGCTGAGGAAGCTGGTTGTGGAGGCCAAAGCTCGTCACCGAGTCGTAGTGCCGAGCTAATACATACAATAACAAGCTCGACACAGTTATAAGTTTCAGTAACTTTCAATATTGTTTCAGGGTCACGAAAATCGTTTTGCTTCCTTCACAAATTCATTCAGCCGCCGAGTTTGGCCGAGCATTGGCGAGGATTTGTTGTCCAGGGAATTGAACATGTTCGATGTAACATTCCTCGGCGTTGGTGCTACTGTTGGAGTGGGTTCTTTTATTTTCGTCGGTTCTTTTACAGCAGCTATTGGACCGGCTTTCGTCTTGACGAATGTCTTCACTGCTGGAATCATTCTGATGACGGGTACAATTGAGTTTTAATGAAATTAATGAATCCACTAAACTAATCTACGATGCTATTTCAATTTCCCAATAGCTATGTGCTATGCTGACTTCATCAGGCGCAACAACACGTGTGGTGGAGCGTACAGTGCTGCCTATCAACAAGTCGGCGAGTTACGCGCTGCTTTTTTAGGCTGCCTTCTGTGCATGGAACATATATTAAGTAAGTTATTTGATTTATATTATTGAATAATGTATTTTGTAAGTTTTCGATTTTCACAATCTTGAAAATGAAACAAAAGGACTCCTCCCAATATGAACATTTATCTAAGATAGGGATATCGTCTCTAATTGAAACAAATAAATAAATCAACTTAGTAGAGCGATGTTCATCATTGATACTGATCCCGAAACATACTCGGAACCTATTTTTTTTTTTTATATTAAAAAGGTATTTCATAGTCGGGTAGGAATAAAAGAACCGAAAACAAGCAGTTGTCCAGCCATACCAAGACAAATCTCCATCTTCCTAATCGATGAATCAGTAGTAGCGATCTTTCTGGCCAACGGGTAAAAATACAAGACATCACTGCAACATGCGACAACTATCGTGGCCCTCATCCGGAATATTACAAAGGCTGCAGAATGTACCTAGAGCTCCGTTAACTGCATACCTGTCAACCTCCTCCAAATCCAGGGAGAGAAAACCAATGAGCCATTCCAGAACTTTCTTGACATGAAGTGAGACCGAGGTCAACATTTACTCTAGGAGCTCCTGGACACACCCAAACCATCACAAGGTATTTATTTATTTATTCAGGTTTCAGAGTTATGGAACATTTTTCAACCCAGGTATCAAATATAACAAATTTTCCTCATGAAGTATATCGATTTGTTTTATAGTTAAAGACTCTATTACAGCCTTTTATGACGATGATGTACAACATTCGACAAGCATCCCATTATATCTGCCCGAAATATGATAATTAAAAAATCTAATTTAACAACAGACAATTTTTCAATATTACTTTAGAATGCAAACGGATTCATCTAGCACAAAAATTAATTGCACATACTCATACATAACGTATCGGTACAGCCTTCATTACTAACCAGCTGGGTTGGATTTATCCGAGACTGCACAATGTATGAAACAGATCATCCTCCTTGCAGGAGCCATGGCAGAGCATATGCGGCTCTCAACACCATATTCACTTGACATACGGCGACGTTTAGGAAGGAGCTGGAATAGGTATCTTCTAAATTGATTCTAAAATGGTTATTATTTTTTTTATAATATGGAAAAAGGATCATTGGTTGTTCTTTACTTTATGACTTCGTGACATTATCATTATTTTACATCACATTCACTGGTTGTAAATATATTGTTTACATTCGTGAAAAAATATAATGAAGTAAAAAAAAAATCTGGTGCGGGCAACACACGGCTTTCACTTACCTCCATTGTTACAATCAATTAAAGAATTTTCAAACACAGTTAGGGATAAAAATGAGTGAAACTATTAAAGAATTAATTAAATTGAATTTCTATAGAAACATGTGTTTTATTAAAAAATCTATTATATTTTTTATTTTATTTTATTTATTTAACGTCACTTTATGCTACAATGGCTAATCGGACGATGCTACAGTGGGAGTCCTAAATTTTGCCTATCCAGGTTTTATTAGGATAGGGATCTTTAACGAGTACCTGACATCGCACAGGCTCGGGACCACCTTTTAACGTCCCCTCGAAGGACGGCGTAACTAAGGGTTTTTTACTCCCATTAAAAAATCCTAGGACCACCTGCGGATTTCTTATATTATTATCTAAAACAATCACTTAGTTTTATCGGCTTTTTATCACTCTCGATTAACTTTTATTTTTCTAAAATCTTTAGCTTTTCAACGGTATATCATACATGTACGTGTATATTACTGTTCTTATGTTCAAAAACGAAAAATTGCATTAAAAAAATATTTTTTCTGTTTTCTCCTTTAGTTGGGTATCGAATTCATTCAATTTATACATTGACCTGTTTTTCATGAGTGGTAACAAGATAATATAGTTATTTTTATAGAATCAACAAAATTAAAGGTACTTTAGAGAAAGCAAATTTAAAATATCGGCATTTAAGCCCTGCCAGGCCATTTTAATCAGAATGAAACCTACATGATATTAAAGCCCATTAAATTTTACATCGATATAGCGAGTTTAATTAAAATCGTCGGAAACGTTTTTGAGAAAATCATAAAAAGGTGCAATATGCATGGTATAAAGTGGCTCTTCTGGTTAGCTGAATTTGACGAAAAAGTTTTTGTAACATCTCGGTCGTATATTCTTAAATATGAAATTTCAGTTTCATAGGGCTTTTCGTTTCCGCCCGGAGTTACCACACACACACACAAGGAGTTACCTGTAGCAGGGTGGTTAGCATAACAGCCTCCTATGCCATAGATCCCTGGTTAAAATCCGCAGCTAGCCCTAGGATTTTTTAATGGGAGTTAAGTTATGCCGTCCTTCGGAGGGGGCGCTAAAAGGTGGTCCCGAGTCTGTACGATGTCAGGTACTCGTTAAGGATTCCTATTCTACAATATTATATCGTCCGATTAGCCACAGTAGCATACAGGGGCGTTAAATAAATAAACAAAACACAGACAGACACACACACACACACAGACCTTTTTGCGGGACTTGGTTTTTGGACTTAGGGGACCCTAAAACGTGTATTTCCGATGAAAATTGGAATTCGAAAATTTTCACGATCGCAATATTTTCCTTACTATATATTTCATATATAGGTAAGTGAAAGTAAAAATCTCAGTATATAACAAATTAGTATTCACACGTCTTCGAAACGTCGCATAATATACTTCATCAATTTTTTCGTGCATCCAATTCAGGTCAAACTGTATGATAAAATATATCCGCAAAAAAAGTAAGCATTCTATTACCTCTGGGCTACGTCCTATTATTCAAGAGGATCATAATTGTCAAAATAAATCCAAAGTTTTGACATTAGGGCTGCTCACTACGTTTGCTATAGCATGCTATTTGTGCTATTGTGCTAAACCCATCAATTTTATACAGGAAATAACTATAGAAACTCGACGGGTTTAGCAAAATAACACAAATAGCATGCTATAGCAAACGTAGTGAGTACCCCTATTATTATACTCCGTAAATCCCTGCATTCTGAATCTACTTTTACCTTTGCTATCTTACTATTAAGATGTTAATCTGGAAGAGAATATAATATAAATATTCTTGTATATATCTTTGTTTCTAGCTTCAGCCTTGGCAGCTCGAGGACTGAGTACTTTGATCGATGAACTATTTAGCAAATGGTTTAGCAAGAATCTAAAAGATTACATGACATTCACTAGCCCTTTCTTTTATTCTCACCCAGACGTTGTAGGATGCGTCATTTCTCTTTGCGCACTGGGTAAGTATTAAGAATATAGAAATCGATAAACAAAAACAGGTTAACAAAAATTTTTAATCCTTCCTTATTTGTTTTTGTATAAAAGCACAGTAAAGTTGTAATTGTAGGTACCTACCAAATATAATATGGTGCAAAACCTATTTGTATTTCTCCAAACTACAATGTCTCCTCTTTTTTTAAACTATGCCTCGCGTAATATAAAGAATATTATAACTCAAAATAGAGAACATTAGAAAATATATTGATTGAAACGTATTAAAAAAGTGCTTTCAGACCTAACGTGAATATTTAATTGAAATCTGAGACTTGTTATTAAAACTGGTATAAGTAACCCCTATACAGACAATCTGCCATTTGGCTAGGCATGATATGGTTTATGTTGCAAATATCGTTATTCCCAGTACAAATACGGCAGCAGTCTCTGCAGAATGTTAATAAGTCGGCCCTTATCCAACAAATGGTTCTCTCAAGCCTTTGGTGTAGTGGGAAATCGATAAATAAATATTTTTTTGAAGGATTATACCTACCGAATCTGAAATTTAAAGAGGATATTATACATGAAATTTGATGCTGTATAACTTTTATTCTATGCTTTTTTTTTTGTATTTGGATAGTTGTTTCCTAGTTACAGTTGTCTCTTAGTGACCAAATTGGGTTTTTCAACAAAAATGGAAAAATTTGCCTATTTCTGACAAACGGTTATACAAATTAACCAAATTCAATAACTAAGATAACTGTTAGAAAGGAAATTTAACGTTCTTTCATTTTGAAAAGAAAGATATTTTCTCTAAGAAGCACCGTTTACGTGTTATACGTGAAAAACTGTTATTATCTCTTATATTATTATTATTATTACTCTCTTTAATGCTTTTACTACTGATTTACGGTGTATGGGGGTGTCTCTGGGTCCTGTTTAACTGCTTTAGACGTTTCATTTTTGGTATATCCAGAGACACCTCTATAACTCGATTTTCGGAAGAGTTAAAGTGGCTTTACCCTTCCTACCGGCTTAAGTACTTCCTGGCATCCTTCCTCTACCAAGTTATCCGATCCCGGTGTCCGTTTTACATCTCGGATCTCCTTAAATTCAAATTTAACCGTTCGTTCCCGTTACACCCGCTCACGTCTTACTGTTATGTATATAACGTACCGTCGATCCACAGCTTTCGATAGATCATTCTTAATCCGATCTAGCTCCCTATGGAACTCCACTCCCTCTAATATCCGTAACTCCTAAACTCTCTCCACATTTAAATCCCGTCTATTCAGCCATTTCCTGTCAATTCAATTTCTAAATAATCCCATGTAGATGCGGATTTCAGGGAAAATCAACAAATAATGGAATTTATTTATTCAATCATCATTTTCAAGGGTAAATTCAACAGCAAATATTTTATTCGTTAATTATCAGGCCGATTTGCAAAAGAAATTCTTGGATATTTTTTTAAAACACTTTATTTATTCCAGTATCGCGACGTTTCAGCCTCTAGGGCCATTTTCAAGCTTCTGTAATCAATTAAAATCTCATTGCATTTATATATTTCCAACAATTCAATTACAACAACATATAATAAATTATTTTTAATAATTATGTCACCTACCATGCATATCCATCTCAATTATCTTTTAATTTTACCGCTTTTTGGCCCTAGAGGCTGAAACGTCGCGATACTGGAATAAATAAAGTGTTTTAAAAAAATATCCAAGAATTTCTTTTGCAAATCGGCCTGATAATTAACGAACAAATATTAGAACAAAAGAAAAATGACGACAATGATGAGAAAAACAAATATTTTAAATGATTATCTTTTCAAAGATGCAAGATTAAATTATATACATATTTTTAAAAGCATTCAGAAGAATAGTAATTTCTTTTGTTTTGTTTTTAAAAACTGTATACATACATGCATATGTGTGTATATGTTTATCTTTATGTATATGTGTGTGTGTATATATATATATATATATATATATATATATATATATATATATATATATATATATATTATATTATATTATATTATATTATATTATATATATATATATATATATATATATATATATATATATATATATATATATAACTTATTTCTACCGAGAAAAAAATATTAAAAAGGGAAACAGAGAGGCGAAATAAAACCCACGCTTACTTGATAACATATGATTTATTATCACTTATACATTAAAAAGGTTTCATAGATTCAGGTGTTGTTTACATTTACATCAAAGGTGATTAAAGTTAATATTAACACTCTTCCCATCTTAACTCCCCCCTGCCAGTTTACGAACACTGTTTGTAAACTACCTAAATGGATACAAAAATAAATTACATAACTAGACAAATAAACTAGAAATAACCTACATAAAAGCGGACTTAAATGTAACTTACTAACTAAACACAAGATAGAACAAAAATTGCACCTCCCTAAACTTGGGGAAGAAAGAAAGCATAAAAAAAAAAAGAAAGAAAGCAGTAACTTGAAGTTAAAACAAATACAAAGCATTACAAAAACGATACTACCACATAAAACAAAAAGCCCCCAATAGACCCCAGGTCTGAAGCAGAGGATAACTACGATTGAGGAATTCTCAATTGTTCAATATGAACTGTCCGCCGTTTACGGGAATCCGCCAAACTCTGCACCGTCACCACGTTGTTTTCCCGAATCACAACCACCCTAAACGGACCCTCATACCGAACAACTTCCTTGCCTCTGTTCGAACACGCAAGAACTGCCGCACACCGCTCGACGGTTCTCCATCCTCTTCCTCTATGGCGTTAACTACCAGTGCCCGTGACAGCCAGTCAGCCACAACGTTGTCCCGACCCTGTTTGTACACTACGTCGATATTGTACTGGCTGAGGAACTCCTTCCACCGGGTAACTCGTGCTGACGATTCCTTGAAGGTACCTACCCATTGCAGTGGCCGATGATCAGTATGCACCTTGAATCTCCTCCCGAACAAATACGGTCGAAAGTGTTCCACCGCCCAAACGATCCCCAACAACTCCAGCTCCAACGCACTGTATCTAGTCTCCGCGTCCGTGAGGCGCCTGCTTGCGTATGCCACGGGGCGTTCCCCTTCTGGTTCTTCCTGTGATAGAACAGCTCCCAGCGCGTACTTACTTGCGTCCGTGGTGACTGAAAACGGTCGCGCAAAGTCCGGAAACGCCAAGATAGGCTCTTCCTGTAATCGCGCCATAGACCATCGGATGTTCTTCTCCATAACGGGCGTTACCACAACCGCTGGACTCTTCTTTAGCAGGTTATTAAGGGGCACGAGATATTTCGCCATGTCCGGCACGAACCGCCTATAATAGTTTAGCGTTCCCAGTAACCGCCTAATCTCTTTAATATCCCTCGGAATAGCCATGTTCCGTATCGCTGCCACCTTCTGCACGTCGGGTTTCACGCCATCTTTGGATATTGTGTGGCCTAAAAAATTAATTTCGGTTTGCCCCAACGACGATTTCTTCCCCGAGAGCTTGAGCCCTAACTGACGGATCCGATTAAAAACACTGCGCAGGTGAGTTATATGATCTTCCTCGGATTTACTAAAAATCAAAAGGTCGTCCATATAAACTTGACATACCGCCTCGTCAATTCCCCGCAAAAATTCGTCCATCAAGCGCTGGAACGTAATAGGGGCGTTTTTCAGTCCGAAAGGCATCCGTGTAAATTCGTAGTGGCCCCGCTCAAATGAAAATGCTGTCTTGTGTTGGTCCCTTGGATGCATTTTAATTTGGTGATAGCCTGCCTTTAGATCCAGTGTACTGAATACCGTGGCCCCGTTGAGGCGGTCCAGAATGTCTTCAAAACGAGGTATGGGGTATGTCTCGTCCACCGTATTCTCATTTAACTTCCTGAAATCTACTACAACCCTGTATTTTTCCGGCTTTTCGTCTCCCGTGCTCTTTTTCTTTACCGCCCGAAGGGACTATTATAAGGGGACGTGCTATCCACTATTATGCCTTGTCGCTTAAGGTCGTCCACCTCTTCCCGAATGTGCCGACGTAACGCTTGCGGGTACCGCCGTTCTTTAACGTACGTCACTCGCTCTTGTTTTAATGGGATTTCATGAGCCGTTTTCCCCGTAACGCCGTTCCTCGTCCTCCTTTACTCCTCGTGCTCTTTGCTTCTTCTTCTCTGCCTCCTATCCTCCTCCGTCTCTGATGACTCCGAAGAACGCACTGACTCAGATGTGGATCTGTCCCTTCTCCACACCCTTTGCGCGTTCACCTCCATAGGCTCTCCTCTGCCCATGTTCCTGCCCCTACTCATATAAGGACACTACCGAGCAATGTGCCCTTCAGTCCCGCACTCGAAGCATCGCGTGCGAGGGCATCGTGCAACCAAATGGCCCACTTTCCCGCACCCGTGACACTTTCTGTCCTCCTTCCGAAAAATCCTTTTCTCTGTCCCTTGCCTCCTCTCTCTAGCCACAAATTTTTCTCGACCATCGGGCTCAGGTGCCTTTTTCTTCCAAGTTTCCAGTCTATTTCGGTTCCTGCCGGCCTCTGTCCTCCTGTAAGGCACTCTCGTCCATTCTATAGCCGCTTCCCCGTTCCTGGACTCCTCGTCTCTGGCGCTCGCATCCACCATCTCTTGAGCGCATTCGACGAACGTCTTGTCTCTGGGAAGACCCTCTTTCTTTCCCGTTTCCCTCGCAAGTTGCACTCTCAGGATAGTAGATAGGAAAGCC
This sequence comes from Piezodorus guildinii, assembly GCA_023052935.1. NCBI lineage: Eukaryota > Metazoa > Arthropoda > Insecta > Hemiptera > Pentatomidae > Piezodorus > Piezodorus guildinii. The sequence goes on from CM041298.1 coordinate 52,718,183, forward strand.
ATTTTGTCTTATACTACCTCCGCAGAAAGTGTTTCCCGCAATTTCTCTGTGATGCGGTAGTAACGGGCTAATAGTAATCCGGCGTACTGTCCACTTGACTGGTATGGACGTTTTGTTTCCCGAAACATCTGGAAGATGTCTTCTTCCGAGGCCCATCGGCCTCCTCCGATACTTTCTTAAGCCTATCTTTGATGATGCCCCACGCCGTGTCCTTATCAGCATGTATTAAGTTTAAGATCTGTTTACGGACCCGGCATACTAATGCCGCTCTAAGTGATACAGCGTCTTGAGAATTCATTAAACTCTCAGATAATTTCGCCTCAATAGTTGCCATAATCCTGTCGCCTCCCTTCAAGAAATGATTGAGATCGCCGACCTCTCCGTCAAAGCGTTCCAGCTCGGAAATGGCTTTTCTGACATCTTGCGCTGTCGCCGTCCAAACCTTGACCCACTCTAGAGTGGTTGTGTGGTTCCCGATGGGAACTTGTGCTCCCGCTAGCGACTGAGCCGGTAGTGGTTGTATTTCCTGAGTTGAAGACTGAGGTAATGTTCTATCTTCCGTAAGGACTGGTGGTATTGAAATATTTTCTGTCATTTTTAAAGAGAGAAATGGAAAAAACAAAGAGAGAGGTTATAATGAGAAAAAAAAACTTACGTAGAATAAAACAGTTTCTTCTCACTCGAAAACGATCAAAATAACGTTCCCGGGTTTCGGCACCACTTATTTCTACCGAGAAAAATATATTAAAAAGGGAAACAGAGAGGCGAAATAAAACCCACGCTTACTTGATAACATATGATTTATTATCACTTATACATTAAAAAGGTTTCATAAATTCAGGTGTTGTTTACATTTACATCAAAGGTGATTAAAGTTAATATTAACACTCTTCCCATCTTAACTTATATATATATTTCTTTTATCTGATTATATATTATTTTTCGTTCTCATGTTCACTCATTTTTTCACATACATTTATCTTTCTGGTTTGTACATTTCTATTATACAATAATTTAGCTTTTAAGTTATTTTATTTGTCCATGTTATTAGTTTAATCCTGTCTTTTTTTTTCAGTTATTTTACTTTAAAACCCTAGTCCTAAGTCCACCTTTTTATTTCCTGTTATGTTAATCTGAAGGGGCTTGTCCCAGAATAAAGAAAGAATTATTGTTATTATTATTTATATATATAATATTATAGAATTTTATATTATCTCGATTTTCTTTAGCTATAGTGTCATTCGATGTGAAGAAAGTTTCTGCTATCAATAATTTCTGCTGCTTAACAAATTTGGTGTTGTTCTTATTGATAACACTCGTTTCCGGTTCGAATCTTGACTTCGAAAATTGGAATTTACCACCTTCTGAAGAATGCGGAAATGGCGGATTCTTTCCTTTTGGGATAGGAAGTGTATTTCGAGGAATGTCAAAGGTGTACATATCATACATAGGGTTTGATGGGGTTGCCAATGCAGGTAAGTGCTATTAAATCTTAATATTTTTATATGCGATAATGATAATCTATAAAACTACTTTAAACGTATAAAATCTAAAAATGAATACTTTAAAATCAATATAACTTAAAATGAGTAACAGAATATTGATTACAGCAATTTAGATAGTATAATACTTCATAGTTATAACAAGAAATAATGCGCTGTAAAATAAGTTCCTGGTCTTTGTCTATATTTCAATTTAATCATCTCTGTGCTCATAAAATCATGTTTACTTGGTCAAAAATGTTTATCTATTCTAAAAAAGGAATAGTTAAGGGGCTTTTATGGATCTATTTCAACCGAGGTTCCTTATCTTTAAGAGGTATTTTGCCTGATCAAAATGAAAGTGTAAATACATATGAGTATTTGTGCACAACCGTAAGCAATGATGGGAGGATAGAACATGAAGCTAAAGCCGGATTAGAAAGGTTAACCTCGCACACCATCAAATCAACCACACAATTGTTACAAAGGAAACAACTAATGCCACCAAATTAGTTCTTTATAAAACAATTTTCTTTTCCATCCTCCTGTATGTAGCAGAGCATTGGACAGGCCCAAAGCAAGTAGTCAATAGAATGACGGGCTCAGCAATGAGATTCCTGCGAAGGATAGTAGGAATAACAAGAAGGGACTGCGTTAGGAACGAAGTCACAAGGGAGGAATTGAAAGTGGTGGCACTGAAGGAGATAATAATAGAAGGCCAACTGCGCTGGTTTGGGCACGTGTGCAGGCCATCAGAAGACAGGAGAGTGAAGTGTTTCATGGAAGCCAAACTAATAGGAAAGATCTCGGAAGAAAGAGAGGTAAATGAGTCAAAGGGATGAGTGGAAGCGATTGACTGAGGCTGGTGCTCCACGCTGAAAGACGTTTATGCATACTATAGGTCATATAAACTTTTTTGTTCCAATTAAGATCCATTATTTGCTATCAAAATATGACAAGACACTTATGTGACCCTTTGTATTATATCATATACTAAGTGATAGTAAAGATTAAGATAATTATTCAACATATTTAACAGTTTTGTTATTATTCTTCTTTCTCTTAGACCCATTTGCCTTTCAGCGTGGACAAGCTCCCAGCCATTGGCACCACCAGTCTCTGTTTCTGGCAAGGTTTGTAATCTCGCCCAGAGTTTTACCTCTACGCATTCCTATTCGTTCCACGTGGGTTATATAGGAGGTCCTTGGGCGTCCTCTAGGTCTTCTTCCCAAGGGCCTTACCTCCATTGTTTTAATTGGGTTGCGGTGATGGTCCATTCGGTAGACATGCCCGCACCATCCCAATTGCCTCTTGTATAGGACTTCCAGAACAGAGCATACATTAAGCTCTTCCCTGACCCTTTCATTATAGTTTTGTTATTTTTAACTGTGAAATAACCATCTACCAAAACCTTTTACAATAAATTGATTTTAAGAAATACATTACTTGTTTTTCACAGGCTCAGAAGCGAGGGATCCAGACAGAATCATACCCTTATCAATGGTCGTAGCAGTGATAATACTCACCGTCCTTTTTACGCTAAATTCTTTCACTTACACACTCGTCTGGTCCTACTGTGATCAGGTAATCACAGTAATTTTTTTTTGTTCCGTTATTTATAATGCATTCGCCATTAAGTAACAAACATATTTCACAGGACATCGAAGATCCCATACCACAAATAATGCGCAAAATAGGACTAGACATAATGAGGTGGATTACGTCTTTTGGGTTGCCAATAACAATGCTGGGCAAGTAAGTTTATTCTCTATACTTGAATTCCTCTCAATATTAAAATTACACCTGAAAGATTATAGGAAGATTCCAAAATTATACCAAAGTAATTAATTTCTGGAATCATGAGTTAATATTGGATTTGACGGAAAATAGTTTTGACTTTTTAAGACAGCATTTTTAGTTTTCTTTAAAATAGGATAGAATAAATGGTGACTGTGTAAGCAATCGCTTTTACATTTGAATTGGACAACGTTATTTATGTACAATAATTAAATCCTGTTTGACAAACAAACAAAAATCTGGTTCTATAATCTTTATAAGTAAATGTTAGCTAATATGAAGAATACCACAAATAAAAGAAGTGCATATACAGGGTGTCTATATTGTGAGGCCCTATACTATACCTTAAGTGAAGCAAAAAATTCATATGACCGATAGTCCGATTCTCAGCGGAAAATTAAATTTTGAGTGTTCTGCTTTTATCAATAGTTTTCATCAGAAAAACTCAAATATATCTACGCATATAAAAATATGTGGTACCAAATGATATAAAAGGAAATTTCCCAAAAGAAAATGAAGTCAAACCCTCAAATAAGAAATTCAGTGTCGCAAAACGTAATGCAGAAAATTGAATTTTAATATTTCCAAGAGTATTCGGACATTTCAAGGAGCCTAGTACTCTTCTATCGTTAGGTTTTATATGTTCCTGATCTCAGAAAAACTTCTTCATTAAATTAGCTTTTAAATGGTGCAAAACAAACCAACCTTAATAGGCCAATCAAGAACGCGAGAAGACAATAATTTTTAAAAAAGGACCAAAAAGAAAATTTCTGTTTAATATGTGTCCCATAATGTCTAGTCAGATTGTGGAACATACTAGACCTCAAGAGAAACAAAAACGTTTAAATGACCCATAGTCCGAGATTTTTTCCGTTCAATGAAGACCATGGATAAATAAAAAATCTCAACATTTTCTTCCTAACCGTTGACAATCCGACTATGGGTCATATGAACTTTTTTTGTTCTCTAAAGGAAATCCCATAACAAATGCATTACACAGTTCTTTAAAATAACCCTCTATATAAAAAAATGTTTACGTTTATTGAATTATTCATTTGGATGAATGTCAATACTTATTAGTTCTATTCCAAACTATAATATTTGTTTTGCCTTTATAGCATTTTGCTGCTTTGAAATAATTCAGTCTTTAGTAAGATGTCAATGCCTGATATTCGTACAATTGCTCTACGAGTTTAAAATTCGGCGGAACGGAGCTAGACGCGAGAAGTTATTCAAGGTTCAAGGGACCTTAATGAGTGCAGTGTTTGAAGGTTGTTCGAAAAATTCCGGAAGGGAGTATTGTTTGAAGACAAAGAATGTCGTGGAAGGACTTTCTCTCTTGATGATGATATTATACGTGCTTTGGTGCAAGAAAACCTCAGAACAACTGTTCGAGATCTTGCAGAGAAATAACTACCATCTTAAGATGATAGGGAATGTAAAAAAGTTGAAGAGTTGGGTCCCATATAGATTTAACGACAACCTAATTCCTGAATTTTCTCAGGCTGCACTGGGAAATAATTAATTAAATACTTGAAAATCGACGTAATTATTTTATTGATGACACCTTTGATCTTTTCAGTTTCATATGCAACACCTATCCATTATCAAGGTTAGTTTATGCCATGGCTGAAGATGGTCTGCTATGTTCATTCTTGGCGAAGGTTGACCAGAAGACCAAATCTCCTATTCATGCTCTCTACACATCTGGTATATTTACAGGTAAGCAGTAAACAAAAATAAGAAATATTGTCATTAATTAATGTATTGCAATATGTGGATTAATTGATGTTGTTTCAGCCCTATGCGTCTTATTCTATTCCACAGTACACCTCTCGGAAATGTCTTGCCTAGGAGCGCTATCAGCATATAATGTCATTGTTTACAGCCTTATACATCTGAGGTAATCGTCTCCTTAAAATTAAAAATTATTAAGTGGAAGGAAGATCGATCGCTAGACCTTATTAATAATTAAGTATTCTCTGACGGATTTTCCGAATTTCGAAGATAATACGCAACATGGTTCAGGATTTCTAATTAACGTATTTTGAAACGATGATAATATAAGATTGATTTATATACTAAATCTATGTATACTACTCCAAATGTATAATATGTTTTAAAATTTGAATATTACTATTAGTTGCATTTGCTCCTTACATTCTTTGGTTATTTATTTATCTAAGGTCACTTTATGCTAATACGGCTAATCGAATGATGCTACAGTGGGGTCCTAAATTCTGTCTATCCAGGTTTTATTAGGATAGGAATCTTTAACGAGTACCTGACATCGCACAGGCTCGGGACCACCTTTCAACGTCCCCTCCGAAGGGATGCATAACTAAGGATTTTTTACTCCCATTAAAAAATCCTAGGACCACTTTCCTATCCACCGGGGAGGGAGTATGCCTATAACTAATTTATTTTTGAAGATAGAGAAAATAATGTATAGAGTTTTAGAATTAGTACATCTTGATCAATTATAAAACAGGAAAAAAATTAAAATTTTACCCATATACGAGTATATACAGCCATAACTCTGTTATATTTTAATATAGAGAAACAATTGTATACATTTTTAGACTTAGTACACCAAATGTGTAATAGTTTGTACCCTTTGTTATTTTATTTTACCTTTTAAATAATAGAGAGTAAATGAAATTATTCCTGCAATATGAATGTAAATCCATTCTTAGCTACAAAGATGAAATAATGGAATATGGCGAAACAGATCGGCCGATTATGCATTTGATTTTCAACAAAGGGAAAAAGAGAGAAAGATACTGCCCCACTGTAATCACGTCATCGATCGTTCGGATATGTTGCTGGGTAATGTGTAAGGACTACCGTATCTTATTTTGCTTTAGACTTAAAGTTTGCCTATAGGCAAAGGCTAACGTATATCTGTATGTTACAGTTACAACTGCCTTTCCTTATTTTCTGATATTGAAATTGGGTAACCGAGAAGCTTTAAGAGGAGAACCTAGTGCAATTGTCGTATACATCGGCTTCTTGTTACTGTATGGTACAATAACCTACATCATAAGCTGCCAGCCACTGTCGTCGAGTATGGCAGCTAAGGTATTCATGATAGAACATTTGAATCAGTCGAGTTTAAATTAATGTCTTATAGATATTATTAGTAATTTCACAATCACACCACACACACATAGATATATATGACTGTCAAAAGTATTCGGAATTCACTACCATTCCGTAATTTACTTGCTTTAAACTTTTTTTAAATGTTTTTAAGAAGTTTTGACTGCTTTATAATGTTAGAAGGAAGGTATACAATAACCAAAATCAAAAATTTCGACAATAATCATTTTATTGCTTCGAACGTTCATTTACGAAAAATTTAAAAATAGTGTACATCAATGGTGTCAAAAGAATTCGGAATTACGTGGCTTCCTAAATATAATAATGCACTGATCATAAATAAACATCCAGTTGGTAAAACTGTTTGTATAATTAAACATTTTAGCCTCCAAGGAATTGATCTTACTAATTAATTGATTGTTTGGTGTGAAATATTATCCCACTCAAACACTTATTGTTTCTTGAGGCTATTTTCATTTTGAATATAGTATTTCCTGATTTTCCTTTTTAGTAGGGCCCACAAAAAGTTAATTAAATTTACAAGAAATAATAGCAGAAGGATTTCAAGAACTTTTTGATAATTTTACAACACCTAAATCGGAATAGATAACGTATATATGTCCAGAGTCATGTTTGCGCATATGGTAAAAATTTAATTTATTCGTCATGTTTCTTCTAATTTTAATTCTGGCTTTTCATACTTTAAAAATACACAATCCTATCAATAATTCTGTCCATAAATCTAATGTTAATAAACTTTTTCAAAGAAAAAATGATCTAACTATCACTGACTGCTTAAGGTGTTTTACAATGGCATACTAAATTATTTTTTTGGTTTCCTCCGAACCATACTTTTTTCATAAGAACCATTTATTTTAGTATAGGCGTCATCTGTAAACATTTTAATTCATCAACCTTCTCTTTAAAAAAATGTCACATACATTTTATTTTATTATTAAAAAAAAAAAATCTTTCCAAGGTTGGGTATATGTTACATGAGGGAGAAGAATTGTTTAGAATATAAAATTATGTCGAATAGTAGTGAGAATATGAACATTTGAAACTATTAAGCAACAGGATATTACGATTTCCGAATACTTTTGACACTGAATAATTTTGTAATTTTAGATTATTAATGGAATATTTTTAAAAACAATAAACTTTTCGGTTATCTGGACAGTTATTTTCCTTGATGGGAGTCCCTGTTATGAGTGAAATACAATTATATATATATTCATAGTTGTGAAATATACTTATTAAATGAAAAGAAATACGAATTCCGAATACTTTTGACACCCACTATAATAAGATATAAGAATCTAAATCATCCACTTTTTTATATTATATTTTTTCTAAAATTTATCGGTTGTTAGGTCTTCAACAATAAAAAATTGAGAAATTTACGAAAATTCCTCAAACCTTATTTATCAGAGCTGTAGAGCTATATGCATAGAAACATGATACTTATTTATAAATAACCAATATTATAAACAAATAATGGGTCTTCCGATGGGTTCGTCGCTTTCTCCCATTATCGTAGAACTCGTTATGGATGAAATTTTAGCCAAAATTCCCATCGAAGTTCAATTTAAAAAAAATATGTAAATGACACAATCTTAAGTGTTCCGGCAGACAGCTTAAGTGATATTTTGAGTTATTTTAATAAAGATCCATTTTTTTTTCCAGTGGTGCGACAGGTCATGTAGGCCCTGGGCCTCGCGTATCTCGATGCATTTTGTAGTGTAGGGTCTTATTTATTTCTTTTTTTTTTATTATTATTATTTTTTTTTTGTCCACCCCTACCTCGCCTTTGAAGGCTATACCGGGGTTTCTCGGGCCGGGAAGGGGGGGGGGGGGGAGGAGATGAGGGCGGGGGATAAATGCTGTAACCGGTATTGGTTCCCAAAAAGGGAAATTCATGTTGACCGTGCTGCAACCTGGCGGCTTGTCAATGAAGCACAGCGTGCCAATTTTGTTTTTGAACATAAGAACACTAATATAGACGTATAATATACCGTTTGAAAGAGAAAGACTTTAGAAAATATATTCTTTTTATCTTATACACAAGCTTGTAAAATTGAATAAAGAGTGATAAAAAACCGATAAAACTAACTGATTATTTCAGATAATAATACAATAGAGTTTTTAATAAAACACATGTTTCTATATTAATTAAATTTAATTAATTCTTTAATGGTTTCACTCGTTTTTATCTCTAACTGTATTTGGAAATTCCTTAATCAATTTTAAAAACGGAGGTAAGTGAAAGTCGTGTGTTGCCCGCACTAGATTTTTTTTTGTACACCCCATTAAATAGTGAAGATTTAAGTACCATATCTAAATATAATTTGTTTAAAGTATTAAATGAAAATGATACACAAAACTTTCAGAAATCAACAATGCCAATTCTTCCGGTGTTGGTGATTCTTATCAACACTTACCTATGCTTGGAGTATGACATTTACACCTGGATGAATGCTGCTTTTTGGATAATAGTGGGTAAGAAGGATCAAAATGTTCTCCATTAAATATGTTAGAAAATTTACTTAATGTTTATTCAAATGAACTAGTGATGTAATAATAGGATATAGAATTACCGAGCTCTTGAAAAAATGGTTATATGAGCATATCATTTTTTTTTTACTGACATTTGGCTATTTCTTAAAGTGTGCCCAATATGAAATTAGCATTGGAACAGAAACTTTACAACTAAAACAACAGAATTAGTCTACTATTCGAGAGTTATTTTTGAGGCATTTGAACACAGCTAACACCCACAAGATGCTTGAATCAGTACTTACGTTTCATTGGCCAATACATTAAAAAAATATTTAAATAAGCAAAGAACCAGTATCTCTTTTTCAAGTGATGATTACAGCACAGAAAGAACAATGGAGTGAAATGTGTTATGTGATATCTTACTTTATTTATAGATTTTTCTTTTCTTGTTAGGCTTAACTCTCATTTTATATGTAGTAAATAATTATTTTTGATTTTTCTGTCCGTTCTTTTTAATCTTAATGTTCTATTAAGACTATTTCATAATTAAGGTATGTTACACCAAAAAACAGTTCATACTTTATAATTCTTTAAGACGTAATGAAGCTTTCGGCATCATAGCACCATATTCATCTCTAACATTTAAAAAAAAATAAAAAATTATATACTAGGTAAATAGAGTAAAGAATATTTTTTTATTTTATTTATTTATTGAAATTTACAACTGTAATTTATACTACAACAAGTAAATATGCTAAAAGAAAAATCACATGAGACAGACTTGTTGAGGAGCAACCCAATGGAAGCACTCCAGTAACTATTTTAAACAAGAAGGTCTCGAGGCCATCTTCTTTTCAGACGCCTCCCTCGGAGGATTATCAGGAATCGAAGAGGAAGCAAGGTTTGAAACTAGTGGGTTGGAGTGGGAATGGAGTTTGTCATAGAATGATTGATATCTAGTTCGGGCCAAATCAGCAACATATGGAACATTTAGGTCTTTATGGATGATTTTATTTGTGACAAAGTAAGGAGCGTTGAGGATTTTACGAAGGATTTTTGATTATAAGGATTGGATACGGGAAGAATTCGATGGTTTAGTAGAGCCCCAAAGCTCAACTCCGTAAGTCCACATAGGCCTTATGATGGTCATGTAGATGAGCCTTTTGTAGTTAAGTGAAAGGTTTGAGCGTCTGTCTAGTAAGTGTTGAAGTAATCGAAAGCGGCGAGCAGTTTTTGTCGTGTTCAGTCTTGTGTGTGGATTCCATGTGAGACGTTTGTCAAGGAGCAGTCCTAGGTAGCGGATCTGTTCAACAGGGACAAGTAGAATATTATTAAAGGATACTGTGGGACAGGATGTCATTGGCTTACGACGAAGGGTAAAGATTGTTTGATGGGATTTGTTGGAATTTATTTTAATTCTCCAATTCTGACACCATATCTCAAGGTCTCTGATGTGGGATTGAAGGGTTTGAGAGGCAACAGTTGGATCGTTATTGACTGATAACACACAAGTGTCATCAGCATAAGTGGAAAGGAAAGTGTTAGGATTGGTTGGGATATCAGCTGTATATACTGTGTAGAGAATGGGTCCTAGGATACTGCCTTAGGGGACACCAGCGGACTGAGTAAAAAGAGATGAGTAGGACCCATTGTGATTTATTTTGAAGGATCTGTCAGTGAGGTAGGACTGGATGATAAGGAAGTATGTTGGAGGGAGGAATTTTCGGAGTTTGTACAGCAGTCCTGGATGCCAGACTCTGTCAAATGCTTGCTCTACGTCGAGAAAGGCTCCCGTGCAGTACAATCCGCGCTCCAAAGCAGAGGAGACTACATCCACCACAAGATGGCACTGCTGGATTGTTGAATGGGATGTTCGGAAGCCAAACTGATGATTGGGGATAATATTATTGGAATCAAGAATAGGATATATACGTTTCAGAAGGAGTTTTTCAAGGATTTTTCCCATGATACATAAAAGAGAGATGGGGCGGTAAGAGGACGGATATTCAGGCGGCTTTTTGGGTTTATGGATCATTTTGACTATTGATGATTTCCAGGAGTTGGGAAAATATGTTGTGCGGAGTACAGCATTATAAATATAGGTAAGAAATAGGATGGCTTTTCGAGGAAGAAGTTTTAAAATTTGGGATGTGATTAGATCGGGCCCAGGAGCTTTGCGGGAAGGGAGACAGTGAATAATACTGGAAATTTCTAAATAAAAAGGAATAGTTAGTTCTGCTTCAATACATTCAAGGTGAACGGGATTAAGGATATCAGGGTGAGGAATAAAAGTTTTAAGAAGGTGTTGACCAAAAAGCTGGACTTTTTCCTCGTCGGTTTTTGTCCATCTTTGGGATTCGGTAAGGAGTGGATAGTTGCAGTCTTTGAACTTGGGCAGCTTCTTAGTGGTCGTCCATAGTGATTTGTCAGTAGTGGTGAGATTTTCTGTAAAATTAATTAAATTTTGAATTTTTTAATATCTGATTTTAATTTGTTAGTATGTTTCGTATAATAGCTTTTGTCGGATGGGTATCTAGTCCTATGCCACCTTATCCTTGCTCGACGTTTTTACCAAGAATAATTTAAAATAAATTAAAAAAATAAAAAAAAAAAAAGAAAGAGGTCATACTTCAATGTTGAGAATTATTATCTTTTCACTAAAAGTCACTATAATAAAATTCATCGAAGCAATAGATTATTGTTCATTTCTAAAATTAACGACAATAAATTAGTTAAGATTGTCATATTAAACTAAAATTAATCCAGTATATGGTGGCTAGGCAGTTTTTTGGTAAATATTTTCTATATGTAATTTTATGGAAAAAGAAAACATTCTGGCCATTTAGCTAAGCATATTTTATAGTGTTTTGTTTTTTTTTTCCATAAAATTATGAATTAATTTAAGTGTAATATGACAATCTTAACTAATTGATTGTCGTTTCTTAATAATTTATTTTGTAAATTACTTTAAAAATTTACAACAAGCTATTGCTAGGATGAATTTTATTATGGTGACTTTTAGTGAAAAGGTAATAATTCTCAACATTTTTGTATGACCTTCTCTCTTTTTTTGAAAAATTGTAGACTAAATTATTTTTTACTCTTTTTATCTATTATGTAATTTTTTTTTTTTTAAACTTTGCAGATGATATTTCTTAATGAAGAAATATAAAGTATGGACTGTTTTTTGGTTTAACATAACTTAATTATAAAATAGTCAGTAGTAAAATATTAAGACTAAAAGGGATGAACAGAATCAAAAATAATTGTTTACTACATATAAAATGATAATCAATGCTTGTAAGAAAAGAAATTTCTATAAATAAAGTAAGATGTTTTTTTTCCAGTGGTGCGACAGGCCGTGCAGGCGCAGGCCCTGGGCCTTGCAGTGTAATCTCCTGGGAGATTACACTCGCGTTTCTCGATGCAATTTATAGGGTAGGGTAATCACTCCCTACGCCTAATTTTGTGAGTGGCCACCATTTGGCTGACGTGTCTCACATACCCGGGGGAGAGGCTGTGAGAGAATCCCCATTTAATAACATCTTTATAAAAGCCCCGCTGGGACAGGGATTCGAACTTACAACTTTAGCATGAGAGACTAGAGCGGTAGCCACTTAGCCATGGGCTCCCCAAGATAATGTATCAAATACAATTTTAAACCATTGGTCTTTCGGTGCTGTAATCATCACTTGAAAAAGTTTGGTGCTTATTTAAATGTTTTTTAATGTATTGGCCAATGAAACGTAAGTACTGATTCCGGCATCTTGTGTGTGAAAGCTCTGTTTGGATGTGTCAAAAATAACTTTCTAATAGTTGACCAATTCCGTTGTTTTATTTGTAAAGTTTTTACCTCAAAGCTGATTTCATATTGAGCACCCCTTTAATTAATAGCCAAAATGTCTTTAAAAAGAAAAATGTTCATATTACTATGGAGACCAGTTTATTTTTATTTTTTTAAACATCTCCAGTGACAGTTTCATTCCAAACATAATTCAATTGTCAATGAAGAAAAAAAAAAAAAAAAAAGAAGCATTTTATCATGGTCTATCAATGAGAAACATTTGACCAATTTTCACCTGACATCAAATCAAACTTGTTCACACTTTCAGATATTTGTTTAATTTTTGTGAAAATTGGTAATTAATTTTCTTGTAACATTTGAAATTTGTGAATATTTTTAAAATAGTCAATATTTAACAAGTAACTAATCTTAGTTTTTTTCCAGCCGCCGTTATATACATGACATATGGTATTTGGAACAGCAAAGCGAGAAAACAGACAGTTATATTTAATGCAATGGAATAATTCCTGAATTAAAAATCTATTTTATTAAAATATATTCATAGATGATAGGTAATGAAGTATAAGATATAAGACCTAAAATAAGTTTATTCAAGTTTTAATGTAGTATTGAAGATTATTTTTTACCTCATTGGCATTAATAACTTTAAACTTTCAATTACCTAAATTTGAAATAGAGAATAAAGAAAAGTATTGCGATCTTAAATTTTTTTAATTCAAGTTTTCAAAGGAAATACACCATTTGGGTTCTCTGAAGTCCAAATGACTAAGTATCACAAAAATATCTGTGTGTTTGTGATAAGTTTAGCTTTCCACTGTTGTCAAAAGTTAAAACTGAAATTCCAGATTTAAGGCAGATATATGTCAGGGACGTTATATAAATTTTTTAACCATGATCAGCTGATCCGGAAGAGCCTGTTACCATTAATAAAACAATTTAAAAAATAAATAAAAAGTAAATAGTATAGAAGTAAATCATGGAGCCTTAAACCCAAGATGGCCCTTTAGATATATAAAACAGCAATAAGGCATATGGCCTTATATGCAGATGTGTTGTGGCACAAGGATAGGACAATAATAGAAGAAACAAAAAACAAAAAAAAAAAGGTAGGAAAGGAAAAATTAAAAAGTTTAGAAGTATTAAAAATAATTAATGGATTTTATTTTTTTAGCAATGAAGATGCCTTACATTAACACCTATCCTACTATTACACAGAAATAACTTAAAACATATTAATATTATGTCAATGTTCTACTAACTATGAAATGAAATCTACTTATATAACTTTTACAAAATTTACAATATAAAATAATTATACATAAGGTTTATCAATGTTTAGATATATAAGTTCACAATATTGAAAGAAAAAAAAATTTCACATCCATTTATAAAATAAATTTCACATCCATTTATTAAATAAATTTCACATACATTTATTAAATAAAACTATAATACAATCTTCAGTTTTGAAAATAGGCAGAATTCTTTAAAGTTTTCAATAAGGTTGAAAGAACCCTGTAAAAAAAAGAAGTTAACAATTATAGATTGAAATAAAAAAAATAAATAAAAAAAATATTTAGTTGTAAGTATTATTTCAGTCCACAATATAAGAATCAGATAATATAAAAAAATAAAATAAAATAAATGCAAACATTTAAGATTAACATAATTCCATCTTGACGACACACTACTGCACTGCAGTCACATGATAATAAAAAACACACCAAAGTTTTCCATTGAGAATATTGGACAGCCAATAATTCATCTTTCAATATTATTAATTAAACTAATAATAATGATTATTCAGTATAATAACAATTATTATTATTATACTTAATAATCAATAATTAAAGCTTTCTTGGTAGGTTAGAATACAAGCGGTGCTCATGACTGACAAAGGTTTAGTTCACTAGTTAAAGGAATCCTTTTGGTATGAAAATGTATTTATTTCTTATGATTATATTTTTTATTTTATTTTTACTTATGTTAAATCTATTTTCTTTTTTTCCTCATTAATTTTGTATCTAGGCCAGATGTGAATAGTCCCAGAATAAAGTTTTTTTTCTTCTTCTTCTTTCTCCTACCCTACCACAACTTCGTTTAACATTTCTCTCCAAAGCTGTTCTAGACCGCCTTTAAGGTGCAAACCCATCAGTATGGTGTACTGTTTTGCAATATTTTGTTTTTCACAGCCTCTCCCCCGGGTATGTGAGCCCTGTCAGCCAACTGATGGCCACTCACAAAAATAGGCACAGGGAGTGGTGAACCTACCCTATAAAATATCTTCGAGAATCAAGAGTGTATTCTCCCAGCAGGAGAATATTACACGGCATGGCTAAGGGCCTAATGGCCTGTCACACCATTGAAGAAGAAGAAGAATTTCCCCTCAGTATTCTCAATACATTACAATTAGAATAAAAAAAATCTTATTTTTTCTTACCCCATTTCCATTCATATATACTTGTTATTAAGGATACTTACTTTGATGAGGGTATGGTGGTGGATAAGGCCTGAAAGGTGGTGGCCTAAACATAGGGTGAACAGGTGGATACGGCATAGGGTATGGCATCATAGGAGGAGGGCGAAATATTGGTTGCCTATTTCTCGGTTGCCTTACCCTCGGGGTCGATACAGCCAGGCTCCTGTCAGCCAACTGCAAACAAATATTTATGTATACAATTTAATAATTAACAAGTGTAATAACTATTAATTGGAGAAGTTGGTTAGGGTTGGTCATTGAAATTGAAAACTTATTTGTCTTGTTATTTGGAGTGTTTCAATGACAGTACCTCCGACTAAGTTCTTCAAGTATTCATTCAACGGCCAACAATCAACAATTCATTCATCCTAATAATTCTTCATTCACTGAACAATTTACAGATTTAAAATACAAAATAAAATTACCTTAGCAACCTCTTTTTTGGGATTATCTTTTTCTTCAGGCTTTTCCTTTTTCTCCTGCAATCGCATGCTCTCCTCTTTCAACCTTTTATCATCTCTCTCTTTCATTTTTCTTCTTATCATTTTAAGATATTCCCTTTCCTCGATAAATGTTCTAACTGAAATGAAAATTTAAAGAAATATTATTATAATGTTCAAATAATACACAGCTTGAAGATAAAATAACTAAGTCCATAGATAAAAAATCTGCCTCTTTAGCTCATCGGCAGAGAAAATATTTATCAAAGGATATTTAAAGAATGTGTTACAGAATGATAGAGACAGGAAAGTGAAAATTGAAAGTAAGTGAGAAGTCGGGATAGTAAATTATCACAGAGGAGCCCATGGCCGACTGGATAACATGCTAATCCCTCGCACCAAAAGCTGTGAGTTCGAATCCCAGTCCTAGAGGGACTTTTTCAAGCATTTAATTAAATGGAGATTTCCTCACAGCCCCTCCCTCGGGTATGTGAGACCCTTCACCCTTCATTAACTGGTGGTCCCTCACAAAAATTGCATTGGGAGTGATGACATTTCACTGCATGGCCTAGGGCCTACACGGCCTGTCATGCCACAGGCAGTAAATTATCACACTTTCAACATTTTTAAAATAATAATAATAATAATAGACTTAGCTAACCCGAAGGTTCGATGCCGATACCACCAAATTCCATCTACACAGACTCGTCCAATGCTCACCATTCAAACCCAAGCTCCCGAGATCAGCCTTAACGCAATCCTCCCATCTCCGCTTCGGCCTACCTTTCGGACGCCTACCAGTCGGATCAGCAAATACCAACTTTCTCGGAATCCGCTCGTCATCGAGCCCAACAACTTTACTCGCCCATTTGAGTCTCCGCGATGCAATCAGCTCAATTATATTCACAGGATGCAAGTTCCGCAATTCCGCGTTATGCAACCTTCTAAACTCCCCAGTGGCCTCATCTCTCTTTGGACCAAATATTTTATGCAATACCTTATTTTCGAAAACCTTAAGCCGCTGTTCATCCTTTAAAGTAAGCGGCCACGTTTCACATCCGTAAAGAACCGTTGGAAGAATAATAGTTTTATAAATTCTAATCTTTAAGTTTTTAGATAGAAGCCGCGAACTAAGTAACTTAGCAACTGAATAATAACACGCGTTTCCCACCTTTAACCGGGACTTTATTTCTTCCTGGATTTCATTTTTTCTAGTTATAATTGAACCTAAATACTTGAATTTCTCTACGTGTTCAAAAGTATGACCTGATACATCAATATCACCAAGATCGACACCGTTTCTGCTACTAATCATATACTTCGTTTTATCGGTATTTAATTCGAGTCCTATTACCGGTTTTTATTAACACACTTGTATTTAGTTGTATGGTTTCCGTGTCTTCACCTAGCAGTACCAGATCATCGGCATACCCAAAACCGGAATCTTGTCACCCATATTTAAGCCTTTCTCGGTACACATCACCTTTTCTATGACATATTCTAAAGCTATATTAAATAACACAGGTGAAAGGGAGTCACCCTGTTTTAAACCCGATCGCACCTCAAATCTCTCGGAGTAATTATGACCGATTCTAACTTTATGAAATGTTTCTGACAAATACATCTCTACTAGGTTTACTAACTTTCTAGGTATTCCCTGTTCAATCATGATGTTATATAGCTTCTGACGGTCTATTGAATCATAAGCCTTTTTAAAATCGATATAAAGTTGATGGACTACACCATTGTATTCCAATTTTTTCTCTAATATTTGACGTAAGGAAAATATTTGGTCAATAAACAACATATTTAATATAATAAACAAAAATTATATTTTCTATGTTATTTCTTAATTATTATTTTTTACTTTTATTATAAATAAGTTTTAATTTCTTATAATGGTATTTTTAAATTCAAAAGTTTTAATCTTTTTTTTTTTAATTTATAATATTTGATGATATTTGGGTCTTTATTTTTTACTTTCACTTACTATATATAGTAAGGGGAAGTATTGCGATCGTGAAAATTTTCGAATTCCAGTTTTCAACGGAAATACACGTTTTAGGGTCCCCTGAGTCCAAATAACCAAGTCCCGCAAAAAGGTCTGTGTGTGTGTGTGTCTGTGTGTGTGTGTGTGTGTGTGGTAGCTCCCGGGCAAAAACGGTAAGTCCTATGAAACTGAAATTTCATATTTAAGACAACTGTACGCCCGAGACGTGACAAAACTTTTTTCATCAAAATGAGCCTACCAGAAGAGGCACTTTATACCATGCATTTTGCACCTTTTTTCGATTTTCTCAAAAACGGTTCCGACGATTTTGATTAAACTCGCTATATCTATGTAAAATTTAATGGGCTTTAATATCATGTAGGTTTTATTTAGATAAAAATGGTCTGACAGGGCTTAAATGCCGATATTTTAAATTTTCTTCCCCTAAAGTAACTTTAATTTTGTAGATTCAATAATAATAACTAGATTATCTTGTTAACGCTGATGAAAAACTGGTAAATATATAAATTGAATAAACTCGATACCCAACTAAAGGAGAAAACAGAAAAAATATTTTTTTAATGCAATTTTTTGATTTTGAACATAGCAACAGTAATATACACTTATAATATACCGTTGGAAATCTAATGATTTTAGAAAAAAAATATTATCTAATACACAAGAGCTTGTAAAAGTTAATAGAGAGTGATGAAAAGCAGATAGAACTAATTATTTTAGATAATAATGCAATAGATTTTTTAATAAAACACATGTTTCTATATAAATTCAATTTAATTAATTCTTTAATAGTTTCACGTATTTTTATCTTTAAGTGTATTTGAAAATTCTTTCATTGAGTTTAAAAATGGTGGTATGTGAAAGTCGTGTGTTGCCCGCACCAGATTTTTTTTTTAACAAGCAGTGTGGTCTAGTGGATAGAGCACTAGTCTACTATTCTTCAGGTTCCAGTTTCGATTCCTAGCTGTGGCAGAATATTATTTATTGTTATTTCAGCCGTGGGGTGACACTGAGTATGAGAACCCTCCTAGGGCATACCCAGCCTCTATAAAGTGAGTACCCTAAAAAGGTACTACATTCTACATGGCCGCTGAGAGTGATCTCGGCCTAATCACTATTGAGCCTAAGACACTTCAGGGATTGTAGAGTTTTTTTATAGAACTTTTTTTTTTTTAAATATATTTTTATTGAAATTTACAACTGTACAAAAAATACATCAAGTAAATATGCTGAATTGATATAACACATGAAATAAACATGAAGAAAAACTGCTCATTGGTAGTGAGTCTAAACAAGAAGGTCTCGAAGCCATCTTCTTTTCAGACGCCTCGGAGGATTATCGGGAATTGAAGAGGAAGCAAGGATTGAAACTAATGGATTAGAGTGAGAGTGGAGTTTTTCATGGATGGTGTGATACCTGGTACGGGCCAAATCAGCAACATATGGAACATTAAGGTCATTGTTGATGATTTTATTCTTGACAAAGTAAGGAGCGTTAAGGATTTTGAATTGGATACGGGAAGAGTTTCATGGTTTAGTAGAGCCCCAAAGCTCAACTCTGTAGGTCCAGATAGGTCTTAAGATGGTCATGTAAATGAGTCTTTTGTAATTAAGTGAAAGGTTAGAGCGTGTGTCTAGTAAATGTTATAGAACTTTTTAAAAGTAATATTCAATGTTATTATTCCACATTATTAAAAATAAACATGCCTTCCTCCTCTCCTCCTAATATCATGAGAGTGCTTTAATTTACTTGCCTCTATCACATTGTATATTGCAGCTTTTAAACATCAATATAATATCAATGGAGTGCAAATATACTCAAGCACCTAGCTCAATATGATAAAATTATGCTAATTATGAAAACATCTTACCTCTTTCCCTCTGCTTTGACCTAGAAAGAGCCCTCCTTTCACGTGAACGTGATCGTCGACGCCCATGAGATCGGGATCTAGACCTCCTGTCATAGGAATACGAGCGAGACCTTGAATAAGAACGAGAACGAGAATTTGAACGAGATCGGTATGACCTACTTCTCCGGTTCCTACGACTGTAGGAACCAGATCTACTCCTGTAACGATCTTTACTCCTAGACCTCCTTCTGCTTCTGTGAATTATGAAAATGATTTTAAATACCTTTTCTTAAAAAGTATTACATGTAAAATATATTCACTGTTATTTACCTGTCAGGTGAAGAATTCCTACCCCTTTCATACTTTTCAACATAACGACGTTCTGATTTGTGTTTATATTCATGATCATCTTTGTGCCTGGAACTCTCTGATTCACTACGGTGGCCTGAGTAACGATCACTGGTGTCTTTCGAACTGTCTCTTTCATCTTTGTCTCTGTTCTTGGAATGCTCTCCGCCAGATGAACTTCTATATGTATAAAAACTAAATGCATTTTTCCAGAACATAACTTAAATTATATTAAAAAAATATCAGCAAGAAGATGAAAAAATATGGAGCATAGTTTCCAATGAAAATTAAAAATTGTTTCTTTCGAGTTCTTCTTTATGAATATCACCAACTAATTTATTTTAAAAATAACTAGCCCAGGTTTTCCTCAAGTTTAAGCTGCAATCCAACAGTGTGGTTTTTTTTTTTTTTCAAAATATTTTTTTTTAAATGTTAAAACAAATTAAGACAGTCAAACTATCTTCATATTAAATTATCAAATGTATGAAAAATTTAAAATGTTTCAAAACCATAATTTAGAATTAACACCATCAAGTTTTATTGACAATTAATATGGAAAAAGCATCTAAAATTAAATCTATTGTCTTTCTTCCTTTTATTCTGACTATCTTCTGGATGAAGTGGATTATGGAAACAAAAGCTTAGAGTGCCACAACTTTAGGAATTCCTGGTCTAGTTCAACATTAATCACTCTAAAATCATCCTCCAACACTCCCAAATAAAGTCTACTCAGATAGGAAAACCACTTTTTTGAAATGCTAATTTGACTTATCAGAAGTAAGAAAACATTAATTTTCTAAAGCAAAATAAGCCATGAAACATAAAAAAATAAATTCTTTTCCATTAAAAATTAACTATGTTTAACTTTAATTCCATTAAATATGAAAGATAATAAGTGAAGCACTTAATAATAGAACTTTATTTAAAAATAATTATACCAGGATATGTAATATGCTCAGTATTCTACATAAGAACCAGAATGGACATTTTCCCCTGATCCTCAACCCCAACTTGCTAGAGGTTGAGGTTGTGTCTGCTTTAAAATAGAGAATACACAAGAGGTAAAATATAATTTAAATTTTGTTTTAAATAAATACTGAATCTTGAAAGATAGAATGAGTCCACACAATAACCTTTACAGGTTAGTCAAATAACTAATTATGGATTAACAATGGTCCATTAGCGCAGAACAATGGATAAGAAACTTAGAGAAATAAAATAAACTGGAAATCATCAATCCAGAATACCACAAGAGAGTGAGGTCTTATTATCTACCAAGACCTTAAAGGCTTGTTTTAAACTTTAAAAGGCTGTTAGGATCAACTAGCTCATTCCACAATGGATACTCCAGGCAGTCAACACAAAAAAGTGTGAACCGTAACCTTGTGAGCCTATCGCAACAGCATATTATATGAAAAGATGTTTCATCTTCTTGTGTACATAGTCTACACAGAGGCGTTCTTGGAATTCCAAGCTTGAGCATGTGATAGTTGAGTTTACAGTATCCCATATATATAGCAGTTATAGTTTTTTCTTCCGAGTACTATTTGGTGTCTGAGTTTATTTGGTCCGAAGAGAGATGCCACTGGAGAATTCAGAAGGCCACATAACGCATAGTTGCGGAGCTTGTACCCTGTCAGTATTTTTGAGTTGATAGCATCACGGTGACTCAAATGGGCATGTAAAGTTGTTGGGCTCAGTGAAGAACAAATTCCGAAAAAGTTGGTATGTGCTGAACCGACAGGTAGGCATCTGAGAGGTAGGGAAAAGCGTTGTTGGGAGGAATGTCTGATCTCGGGGGCTTGAGCTTGAACAGTGATCATTGGAAGAATCTGTGCAGGCAACATTTGATATCGCATCGACCCTCAGGTTCCATAAGCCTATAATTTCTCCTGTATTATTTATATCAAAATTAAACTATGTTTGTCACAGCATAGAGTGATAATAAAATAAGATAATAACTGCATATTAAATGGAAACAAAAGCTTAGAGTGGATCAGATTAGAAACAAAAGATTAGAGTGGAATGTTTCTGGTATGCCTAACATTCTGACCAAGTAACGTCGACTTCTACCTTCTTCTAGTAATGCAATTATTCTGGCAACTGTCCTCGCTTGAAACACCATTTTATTACAAGAAAATTATTTAAGAACAACCGAACATAAAAAAAAAAAGGGAAAAAAAAAACCGGAGAAAGAGCAATAAAAAAAACCGGTGCACCTACATTTTTGTAAATATCTTTTTGTTAAACCAAAATAAACCTCCTAATTTTTTCTTAGTGAAGTATATACTATATGATTCTAAGACAAAAGGAAAATGAAGAAAAAATGACATAATAAAAAAGAAAAAAAATTAATAATAAAAAAGCTAAATATGATAAAAACAAAAATTGTCTTATTTATATTTTTAAACTTCAATTAAACAAAAAAAACAATGCATCCTCAATACCCGGTATTTCCTCCTCTGGCTCTGATGACTGCTTCAATCCTCCTAGGCATACTTTGAATGAGGATAGCTACCCGTTCCTGGGGGATGGCCTACCACTCCTTCCACTAGCACTGTTCTGAGGTCCTCCTGTAGGGTAGCTGGAGGGTTTGACTGCTGCCGTACACTCCTCCCTAACTGGTCCCATAGCTGCTCTATAGGATTCAGATCTGGGCTTTGAGCTGGCCACAGCAGAGTACAAATGCCGACCTCATCCAGGTACTCTGTCACTACATTTGCTGTGTGTGGACGGGCATTATCATGCATTAAGCAAAAATTTTCACCAATGAAAGGCTTAAAAGGCATCCACATATTCCTCTAGAACGTCCGTAATGTGCAAAATTGCATTGAGGGAAGGTCTGTTGAAGACGTGGAGGTCTGTCCTCGCTTGTGATGTGATACCTCCCCACACCATAATTGTCCCAATTGCGTTACTCACCGTTTCAGCGATGTTGCACTGACTGTACCTCTCCTCCCTTCTTCTCCATACTCTTACTCGTCTATCCTAAGTATACAGGTTGAACCTGGACTCGTCGCTGAACATATCTGAGGCCCATTCAGGCTCAGAACAATTAGTGTGTTCTTGGCAAAATTGAAGGCGAGCATTTCGGTGAGCTACCGTCAACTGAGGACCTGTTGCTGGTCCCCAGAGTGCAAATTCACTTCAGCAAACCTTTTCCTTATTGTACATACACTCATGTTCACCTAGTGAGCCATTCTCAGCGGACAAGCGGTTTCTACAGCTGTTTGTGTACGGTTCCTTAACGCTTTCATTATGATGAAACGGTCATCTGCCCTCAGATCCTGGCCTCCTCGTGTAAAGTCCTGTCTCCCGGTACCTCTGAAAGGCCCTTCGAACCGTTGTTTCTGGTATGCCTAACATTCTGACCAAGTAACGTCGACTTCTACCTTCTTCTAGTAATGCAATTATTCTGGCAACTGTCCTCGCTTGAAACACCATTTTATTACAAGAAAATTATTTAAGAACAACCGAACATAAAAAAAAAAAGGAAAAAAGAAAATTAAAACAAAAAGCACTTTATAAAGGAAAACGTGTAACATTAAAGTCCTATTATCTACTGATGCAGTCTTGCTTATGAACGCTTATCTATTTATTGTTTACCATGGAGGATTATTAACATAATATTGAAGTGAAATGTGTTAATTTTAGATAAGAAATGAAAAATAGATGCTAGGACGCATTATGCTTCCGTTAAGATACATTTATTAATAAAAATCTAGGTGTGCCGATTTTTTTGACCGCTAGTGTATGTCAGTATCCCCCATAAATCAACTATGAACTGTAATTAGTAACATTTTTGAAATAACAATATTATACATCAGCAAACATCACTACTACTATGGAGTGCCTTATATCAATAAAAATAATTTAAAAAATAAATTTGAAATGAATATATAAAAACACATTAAACAGCACTAGAAATTTCCCAACAAAAAATTTTTGCGGACCTCATCATACAATTATTTCAATGGCAAAGACCCCCTAAAACTTTAATATTAGACATATATTTAGATTTTTATTGGACTACACTGTATCATGTATAATGCGTGCAAAATACCTCTACCAAAACTCTAAAAACAGCATAGTTGGGAAAATATAAAAGAAAAAAGAACTAGGCTCTAGGAGTTTACTTCAATCTGTGAAACAATGAATTGAATAATTTGAATGCTCGCATTATCGCCCTATATGCCTCTCACCAATTATCTACAAACTTTATACGTTTATTCTGGAGGGAAGGGTAAGCCCCCTTGTAGAGCACCTAATTGGAGAAGAACAAGCCGGGTTCAGACCAGGACGGCAAATCCAGGACCACATTTTCTCTATGTGGAATGTTCTCCAGAAATCTTGGGGCAGAGACAAAAGTATGTATTTCGCCTTCCTTGACCTCAAAGCAGCGTTTGACTCCGTTCCAAGACAAAAAATATGGGAGGCCCTCAGAGTTAAGAATGCCCCAAGAAACTTGGCAGAAGCCATTAAATCCATTTATCAAAAACCAAAAGGAGTAGTAAGGCTGAATGGACAGGAATCTGATGTCTTCAGCATAGTAAGGGGGGTCAAACAAGGGGACAGTTTAAGCCCTTTGCTATTCTTGCTCTACATGGATGGAGCGGCCACCAAATAGGAAAGAAGAACGGAGAGGACCTTCCTGGGCCGTAGAAACCTTCTTCCAGTGGTGATTCAACTTCTCCTCTGCGCGGATGACATTGTTCTTGTGGCGGACATGGTTGATAAATTACAGCAAGCGGTGACTGAATGGCAATAAGAAGAGCTCAGCTGAAAAGCAATGAAAATAAATACCAGCAAAAGCAAGATACTACAAGTGGGAAGGCAAGTGGAAGATTTCCATATATACTGTAACGGAGAGAAAATGGAAGTAGTTACGAATTTCACCTACCTCAGCAAAGTTATAGAAAGATCTGGTAAAGTAGACTCAGAGATATCAAATAGAATTAGGAAGGCAAATGCAGTCTACTATCAGATCTGCAATCTAGCTCCATATCTTCAAGTCAGTATATTTGCCTATACTACTATATGGAGCTGAAAGCTGGATATTGATGTACCGGCAGGAGAGCAGAGTCACAGCTGCTGAAATGAAGTTCCAGCGAACAACAGTGGGAAAGACAAGAAATCGTGTCATGATACATAAACTGGATGATACAGGAACTGGAGGTTGTGCCGTTAAAAGAAATTCTGCAAACCTGTAAGTTGAAGTGGTTCGGCCATGCCATTACAATGGAGGAACACAGAAATCCCCTAAAACCCATGGATTACGTGCCAGATGGGAGAAGGCTTCGAGGGCAACCAAAAATGTCCTATCTGGAGTAGATCGACAAAGTTTGTAGAGGAAGAGGGAAAGATCTTCGCCAGGCCAGGAACCTTGCTGAGAATAGAGAGGATTGGATCCGAAGGCTAAACGCTCCCCAACGCTGATAAGGCACTGTAGGGAGAAGCTTAAGAAGAAGATGTTGAACTTAGCAGAAGGTCCTAGGATTTTTTAAAGGGAGTGAAAAATACTTTGTTATGGCTCCTTCAGAGGGAACGTAAAGTGGTGATCCAAAGCACCTGCTAAATCAAGTACTCGTTGAAGATACCCATCCTAATTAAACTTGGATGAGCAAAATTTAGGACTTCCTTTTTAATATTGTCCGATTGTCACAGTAACAGAAAACGACGTTAAATGAATATAAATAAACTACAATTTAAAACTTATACAAGACGGTATTTATTCATCTACTAATAAAGATATAAAATATTGTTCATTATCTTATGCAATATCATTATCTGTATAAATGGTGAATTTTAGGGAAGTGATTGTGCCGTATCAGACACCTATCAGTAAATACCGGCAAATATATCATTTAGAATGTTAAATTTGTCCATGCAGAATATGTGATTCTTAATAAAAGCTACATACATACATAGTTGGCGCAACAACCCGTGAATGGGTCAAGGCCTCCTCTAAAAGTCTCTGCCAGTTGGCCTTGTATCCACCATGATAAATCAATATCAAAAGATATTGACTTTAATTAATAATAGTTATGATCAAATTTTTCTGAACCAATTAGCTTTATGATTAAAAATATTCATGATTTCATAAAACATATTGTTTTTATAAATTACGATTTTGATTGTATTTTTTCACTTGGTTAATATTGAATGGTAAGCAAAGTGCTGCGGTCTAGTTGATAGAGTACTAGTCTACTGTTCCCCGGGTTCAACCCAGGTTGGGGTAGAATTATTTATTTTGTTACTTCAGCCGTGAAGTGATCCTGAGGTATGGAGAACCTCCTGAGGCACAACCAGCCTCTATAAAGTGGGTATCCAAAAAATGGGGGAAAACTTGGCAGCTGAGCATGATCTAGGCCTAGTCACCTCATTGCATGGCTGTTGGCTGTGAATCAGTACGAATCTCTTTATGTACTGAACTCAAGACTTTAAATGGGTAGTAGAAGCACGGGATTTTTTTTTAATAAAGAAAAAATGAATAAAAAAAAAAATATTTACTCCATTATTGGACAGAATCTAACAAGGAAGTGTTGGTGTCATGAATTACTACACAAGAGACGAAAGGTTAAAATGCAGGCTTTTCCGTCAATGAAATACTTAACATATTAATCATTCAATTACTAATGATAGTGCCTATCAATGGTTCATAAAGAAATAAATAGCGATGTTTATATTTGAAAAATTAAGTTACCACTGTTAATATTTAAGAATATATGGCAATGTATGTAACTTTGTCTGGGGGAATAGAAAATACATTATTCAAGAAAAATTTGACTTTAAAAAATCAACTAATACTTCAGCAAATAAAAGCCTTTGACTGTGAATGGGGAGTGATAAGAGCTTCAACTGACTTGGTCAACTACTGCAAGACATTTATTTTTATGCTTGGAGGACTAGAGGACTTAATTATCTTAAAAATATAATATATAATAATAAGTTACCATTAAATTACCAGTTATAACTTATTTTATACTTACTTAGCCATATATGAAAATAACATAAAGGAAAAGTATTGGGATATTGTTTGAAAATTTTGGAATTCTTGCTTTCAATAAAAATACCTGTTTAAGGGCTCCTGGGTCCAAATAACTAAGTCTCACGAAATGGTCTGCAATTGTTCTAGCGTCCGTCTGTATTTTAACAGACTAGCTTGAAATTGAAATTACATATTTATGGTAGGCATATGTCTGGAATAAAACAGCACGCTGTTAACTAAAATTACTGGCTGTTTTTCGTCATCGATTTCATACCTTTTTAGTCGTTTCGAAAACAAAGCTTGAACAATTTTGATGAAACTTGTTCAAGTCATCTTGTATCAAATGATAAAGAAAATTGTATTAGCGAATAAATCAAAAAATATGCATTTTGGAGGGAATTATATATATGATCAAATGAAATACGGCAGTGTATTCGGTAACAAAACTGGAGCCCCAGATGAAATGCAATGCAAAGTATGTCCAAATGTAGAAGAGTGTGAATGAACTGCAGGATTTCCTGACACGCAACCATCCAGTTCTCTTCGAGATACAAAGAAACAAAATAAAGTCTAAGCTTTCATATTGATCAAAAGGTAAAAGAAAATCTCAACCAATGTATGGGATTATCAAATCTATCATAGGTTGATAACTTAAAAAATCCAGATAGTAACCTTAACCTTAACCCCTTATAACCTAAATGCTATAATTTGGAGACCCTAACAATATACATTTTGCTTTGTTTCTTTTTTGATTGTTCAATATTTTCTAGGAGATCTTACAGACTTAAACGAAACTTATGTTTACCGGGAAGGTTTTTTTATTAAAATAAGTTATACTGAAGTATAACGAATAAAGTGAAATCTTTGAAATTTCTTCCCGTGCAAACAATACAATATTATAAAATTAAAAGGACAAATTAATAAATACTTTAAAAGAAAATTAAATGTTTTAGGTTCATTAAACCAAAAAAATAAAAAATTGATAAAACATATCGCCAAGCTTGTCATATAAATGCTGAAGATAGTTGAAAATGAAAATATCCATCTGGTGAAGCAGAATATAGTCAATTATTTTCTCCATATAACTTGATAAAAAATAATAATAAGATGTTTTCTAATTTCTTCATATTTCTTTTCTGAAAACACAAACTAGGCAACCTCCAAAGAACATTTTCAGTCCTATATTTGAAAAGGAAGAATTATTTTTGTTCTTTGACTAAGTTGACTTATAATATCATTAAATACAAAGTAAAATAAAATGGTTTTCCATCTTTTCAACTTTTTAGGGCTAGTCCAGTATCACTAATAGTAAGATAGTTTTTTTTTTTTTAATTAGCAATGAAGGTATAGAAAAGTCTGTTTTAACCACATTTCAGAAGAGAATTTAACATATACAAAGCATAGAATTTTCTTATAAAAAACCTGAGATAAAATTTAGCAATAATTAAAAACTGAAAACACATAGAGGAATTTTCTTGCAGGAATAAAGAAAAAAAATGAAGACAATTTAAAAGTCAATGAGTTAAAAGATAATAAATAAAGATAAATAATATAGATAAATACTTCTTTTCTTCAATCTTTTAAAAGTCATTCAACAAAGCTAAATAGGAAAGTCAGGAAACAGGAGGGAAACCAATGAGAAAAAATAAAATAAATAAACATAATACACCGAATACAAATCTCGAAAGTAACAAACCTAATTTTGATATGAGACGAAACAGGAGAAGTGTTCCGTTTCCTATGAGAGGTTTTTTCTTTTTTCCTACTTCTCTCATCAGAGCTTGGAGATTCGCTTCTGGCTTTCTTTTTATCTTCAACTTTAACCGGTGCACTTTCCTTTGGTTTTTCTTCAGACTTCCCCTGAGTAGACCACTCCAATAATTCCTTCCTTTCGAATATAGGCCGTTTTCCTTCATCTGTCCCCCATAAAAAATAATGCAAATTAAACCTACCACATTTATAACTGAAACCAATCACATGGACCTATCTTCTTTAAATTTTCATAAGTTATAAATGATAAATTAAAAAAAAAAAAGAAAAAAAAAAGGTAGCAGCAACTGATATCCAGAACGAGATATTTGAGGCTGCCAAAAATAATTCAGCAGTAGTTGAAAATAGTAAAAAGGATTAGTAAGAAGAAAGATTTTCTGAAACAGATCTCGAATCTTAAATGTAATTTAAACACCTAAATTGTTAATACTCACATGCACAAAAGCTACATTAACAATAAAAGAAAAGAGAACATACATTTGAGAAGTAATTCATACTGACATAACAAATTTTCAAATTAATAAAACTACTAACAATAAATAACATCCAGAGTTAAATAAAGTGAAAGTGATAAGTTTTAACAACATGCGCCATATCTTATAACAAAAGTAACATAAAAATTACAATTGTAGTCAGAGGGCTTAAAGGAAGCCTCATCATATTACTTGGAATTCTCTTAAAACTCCAAATAAAATGTAAGCTGAAGATTATAGAGGCTAGATAATTTAGTCCATAACCAAATACTATTGAAATTCCAGCTGTCTTGATAAATAAAGAAACAACTGATTTTACATGATTTACATTACAAGAATAAGTGTTGTATAGATTAAATTTTTTAAAAATATTTTCAAGAACTGGTTCATCAACCCATCATAATCCAAAATTAAAAAGGCCAATATTAATTTGCTTAAGAGTGTAGTTTGAATGTACACATATTTCAACATAACAATCAGAATATTAAAAAAAATAATGAAAACAACAATTAAGGAAGGAGAAAAAAAATTTAATAGTCTTTGCAAGGCAAAGGTAAAGTTAACCACTTTAACCAATTCAGCAAAACCATACTGACACCAAGCAATAGAAATTAAAATATATCATAACCGCAAATGCAATAGTAAGTTTATTATGTAAAACATACATTTCATAATTGAGTAATAACATTCAGAACGTTATAACCTTTACTTTTCCTGATAAACATATCCAAAAGAACATAAGTCATAAAATGAAAGAACTTTTTTAAATTGTAACATAGAAATACAATCTAACAGATATATAAATAAAAGATAACAAATTATTTAGTTGTTCTCCTGTCTATTCTTTCTTTTCATAGCAAAATGCCTCTCTACTAAAAGCACTCGTTGAACTGTTGGTATATAATATTTCTTCAATTGAAAAAAATCTAATTACTTTTAAACATCTTTAATTGATAAAAGAGTAATCAAAGAAGCAAAGCAGCTATCAAGATTTGAATACTGTGATTCAAAGTGCTTTAGAATAAGATAAAAACCTATCACTTTTGAGAATCATTAAAAAAAAAAAGTTTAAAATTGCAGAACTAAAAAAAAAAAAAGAAAAAAAAAAGTCAATGTGATTTTTTCTTCTTGTTCTTCTGAATCAATAGAGCCAAATGAGAACATAATAAACAACATCTCTGATCATATTAGATCATAAATGGTTAGGGCAGCAACCATCATTCAGAATTTTAAATGAATGAATTACCGCTTGG
Organism: Piezodorus guildinii; assembly: GCA_023052935.1. Lineage (NCBI taxonomy): Eukaryota > Metazoa > Arthropoda > Insecta > Hemiptera > Pentatomidae > Piezodorus > Piezodorus guildinii. The sequence continues at coordinate 52,748,476 of CM041298.1, forward strand.
TCTTATGATTTTCTCTTCTTTTCATAAGCTATAAACTCTATTTGCATTAATCCACAACAATTAATCATGCATTTAAATAAAATATTCTATCAATAAACAGTACCATACAAAATAATGATGAAATTAATAGCAAGTAACTAATTAATAAAAAGATTTGTAAATAAATTGAAAAGGAAGAAATAAGATTTTAAAAATGCTGATAAAATTATTGAGGGGAAAAGATTAGGTTATAAATAGTGCAGGCAATACTTTCATTCCTTTTTCTTCTAAATACTTCATTCTTCTTTATACTATAATGAAAATAAATATTGAAAAAAAAATTATAATTAATTCTAACAAGTAGTATCTTTTTAAAATGAAATGTGTTGTATGTATGGCATTCAGATTAGATTATTTAAATTTATTAATTTATATCACAAATATTTAATTTAATATAAAAGAAAATTATTTTATTTTAAATAAATACTTTCTTGAAGTGGTACTGTACAGTATTTTTTTCATAATAATTTTATAGCACATTTACTTGTAATACTTTCTACTTACCTATATGAATATTATAATATATATATATATATATATATATTTTAACGGAGATAACAACAATTTATAGACCTTGAGTCCAAATAACCGAATCCCGCAAAAAAATCTATGTGTGTGGTAAGTCTAGCATGAAAAAGAAAAGTCACACAAAGTTGAAATTTCATAATTAAGACACCTATACACTCAAGATGTTATAGCAACAGCACTAAAATTGGCTGACCGAAAGTGTTACTTTATACCTTGTATTCTGCAACTTTTTATGATTTTCTCATAAATGGCTCTACGATTATGATTAAACTTGCCATATGGATGTCACATTTAATAGGCTTTAACATCATGGATGGAGGTTTCATTTTGAAATAGTCCGATGGGACTTAAATACCGATATTTTAAATTTTCATCGCTTAAAGTACCTTTAATTATATAGATTCAGAAGAATTACCCATATCGTCTAATTAGTAAAAATAAAAAGGTGGCTTAATATAAAAGTTAAACGAATTTGATATCTAAATAAAGGAGATAAGAGATAAGAACAGCAACATAGGTGTATAATATACTGTTGGAAAGCCAAAGATTTTAGAAAAAATATTACCTTAAATACAAAGTTGTAAAAAGTATTGTAAAGTGTCAAATAGGGCATAAAGTTATTACTGATACTTATACATAACAAAACTGAATAACTTTAACTTGTAGTTTTAAATTTTTAAATTGAAGTTTATTTAATAGTTCTTAAATTGATTTTAACAGCCGAGGTAAGTAAAAATCGTGTATTCCCGTACCAGATTTTTTTTTTAAGTACAGTTGTAAATGTCCATAAAAACAATAAATACTTTGACAACCTAGAAAGTAAGAGAAACTTAAATTTTATTTTAAAAAGATACTTACTGTGACCAACTCACCTAAAAATTATTATTTCTAACTTGAACTTATTTACGATACATTTAAGGCTTAAGTAAATAAAAGTTTAAAAAATATAAAAAAAATGTAGTTGTAAACCCTTATTAACTGTGCCCCTCTTTTACACGAGTAAACAATTTTTTTTTACATCAAATATTATCATTTGATGAGTTTGGTTAAAATTACAATTTAAAATATTAGATCATTATAATCAGGTCATTAGATGGATAATGATAAATAATGCCACTTATTTAACCGACACTCCCAGTGTCATTTGTATCCAGATGATCTACAAATATAAATTTTCTTCTATCCTGCTGATATACTCGAGGGTTCCCATAAGCTCCAAGGGGATATTGATAACATTAACCATTGGGCTTCGGAAAATAAGCTGAACAAACAAAGGCCGTGCTCACTTTCTTAGAACCATCCCACAATTCTCTTTTCTACTATTCCTAACTTGTCACCTCTCATTGCTCCCCACTTTTCCTATGGAAGCTTAAAGAGGACTCTCTGGTGAGAACGAGATCAGACAAAAAAAAGATTAATGAACTTCTTTATCAGATTTATTTATGGTCTTCCACGACGACCTCACATTTCTCACTGGTATTCTGGTCAAGGGTGGCTTCGTCTTGATTCCTGAAGAAAATACCTACTCGGTCTTTTTATTCCGATCCTTAACAGTTAGAAAACCTTCCTATATCCTCAAATTCTTCAATGCACATTCTTTCATACACATCTTAAACACAAGATCTCAACCTACTGATTTATATATGTCTTCTGCCCTTGAAAAATTCTTTATCATCCATACAACCATACTTTAAAACTCCTTACCCATCTCCTTTCGTTAGGTCTCTTACCTAATCGCATGCATGCACAATTTATTTCTCCAACTCCTCAAAGAAAATAGCACATATGTGACCAATCATGACAAAACCAATTTGAGATATTAAGTATACAACTAAAGTTTTATTATGGTTTTATTCTTATTTATTTTCTGTTCCTTTATTATCCTTTATTATTTATTATTGTTCTTAAGGGTAGTCTAAGAATAAAACTTTATAATTATATGTCTTTATTTTATAATTCACTGAATGTAAAAAGTAAACATTCACTTTGATTTTACAAGGATTCGTTATTAATGTAGCAGAAAGCAATAGGATATTTTAGATTTTATTTAGCGTCACTTCATGCTACTGTGGCCTAATCGGACGATGCTACAGAGCGATTCCTAAATTTTGCCTATCCAGGATTAATTAAGGTAGGGATCTTTAACAAGTACCTGACATCTCACAGGCTAGGGAACACCGTTTACGTCCCCTTCGAAGGAGGGCATATCAAGGATTTTTTACTCTCTTTATATAATCTTAGGCCCATCTGCCAGGTTTGAACCTATGACATTGGTCATAGAAGGCTTTTGTGCTATCCAATAAAACATAATTGACAGCGGATAACTTAACAGCCCTTCTATGCCACAGTTCACGGGTTTAAACCCAGCCGATGGCTCTAGAATTTTTTAAGGGAGTGAAAAATCCTAGGATATGTTGTCCTTCAAGGGGACATAAAGCCTGTGCGATATCAGGTACTCGTTAAAGATCACTTTACTGATTAAACCTGGATAGGCAAAATTAAGGACTCTCACTGTAGCATTGTTTCATTAGCCACAGAAGCATCAAGCAATGTTAAATGCAATAGGATATATTTAATTTTAACATAAAAAATTGTTTGATTCATTGAAAATAATTGGCTATTTATTGTAGAAATGATTCTCAATAGTGAAAATAAGATAGTCATTACATGAAACCCTGATGATCTACAATGGTAATCCAATCCTACAGGTAACAAACCTATTTTAACCAGAGTGAGTCAGTCAAGACTTATTCCGTAAAAACACCATAGGAAAAAAATAAAAATCAACTATCCCAAGATGGATTTTACCAACAACATGTGACTTCGAGTTCGCTAAGGTGTGGTAGCCTTGACTCACTAGGCCTTCACAACCTCATTTTTTATTGACTTTGACTAATCCCTCATACTAAATTACTAAAACTTTATCAAAACTTTTAAAACAGGAATTTAAACAAGATTAATTGAAAAAAAAAAAAATATTACACAAAGGCAATAAATAGACTCCAGAAATCATTACTCCTTAGTCACAAGTAATAGAAGTGCAAGTTCCTTGAAAGTTATATGAATCAATTTGGCACAAAAATATATACCAACATATACTTAATAAAACAGAAATTATATTTTATCTGCAAAAATTATTTTTAATAGCACATTCAACATATAAACTATAAAAAAAGTTAATCATGATTAAACAAAATTATAACTGGTCAGTACTAGATATTGGGTGACCACCCACTGAAAATAGTTAGGATAAGATCCTTCAATTGATTGATTACCCCTCAGTCAGGCATGTGAAGCTGAGAAAATGCACTTCATCATTTGACACAGTGTAATGTAGCAGCACCAACAAAACTAATGCCGATGAAACCAAACAACAGTTTTCAAAGATTGGACAAGGATCTTTTCAATAATCATCATTATTGTCAGATAAGGCAAATAGAACTGGTGATATTTGAAAATGATTCGCATTACTAACAAAAACCAAACAAACTTGTGGATCTGACTAATAAATAAATGCATCAATATTATTAGTAAAAAAATATTATTAAACTTTTTTGTACCAACAAGATACCAGTCTATCCCAGCAGGCACCCATTACCTGTTTTTCTTACCTTACTTCATGAAAAAACAAAACAATAGAATACACCATGATATCTCTGTTTAAGGAATCATTTCTGCAAGATTACCTTCAATATATTTTTGTTTACTCATTTATCTAACAAGTAATAGATTGATTATTTTAAAACCTGATTTCTTCTGATTGATAATATAACAATCAATTTAAATCATTAATGATATTGCACATCATGATTATTCTACTAATAATTCATGTTACACTGCTTTGAACATAGCATTCAATCACAAACCTCAGTCAATTTTGAAACCCGTTATCAGTCTTTGTTCACCCATCAAACTATAAAAAAAGTTGCCCAACTTTGAAATATAATTTAAAGTAGAATTATTTTAAACAATTATCACACAATTCATTCTTTTCTTTCTTCAATAGGAGCTTGTAGTAAATCTTTCCATCTTCAATTTTTTTCTGATCAAGGCTACATCTGTGGACTCTATGGTATATGGATTCTGTTTTCTCAGCTCGAAGGAAACATTTCATCCAACGCCACTTCAATTCAATAAAAGCAATCGCCAAAGAGGAAAGAATTTAGAAGCAAAATAATTTTATAAAGTGGGTTTATTTTTAATTAATCTTAATTCAGAAACTTACCTATTTGAATTTTGAATTTTTCAAGTTGAATTTACAAACTGATACCGGAATAAAACACTATTGAATATAAGATCACCAAGTTTTTAAAAATGACCGTAAACACAATAATTTAGAAAGAACAATTAAATAAATTGAATTACCTCAGGAATATCTTAAGTCTTCTTTCTTCAAAGGAGTAAGATCGGGTCTATAATGTTCATCTCAACTAAGGAAAAAAAAAATCAAATCAATAATAATGAAATAAATACACATAATAATAACAATAACTAAATGAAACTATTATAAATATAGTCAAAGCTCTTTTTTCCAGACTATAATCAGAACTGATAGAAATGATATTAGATGAGGAAGCTGGTTTAACCCTTTCATACACGCGAAGGATGATTTTTGCGACAATCACGGTACTGAAAATGACGGCTGCCTATGTGCCTCACCGTACTGCATACTTTTTTGCAAATTTTACATTCGTGCACTCCTTCTTTCATCACGGTCAACTTCTCCACTTTCTGCCTCATATTTAATTGTTTCCATCCACCTTCCTGATTCGGGCTTTGGACCGACATTGGCAGAGTTAATTTTTTTTTTTTTTTTTTTTCTCCTGAAATTTAATTTTGTGTAGTAATCTTCAAAACACCTTTCCAGACATAGTCCAACTTTACAAAAACGGCACTCGATTTTGGTTTTGAATATTTTTTTTAACAAACAACACATCTTCTATAAGTTTGTTTTTTTCTATTTCTAACTAAAATATAACTTTCTAACTAATAAATAAGACTCACAAAATTAGATAGTGGGTAAGGGCAGTAAAACAAAGACTTGATTCACGCTGAATGCACAAACAAGAATAAATAGAAAGGGTGGAAATAGCCGGGAATAGGACGGAACAGGTAATCGACCCTTACTAGGTATTAATTATCCTCAAGAACAGCTTCAAAGTGAATTCTTATGACATCTGTTGGGCTGAAGAAGAAGCTTTAGTTTACAGAGGGGTTGATAGAATGAGGCAAGGCAGCGCCGGGAAGCCTTGACATTAAAACATAGAGAGGAAAGTGGGGTGTCAGCATATGCCGACATTAGTAGTTAAAGGGTTAATACAATATCGACTGACTGGTACACAAAACCGACTTACTTCTGGCAGACTATAAAACTTTCATTCTCAGCACCCTTATCATAAAAAATTTTACCATATTCCTCATCTAATATTCTCAATGGTCAACTAAACTCCATCATGATAAAAATGATGATTCATTTCAGATGAATACACGAAGTGAGACTATTTTGTTCAAATAACATCAGCGATTGTTAAGAGTAACATTATTAAACAAAATAATTCCAGATCAAAGAGGTTTGACGGAATTAATAGATACAATATTAGTTGACCCACGACAGATGATGTCCTGTCTTAACTATGTCTCAGCGAAATCAACCAAGCCATTCATGTGTGATGCGATGACCAAGGGAAAAGTGGATTAATTTATATATATACAATATCTATATATATATATATATATATATATATATATATAAGTTTGTGTAGTTCTCAGGTTTCAGTCAATAAATAAACAATTTTATCTATGCGACGTTTCGAGAATTTATTGTTCTCATAATCATGCCTTAACTTAAATTATCAACAGTCGAGAACTGATCAAACAATATATATATATATATATAAAATTTTTTTCAAAATCAAAACAAAATACTCAAGAAAATATAATTAGTTAAATAAGATATCAGGGGAACATATCAGTTATAACTGCAAGAAGAACAAGCTGACATATAACACTCCTATAATACATATTTATTACTATAAAGAGCCTGTTTCCAGTTTGCTTGATGTTACAGTGAAACAACCGAAAGTTAAATAGATTATTGTGGAATATACAGAAACAGTTTTCTGGAATATAAGGAAAGAAACATCATCACTACAATTCCAACCAGAATATTTCATTTATTACTGGCAATAATTCTTTCTCAGAGATCTCAGGAGTCAAGATAGCTTATTTTAGGGTCTGTTCTGACTTAACCAGTCAATCCCATGTCAACATGCTTAAATAATTTAACTGATGAAAGAAATATATTGAACATTTCAATGCCTAAGTATTAGAGAAAGTAACAAAAACAACAATAATTCTTCCTGTCGTATATGGCTTTGTGAACAAGATTACACCAGCTGAGATGAGAATAATCAGTAAGACCAAGAGAGACTGTGTCAGAAATTTCAGAATCCATGAGGAATCATGTATACAATCAGTGAAAGACATCCTGGAAGAAGAGCAACTAAAATGGTGTAAGCATGTCTGTTGAATGTACCTGAAACGCTAGGTGATACACATAAGCTTGATCGCAAGGAAGATGCCCTATCAGAAGACCCAGGTGTATGTACACAGACTAAATGGCAAAACTGGGGACAGCAAGAAGTTGCAGAATCTGAAAGAGTATAAGACTAGCCAGAGAACTAGACCAGTGGGCTAGATACTCTAAGGTGGCTTTTTCTACACATAGGAGATAGAGGATGAAGAAGAAGGTTAGAGAAATATTGTGACAATTTTAAACCTTCAATGATCATCATCATAGTCAATCCTCGGCTGAGGTTTCTGATCAACTCTGTGGCATTTTTGTTTACTTTGCTTAACCACTACTGAAGTTAGAGAAGCTTAGTATTTCAACAAGGAATGAAAACAAAAATAATAAAAAAAATAAAAGGCTGTCAATCATAATTTTTAGGAATGGTAGGAGGGGAACTAGACGGGTAAATTTTTATATCATTTATTTTCGTATCCAAACCTCTCTCTCAGCCTGTAACAATAAGTAGATGATTTGACTAGTTGGCATGTCAGGCATGAGGGAGTTTGATGCCATCGCCATCTAATCCAAAACAGTTGATGTTTTATAAAAGATTAAAAATATTAAAAGATACTTGCCATAACTCAAAACACAACAATGATGATACTAGTTCTTTCTTCTCTCTTCTAAAGATGTATAAATAAAATTATATAAAATTATGTGTTTTTCAATGCTTTTAAGATATGAAACAAGTTTATTCATGAGAAAGAAATAACACAATTAATTTATAAATTAAACATTTTAAAAATAACAGCTTAAAAAAAAATAAAATAAAAAAAAGTGAGAAATATAAACTTTTCTCTTCCATTTCAAGTAATATTGTCTAAATAAATAATCATAATTTCAACTTTTTCATTTTCAAAAATTGTTCCTCTCATTAGAAGACGGCAACTTTGAAGAATATGGAGGTTTCATAAATCAGAAAATCTGCATTCTTCTTTCTTGATTCTAAAATACTCTCCAAAAGTTTGAGAAGATAGCAATGAAAACTTATAATCAAACAATTAAAGTTTTCAATTGTTCTAAAAAGTAGGTAAAATTAAGAAACTTCTATAACAAAAAGATAAAATTCAATACCTTTATATTCGATTTTTCACTGGGAATGTTTATATTGAATAGAAATTTTAAGAAATTAAATAAAATCAAAAACTATTTCAATGATACAACTTATTCCTTCTTATCCCGAACATTTCTTCTGCTCTTGGAGAAAACAAAATAAAACCAAACACACTCCTTCCCAGAGCTTTTTGTAAATTTTCCTTCAGACACATTTTTGTAAATATTTAAAAATATAAGTGTCACAGTAAATTATAAAATAAAACTAACCTCATTTTTTAGTAAACAATAATTTTTAAAATTGTCAGAAAAATAACATTCATAACACATAAAATAAAATCATTTAATTTTAGAAAAAAACTAAAAACCCAACATGACTCAATTCCTACCAAAAGACCCATTCCCTTCAATAGTGATTATAAAAAAAAATTGAAGTAATAGTTTTTAAGTTAAATTCTGATCATTTCTCTATTAATCATTTCAGGTCAAATTTCCAAATATTTTTACTTTCACTTACTATATATGGTAAGGAAAAGTATTGCGATCGTGAAAATTTTTGAATGCCAGTTTTCAATAGAAATACACATTTTAGGGTCCGCTGATTATCTTGTTACCACTGATGAAAAACAGGTAAATATATAAATTGAATGAATTCAATACCCAACTAAAGGAGAAAAAAGAAAACATATTTTTTTAATGCAATTTTTCGTTTTGGAACATAAGAGCAGTAATATACATGTATGATATACCGTTGAAGAGCTAAAGATTTTAGAAAAAATATTATCTTATACTCAAGCTTTCAAAAGTTAATAGAGGGTGATGAAAAGAAGATAAAACTAACTGATTATTTTAGATAATAATATAATAGATTTTTTAATAAAACACATGTTTCTATAGAAATTCAATTTAATTAATTCTTTAATAGTTTAACTAATTTTAATTCTTTAATAGTTTAACTAATTTTTATCTTCAACTGTATTTGAAAATTAATGGATTTTAACAATGGTAAGTGAAAGTTGTTTGTTGCCCGCACCAGATTTTTAAATTAAATTTGTAACTTTTCAAATGCCAAATAAATTATAATAGACTCAAAATAATGTATAATAAATAAGATGCCAAAACAACATAAATATGATCCGATATGCTTCTTTAATCCTTATTTGTCATCATCAAGAAACCTTCTTCTTCCAGTGGCGCGACAGGCCATGTAGGCCTTGGGCCTCGCAGTGTAAACTCTTACAGTTTACACTCACGTCTCATGATACAATTTTAAGTGTAGGGTCATCACTCCCTACGACTAATTTTGTGAGTAGCCACCCTTTGGCTGACGGATCTCACATACTCGGGGAGAGGTTGTGAGTGAATCCCCATTTTTTTGCATCCTTATAAAAGCCCCGCCGGGACTGGGATCCGAACTTAGAACCTGTAGCATGAGAGACTAGCCCGCTAGCCACTCAGCCACCGGCTCCCCATCAAGAAACCAGTATCCATAAAATGTAGACCAGATAGAAATTGTTGACAAAATAAAACTTAGTCATCAAGTTTTACAATTAACTTCTTTCTTGATTAGTCATTACTCACCAGAATCATTTAATTTAATGGAATATTATATTCATCAATATATTTTATTATACTCAAATGTTCTGCTATAACTTAACAATATATAAGCAGAAAAAACTGTGTTGATTCTTATCCTGTGATAATTTACAAATTTATTCCAATTATCTAACTTCCTTTTGAAATATCGGTACAACCTTAAGGTGTAAGATATATTAAAAGTCTAACAAATAACAGAAGATTATATAGAATTGAAGATGGGACTGAATATATTTTAGGTTGGTGAGATACACTACAAAAAATAAAGTGATTCTTACGATGACTTCTTAGGAAACATCAACTCAGTACCTGATGTTTAACAAAATTTACAAGAATGCCTGTCTTGTGAAAATATTCTGGACTGCGCACAGGGCATAGTAAATATAGAAAATAGGGATAAAACATTAATAACTATAAACAGATGGCGAATAGCTATCTAAAATGTCTAACTAATTTATATTAGCCATGGCCAATGGACTTATAGATTATAAGAATACTCATGATAGGTTATAGATATAGACCATACTCATGACCAACTAATAGTTGATTCCTCAGCAAAAATCCACAAATACACAACTGAGGACAGAACAGAGAGGTCTCACATAAATAATTATTATAATTATGGAATAAATATTTCTCATAAAGGATGATAGAAAAAAAAAAAATTTTTATTCAATCACCTTAGATTTCAAATATGACAGCGAAAACAAATATTACATAAAACTTTTCAAAATGTAATAAAATGATTAACAGCGAATTTATTATTTTCTGGTTTATATTTTGTTCAAATTGTATGTATTAAGGCAAAATAAAAACGAAAGAATTCCAGAATTACAAGTTTTAATAAACAAAAATATGATGAAATTCTGTTTAACAAACTCAAAACAATAAAACATAGAAAAAGATTCACATACCAGGCCGTCTTACAGGTGCAACCGTTGCAGGATCAAACAGTATTTTAGGTTTTTCCTGACCTTTCTTGTGGGGTACTTTCCTTATAATATTTACAGTAATCTTTTTCAGTTCCTTGGCATCAAAGATTTTTTTGGTACCCTCATCAGGTCCTTTAAAAACCTGATGTTTTTCTTCCAAATCGTCATTTTCCAAAACCCTACAAAATTAGTTTGATTAGAGAATAATATAATTTTGATATATTCATGATATGCACATTTTAATGATCAAAAACTTCTGAAACTTTCATCAAACATTTAATTGGAGACATATAACATTAAAAAGGCATATTGTTCTATAGCCTAGATGAAGTGGAGGGATTAATTAAGCATAAGCCAGAGAATTAAAAAACTCACTTAACCTCATCATGTGTACTAATTAGAAAGCACATTCTAAAAAATATACCAGAAAAGTTCTAGGGTTTACTTGTGCAGGTGTGCCACACTGGATCATGATTGCAAATGAACTAGCTACTAATACCCCAGTGGTTTCGGGTTTCTGAATGCACAAAAGATAGATGTAACTAATTCTAAAATAACATTAAACATTTGTTGTAATTAATAGATCATTTGGAATAAAATTTTAGTGTATAATAAGTGTAATATTATTGTTTAAAACCTATATATAAAGATTGATTGAGACAAACATATATTGTATGGCATTATGTGATATGGCTGTGTTATGGTTATTTCTTTAAAATGTGTTGTACAAATAAAAGTTTGTTTGTTGATTAAACTCTTTACAAAAATAACGTTTAATAAATTTTGAACCCAGTTCCATATATTCTAATATAGCTCGGCCACATTTCCAGATATTAGAGAGACAAAAATATTAGGAAGGCCTGTTATTACGAGGAAATGGAACATCTAATACAGAGTTAATCACCCAATATAGAATTAACAGATTCAAAGACAATAATTTGGTCTAAAAAACATAACATCCTTCTATGCCCAAGGTCGCGGACTCAATCCTGGCAAGTAACCCTAGGATATTTTAATAATAATAGGCTCAGCGAACCCGAAGGTTCGATGCCGATACCACCAAATTCTGCCTACACAGACTCGTCCAATGTTCACCAATCAAGCCCAAGCTCCCGAGATCAGCCTTAACGCAATCCTCCCATCTACGCTTCGGCCTACCTTTCGGACCCCTACCAGTCGGATCAGCAAATACCAACTTTCTCGGAATACGCTCGTCATCGAGCCCAACAACTTTACTCGCCCATTTGAGTCTCCGCGATGCAATCAGCTCAATTATATTCACAGGATACAAGTTCCGCAATTCCACGTTGTGCAACCTTCTTAACTCCCCAGTGGCCTCATCTCTCTTCGGACCAAATATTTTATGCAATACCTTATTTTCGAAGACCTTAAGCCGTTGTTCATCCTTCAAAGTAAGCGGCCACGTTTCACATCCGTAAAGAGCCGTCGGAAGAATAATAATTTTATAAATTCTAACCTTTAAGTTTTTAGATAGAAGCCGCGATTTTTTTAATGGGAGTAAAAAATCCTTAGTCATGCCACCCTTGAGAGGAGACATAAGAAGAAGGTCCCTAGCCTGTGCGATGTCAGGTACTCATTAAAGATCTCTATCTTAATGAAACCTGGATAGGCAAAATTTAGGATTCTCAAAGAACCATTGAGCGATTAGTCTCAGTAGCGACGTTAAATGAATAAACAAATGAATAGACTATAGGAATGACACAGTAAAGACAAAAGCATACAGCTTGGCACATAGATAATACCAACACTTACAGGCAAAGATGTGTAACTGACTGAGTATTCACAAATTCTGGATTTAATTAATGTAAAGAAACTAAAAAGGGAGTAGAAATGAGAAACAAGTGCTAGATATAAAAGACGGACAGGGAAACCTTATCATAAAATAGGATAATAACCTGGAAATCTGGCAATTTCACTATCAAGAAAAGTTTTCTGCAGAAGAAAGGAGTCATGATTTGAAGATTTAAGCCTAGATCTTCGGGTACTCAGCCAGACAACATGGATGAACCCATTGGAAGGATAAAATAGAGATAAAAATTATCATACTCATTTATTAAAAAGAAAACCTATTCCTGTGTGACAACTACAGACCAATATGTTCTCGGAGGTTTATATCACCCATATACCCCAAAGAAGCCAAAGAGCGAGGATAGAGGAACAAGCAACACTTAGACCAGGCAGACACAGGACATGTTTTTGCCCATATGAAAATCATAGAGAAAACATGGAACAGAGAAAATGTAAAATTATCAATCCTCAATTTGAAAGCTCTTTCTATATAAAACATTATTCCTACTAGTTCTGCTCTTTGGAGTGGAGAGTTAGACAGTCCTGGATTGGCATGGGAGCAAAGTAATAGAGGTCCCAGGAAAGGATCCAGAGGAAGATTAAAGGGACTCAATCTATAATGAAAATACCAAGGAGAACCTGGGGGTCAAACGAGTTAGAGAGGTAGTAGAGCAATGCCAACTGTAATGGTACGGTCACATGAGCAGAATGGACAATGAAAATAAGATCAAATGGTCGATGGAGGCCAGACTGGAAGGAAAGCACACGACAGATTGACTGAGAATGATATTCAAGGATTATGGCACCAAGCTTATTAGGAAAAGTGGCTCCTTTCTGACCAAAATGAGATATATGGCGATTGATCGCAACAACTGGAGGGGATGAACTAAGGCTAAACTGCCAAGCTTCAAGGTAGCATGGAGGTGTTTAAAGAAGAAGAAACTTGATAGTGGAATACTATCACAATAGGAATTTACACTCATTATTACTACTGACTTATGCTTCATCTCATTATTACTACTGACTTACGTTTCATCATCATCGTGTAAGTAAAAAGTAGTCACATTAAGAAGCTCAGCTAATTAAATATTACAGAAAATGCTGAGAACATATTTATCAAATACATTTATTGATAAAAGACAGGTTTTACTTTAAAGGAATAAATCAGTGTTTTTTAACTAACATGTAGTTACAATCTACACAGAGATTAAAAAGATCTATTTATGAAGAATTATACAAATTAGATCCACTGTACCCAGTGTTATGTTGATTGTCAACTTTCTGATTTTATTTATCATGAAGTTATTATTTTAATTATTTATCATGAACCTACACTTTCCTTCAGAAAATTTAACTGAAACAATGGTTCGTTAACAATTATTGTTAACATTACATTATCAATTTAAAAAATAAAACAAAAACCATCAGACATTCTGGATAACTAAATGATTCTATTACATTTTGGAAAAATAAATATAAAAGTTGGAGGGATTAAATAAATAATTAATTTAAAACAGAATACACCTCTATACCTGATATAAACAAAGAATGATATGATAACAGTAATCTGTTCCTAAAACAAATTACAGTATAGTTGATGGTAAAAAAACAACCACACGGGTCTTTAAACAATACAAAAATTATTGTGAACATTTATGTTTATGATATGAAATATATTCTTTATATATTATTTATGATATGAAATAGATAAATCAAACACAGCAGTTTAAAAGGTTTTTCACAAATCAGGCATATGGTTATAAGAAAACGGTACAAGAAAGTTTTAATGGATTGAGGTTTTTGCAATAACAGGTACCTAGCTATTGATTTCATACTAATTGAAGGATTGTTGGATGAAAAATTGATTTCATGTTAGTCTTACAATTATAGCAACTGCTCCCTCAAACATATAACCTTGGAAGTATTGAACTTAAGGATGTTGTAAAAGTTATGTTTTTTTCTGTCTATTTATTAAGGAGGAATTGTGTCCTATGTTTATGTTGTTATATGGTTTCTTAATTAGTTTATGATATTACATACTGAAATAAGAACTACTTTTTAAAAAGTAAGTAATGAATGTTTCAACATTTCAACATTATTATTTTGTCAGTTATCATGTTTTACCACCAAATCATATAGTATAAATAAGAAATCTATAAACAATTTGTCAACATCAATTAAGCGATCACTGAAATTATTATCTTTACTGTGATATACAAAATTAATATAGTTATTTAAAAAACCAAATGCAGTACAAAATAGATATAAAAAAAACTAATATTCTCAAAGTGCTGAATTCATGTCATGTAAATGATATCAACAAAGCTCAATACATTATTAAAAAACAAGACTAATCGATAATATTACAAACCTGGAACTCAAAGGCCGGGGTGTATTGCTCCTAGATTTACTTCTGGACCTGTCTCTTGCATATCGTGACATAGGATAAAATAAAATTGAATTCCTCAATAATTCTAAAATAATGAAAAAAAAAAAAGGAAAATATCAAGGTTTTCAATGATGTTGATCAAAATTCAATGAAGAATTTTAAAACCATTAAAGACTGATTAACAAAACTAGAAAATACCAGCAATTAATAAGCCTCAAAACAGATTTAATGAAAAAAAGCACATCTAAGTTGAGAAAAACATTGATAAACACAACCAAACAAAGACATACAGAACTTTGATTTACATAAGCATAGAGGTTATATTCACTGAGTTTGGTGAAACTTTTCGTTATTAGTTATTGGTCATTAGTTTTACTTAAGATTACTTCTTTGATTTCAAGACTTAAAAAATTGCCATCATTATTATATAAAAAAGAAACAGAAAATAATTAGCACATTTGAGAGCAATAAATTATTTTATTTTAATCATACTTAAAACCCTGAAACAGGATCAAGATATTTACATTATTTGTGGGCATTTTCAAGTGTCACGTTTGACATATTTCTGGAAAAATAATGAGTATTTATTTATGAATAGTTAGAATAAAAAAAATGTTATGAGTGGAAACTCGTCAAAATCAGAGTTTAATGTAAATTGTATTAGGTACGCCTAAAGAGCTTAGATGGTGTTTGAAAAATAAAGGATTTTTAACTATTCAAATATTAAATCGTTTTCCATTATTTTGCAATTTATCCTTTCAATCACCTCTTTTAATAAAATAAATCTCTTTCATGGTTAAAACCTGTGGGAGATTAAACACTGTCATATAACTGCTAGTGAAGACCTCAGAGGACTTTCAGTAAGACAAGGCTAAATTATTTTATTCCTACTGTTGACTGATTAAAATCGGAAGCGTGTAGTCCCTCTTCCTTTTTGTTAAACAGCGTGTTCCATTCCAACTATAACCCTTTTGTTCGAAAACAAAAAAATAGAACTTGTTACATTTTTGTTCCGAATTCGTATAGGATATCAGCGAGGTCTGTACGGTTTGCATTTGTTCTGGATTGTCCAATTTCACAACAGTCGAACATCTATGGGGACCATATTAGCCGCGTTTCGACATTATTGATATTTAAATTTTTATTTTAGAGATAGGGTAGATCAAACACTCTACATTTTTTCTTTCGTTCTGATCGGGACCTGTTGTAACATAAAAACCGTAATACTAATGCCCTGTCTAATCTCCAAGAAAGAAGGGATGAGGAATGTAAAGGATGAGGAAAGACTACTCTTAATTTTAGGATTCCTCCTCTTTATTAAAAATTTTATTTTTCTAAGTGAGGAAATTATAGAGAAATACTTTTGTACTTCCGAATAACTGTGAAAAATCTGGTGCGGGCAAAACACGACTTTCTCTTTCCTCCGTTTTAAAAATCGATAAAAAAATATTCAAATACAGTCAGAGATAAAAATTAGTAATACCATTAAAGAATTAGCTAAATAGAATTTCTATAGAAATATGTGTTTTATTAAATAATCTATTATATTATTATCTAAAATAATCACTAAGTTTTATCGGCTTTTCATCACTCTCTATTAACTTTTAAAAGCTCTTGTGTATTATATAGTATTTTTTTCTAAAATCTTTAGCTTTCCAACGGTATATTACACATGTATATTACTGTTCTTATCTTCAAAAACAAAAAAATCCATTAAAAAAATAATTTTTTCAGTTTTCTCCTTTAGTTGGATATCGAATTCGTTCAACTTATATATTTGCTTGTTCTTAATCAATGGTAACAAGATAATATAGTTATTTTTATATAATCTACAGAATTGAAGGTACTTTAGATGAACACAATTTAAAATATCGGTATTTAAGCCCTGTTAGACTATTCCAATCAGAATGAAACCTATATGATGTTAAAGCCTAAATTTAAATTTTACATCGATAGAGGGAGTTTAATCAAAATCATTAGAGCCGTTTTTGAGAAAATCGTAAAAAGGGGCAAAATGCATAGCATAAAGTGGCTCTTCTGGTTATCTGATATTGATGAAAAAGTTTTTGTGAAATATCGGGCATATATTTGTCCTAAATATGAAATTTCCGTTTTAAGAGGACTTTTCTTTTACGCGCTGGAGTTACCACATATTAAAGTTATAGAGTATTAGGCAGTGGAATAAAAGAACCTTCTACTAGACAGCTTGTTTATTACTGCTATATATACAAACAACATGGCGCAGGGGACGCTACCAACTGGACTGAACTGTTTGTTGTTGGGCTGCTGTACACCTAGGTGGAAGTTCAGTGCCACAACTATCTTTACATATACAATCGATATTTAACACACCCCCTCAATTGAATGTTTTCAAATATATACATACACAAGTAAATATTCAATTGTATCTCACATACAAAACAAGTAAAAATATTATTCTACTACATAATTCTACACCACAAAACAAGTAAAAATATTATTCTATTAAAAAAATTCTATACAACAAAGCAAGTAAAATATTATACTATTACAAAATTCTGTACAACAATTTTAGCACAATATATATACATGACATTAATATATTAATTAATTAAAGCCTTCCGAAACATTTGAAACTTATCAAAGGCAAGTGGTTTTGTGAACAAATCTGCCACATTGCGGTCAGAATTGATGTGTTCCACAGATATTATTTCTTTGGAAATAAGATCTTTAACAAAATGGAATTTTATATCAATGTGTTTTGCTCGTTTAGAGTTTTCACAATTCTTTATAAAAGCTATAGCACTAGTGTTATCCACCAACAGTTTTCCACTTACTGTTTCACCACTGAACTCACTAATTATTCCACTTAAACTCACAATTTCCTGTGATGCCATTCCTGCTGCAATGTACTCCGCTTCCATCGTTGACAGAGCCACACATGCTTGCTTTCTTGAATGCCAAGCTATGGGATTGCTTCCGCAGAATGCTGCAAAGCCACTTACACTCTTTCGTGTTTCTATGTCACCTGCCCAGTCAGCATCTGAATAACCAATAAGTCCTAGGTTCTCACTTGGTTTGAAAGTAAGACCCCTATCTCGAGTTTCTTTGAGATATCTGAGTATTCGTTTTGCAGCTTTCCAAGACTGCTGAGTAGCTTTATCTAAACATCTAGATAAATAGCTAATTGGGAATGATAAATCCGGGCGAGTTGTTGTGCTCAGATACATAAGTCCACATACCAAGCTCCTGTATGGTATATTTTCATCTAAAGGTGGACTATCAGCGTTAAGCTTAAATCCAACCTCCATGGGGGTTGATACCTTCCTGCACTCTTCCATATTATAATCTTCAAGGAGTTTATCAATAAAGCGGGTTTGTGTAACCCTTATATTCTTTTCTTGCCTTTCAATCTTCATCCCTAAAAATTGAGAAGCCTTCATTTCTTTAATGCTGAACTCTCCTTTTAAATTGTTCACTAATTCTTCAATAGCCTTTTCATCCCCTGTAATTAGGCCATCATCCACAAAAAGAACAAAGAACACCCTACTCTTGTAGTAAAGGCATAAATCATATTGGGATCTTTTAAATCCCAGTTTTAACATAAAAGAATTAAATCTTTCATTCCAATACTTCGGTGCTTTCTTAAGTCCATAAAGTGGCCTATTTAGTCTCAGAGTTTTTGTAGAACAACTTACACCTTTAGGTGGTTTTATAAACACAGGATAGTCCAGTGAGCCATTGAGAAAGGCTGTTGGCACATCAACTTGTCTAATACTCCAATTGTTTTGGCACGCAAATGACAAGAGAGTTCTTACAGTATCCATTCGACAAACTGGTGAGTAATTAAATATACAATCACCTTGAGTTTGTTCTTCAAACCCTCTCGCTACCAATCTGGCCTTTTTGATTCCATCTTCCTTCACTGTGAAAACCCATTTAGTTGTGATTGGGACACTTCCATTCGGTGCTTCCTCTTCAGACCAAGTGTTCATCTTCTCGTGAGCTTTTAGTTCTTTAATAATGGCTTCCTGCCATTCCTCCTTTATATTAGCATCCTCATAAGATGATGGAACTCCATCTGATCGGCTTACCATACAGTATGCATTATATAACTCATAATCATTTAGGAAATGAGGTTTTGACCGGTTTCTCTGAGGTCTAGAAGTTTCTTCTGAATGCTCTGGATTGGATTCTTCATTCTGAAGTCTTGAAGGGTTTTCTGACTGCTCTGGATTACAATCATTCTGAGGTCTAGAAGTTTCTTCTGGCTGCTCTGAAATATTAGTGTTATTCTCTTCACCATTTTTCCTTCCCTCTTCATAGCTTCCACCACTATTATGATAGACAATAGGTACATTTTTAACTTCTTTATAGGGCATTTGGCTCTCCTCGAATATCAGATCTCTAGATCTAATAACTTTCTGCTCGTCTGGCAACCAAATCCTATACCCACCACCACAATAACCAACCATCACCCCCTCCCTGCTTCTGGGATCCAATTTGGAACCTTTAGGAAGAATGGTAGGCCATGCTCGGCAACCAAATATACGAAGTTTAGACAGATCATTTCTACCATTCCATTTTAATGAGGGAGTTTCACCTTTATTTAAGGCTGAAGTAGGTGACCTATTCAGTTCATAAGCACAACATCGAGCTGCTTCCCCCCACAAGAACTTGGGGATGCCGGAATCTGATACCTTAGTACGCATCATATCTAATAGTGTCCTATTCATTCTTTCACTCTTTCCGTTCATTTGAGGGCTATATGGCAAAGAATATTCTAATTTTATACCTTTATCTGAACAATATTTTTGAAAAAATTTAGACGTAAATTCTCCTCCATTATCTAAACGTAGCCTTTTCACTGGGACACCCTGTTGCCTTTCTAGTTCCGCTATATAATCCATCAGGTTTGTTTCAGCTTCGCTCTTCATATGGAGAAGTTTAACATACACAAAATGAGTGAAGTCATCTAAAATCACCTGCATATACCTATGGCCTTCAACTGATTCAGGATTGAAAGGACCACATATATCAGAGTGAATTAATTCACCCACCTTTGATGTGCGTTTCCTATTATTTGGAAAGGGCTGTCTAGTAGCCTTACCTTCAATGCATGCCGAACACTTCTTGTCACTATAGGGTAATCCTAAACTTTTGAGTCCATGCCGATTCAAATGTCCTAGCCGCTTATGCCATAGATCTCCATCCGTAGCACTTGAAATGTTGCACTTGACTTGATTATCACTGGGTTCATCAAACGTAAATATGTACAATCCATTCACTCGTGGACAACTCAGCTTAAAATTTCTTCCACAGATTTTCATCTCCTTAGAATCTGTAATCACTTTTAAGCCTTTTGAGGTAACTGCACTCACTGATAATAAATTATGTTTTAACCCCGGGACTATTAAACCTTTAATGTTTACAATCCTACCTTGAGAGGTTACTCTTAGGGTACCTTCTTTTCTAGTAAACATTTTATCACCATTAGCTATATGTATGGCAACATCATGATCAAGATTCGAAACATTTGACAAAAGGGGTTCCAATTCTGCCTTAAAAAGATGGTTACTCACACCTGAATCGACTAAAAACACATTGTTAGATGATAGTTTAATATTACCGCAATTTAGGGCCACCATTACAACTTCTTCATCTACATCTGCTGAATTACCCTGGATTGTTCCTCTTCTTTTCCCACGAAAGCTTCTATTAAAGGATTTACTTCCACGGTTCTGCTTATTTTTGGGACACTGTGCCTTGAAATGTCTTTTATCCCCACATATAAAGCAACCACTCTGTGCTTTAAATGATACTTCTGATGATGATGCACTAGCTGATGACTTTGACTTCGAGTCCTTAATGAGAAATTCCCTTTTCTCAGCACTAGAGGTAGGAGGGTCTGCTTCCAACACATCTTTTACCTGTTCTCTTTCCAAAATAGATGACATTCTGAAAAACCAGCTGTTAAAACTTGTTCCGACGAGTACTGGAACTCCTGAAGTAGTAACTGACGCCATAGTACCGGTAAACAAAATTCACTAATAAAATAATATCACTTCGCGACTACGCGTTGACACTATACACAAATACTATGCTCTGCACAAATACTCTAGGCCCATAACCTATTAAAGTTATAGAGTATTAGGCAGTGGAATAAAAGAACCTTCTACTAGACAGCTTGTTTATTACTGCTATATATACAAACAACATGGCGCAGGGGACGCTACCAACTGGACTGAACTGTTTGTTGTTGGGCTGCTGTACACCTAGGTGGAAGTTCAGTGCCACAACTATCTTTACATATACAATCGATATTTAACACCACACACACACAAACCTTTTTGCGGGACTTGGTCATTTGGACTCAGGGGACCCTAAAACATGTATTTCCGTTGAAAACTGGAATTTGAAAATTTTCACGACCGCAATACTTTCCCTTACTATATATTTCATATATAGGTAAGTGAAAGTAAAAATTAATATACTTACGACTAACAATTATAAAATAAACAGGATACCCATTCAGTTTCTTTACACAGTCCTACCTCTTCGACTACACTACGAAATATCTCGCTGTAAGCTGTGCAGTAACCTTACCTAGAGGAATTTTTTAATTTTAATTTCAAACATGAAATTTTAATTATTTCAGTAGACTGTTATTTTCAATTTTCGTTATAAAGTTTTGTGGTTCAAAATGATGAGAAGAGTATGTCTTTTGTTTTCCTAATCAATTTGAAAGTGTATTTTATAATTGAACAAAAATATATTATTGATTTGTGATTGTTCATCATTAATCAAGAATAAATAAAGTATTGTTAAATATGTTGAATGTAATCCTATAATCCCCGAAAACCATTTATTTAATTTATTAAGAATTTTTATGCTTATTAATTTCTATTTCATTAACTTTTGCACTGTAACCCCTCTTTATTAAACATTACAAAGTAGTATATATATTATAGCTTTCATCAGAAGTTTTTTTATTAATCACAATATTTTAAAATATTAATAATAGATTAAATTTATATTATTTTAATTATAAATGATTATAGTTATAATTACTTATTTGTTTTTCAATGAAAAACCTTTTTTTTAGGCCTTTAAACAGTCTCAAGGTCTTATATTTACTGTGACAAATGCACAGCAAAGGTTGGCTAGTTCTACTATGCATGATCCTCCTTATTTAGATAGTTTGAAACCAAAAATTCCATTGTACGAGCCATTGAATATTCAAATTAAGGGTTATGATTTTGCGATTTTAGAGAGTTACCAGAAAGAAATTAACAGAATTGCAAAAATGATGGATATTGACGTAAGTGATGGGTAAGTTTTGTGTTATATTTATACAGTTTTTGTTTCAATCCTAATATTTAAATGTGTATGTGGATATATGAAGACAATTTATAAATTAAAAATGATCCAAATTACACTAAAACAATTGTTGTTTTTCTGTCAATGCTGCTTGCTCCCTACTGTAGTGAATAGCTGGAAAGCACCTGATTCAGGATGATGCGGGTTAGATTTTTATCATTAAGTTATAGACATTGTAAGGTGATTCCAAAAAATAAATGTTTGCTCTTCAACTCTATTCAGTACCGGGTGTTTAAAGAAAATATTTGACAATGATTATGATTTTACGAGAGAAGTTGGTTCAGGGTGCAGTCAATAGAACACACAATTAAGTATAAACTTAATTTATTGGTGCCGACGTTTCGGTCTCAATTATAGGCCTTCAGGGCTATAAGAAAAAAACAAAGATAACAACCAGTAGTGGAATACAATATGTAAAGATAATAAATTATACTGATAATTACAAACAGAGTGAAATGACAATTGATAAATATAATAAAAATTAAAAAAAAAAGGGGGGGGAAAGAATTTTTAATAAAAGGTGAATAATTAGATAATAGAAAATTGAAATTGAAATTAGCAATTTTTTTTTTTTTTTTTTTTTAACGGTATGAAAAAATGTGAAACATTATAAAGTTAAAAAATACTTTATTGTAAAAGTACTTTTACATTATTCTATTGACTGCACCCTGAACCAACTTCTCCCGTATATACACACAGTCAACCATTGTCACTTCATTATGATTTTACTTTGAATCCAACATATAATAACAGCATTATTTTAGACCCCTGAGGGTATATTAAAGAAAATTAATGTCCTTGATAAGGCCATATTAACATAGAAGTTTGAAAGGAGTACATTATATTGACGGGTACTTCTTATAGCTGTTAAATATAATACAGTGTTAAATATCAAGTGAATATTATCACTTTATTGTGATTTCTAATATAAATGCTAGAATAGCTTAAGGTAACAGGAGTTCAGTTTATTAGCCTTCAAGACATTTGAACAAAATAATAAACATCATTATTAAGAATATTATTTATCCTATTAGATAAAAGACAGTATTTTCTAAGGGATTTTACTTTTCAGTTGGGCGACTCCAGGAGTAAAACATAAAATACAGAGGTTTAAACCAAACAGTTCAATTGTTCACCAAGAATATGAATTAATGACTTACGAACGGAATCTGCAGGTATTGTTATAATTTTACTTTTATTTATCGTTATTATCTTATCTATCTTTGACAAAAAAAGACAAATGGCTATGTTCAGAAAAATAAAATCTGGTTGTGATTATAAAAATGAACCTATGCACTATCATTCAAAACTGATGTTATATATATATCAGATACATAAATACTAATATTAATGTTTCAGGTAGTCGACTTGCCTTCGACTCTTGCTCCTATTTTTTTTCAATTGATTCAAGCTGCTCAACCTCAAGGAACTAATTTAGAAGTGCATGAACACTTAGATGAGCATGAAGTAACAAGGTACGTTCCTGACAAGGAATTACATCAATTAAAGACACAGCTGACTGAACTAGGAGGACCTGTTACTAAGAGGAAATGAGAATTTTATAATATGTATATATTTATCACTTTAGTTATCTGTGTTCTTTTAGTGTAAATTAATTTTTTATAAATTAATATATTATTATGGTATTTTTCCCCCCGGATCTTTGTGTGTATTTATTTTGTTCTTTCCTTACTGACTTTAATTAGAACGATTCTCAGTAATCTCGTAAAATTAGATTTTATTTAGTAAATCTGTTTCTGATAAAGGTAGAAAAATAGGTTTTTTATCAAAATGTTCCAGATTCCAAGCGAAACAATAAAAAAAAAATATATATTCAAGTTATAAGCTAGGTTATTACCCAAAAATATGATAAAGCTTTTGAGAATAGAGTTAAGTAAGTTTTCTTAAAATCTGTGTCCAGATTCAGATTCCTCACCAAGTCCCCCCCCCCCCCCCCCATCCCATTCAGTTTATTTAAATTGAAATACCCAATGTTTTGGGCTAAAAATTCGCCCAACCCTTCGAGGTTTTTCCAACATAATTTTAAATATTCCTCCTGCCTCACATGTACAATACAGCAGGCTGACATTTTGTATATTTGAAAAAATTAAACATATCACTTTGTCAGCATTGATTAATAATGGGTAAATTTAATTTGAAATTAATAAATAATTTGAATGAATTCGATATCCAACTAAAGTAGAAAAGAGTGAAAATATTTGTTTATGCAATTTATGTGTTTTTTAATATAAGAACAGTAATATGGATGTATAATATACCGTTGAGAAGCTAAAGATTTTAGAAAAAAAAATTTGATCTTATACATTAAATTGTAAAAGTTAATGGAAAGTGATGAAAATCCGATAAAACTAACCGATTTTTGTAGATAATAGTGTAATAAATTATTTAATAAAATACATGTTTCTATTGAAACTGTGTGTAATTAATTCTTTAAAAACTTATTTTAATCTCTAACAGTATTTAAAAATTCTTAACTTTATTTTTACAACTGGGTAAATAAATGTTGTATGTTGCATTCACCAGATTTTTTCTAGGGATAAATTAACCAGAAAGTGTTTGTTGAGACAGTCCCTTATAATGAGTTGGCCCTTCTTTCATGAGAAAAGTTAATTGGAGCCAAGATATTTATTTAATCTTTACAAATGATGTTTAAGACTTAAAACCAAATCCCATTTGGTCAATACATTTTTGGTATATTTTAATACAAAGTTGGATTAATTGCTGCAGGTCACATAATAAAAAAAAAAAAAAACACACACACACACACACACATATATAAATGAAGAGGAGAAAAATAAAATGATGTAAATGAGAGAGGTAAGAGGTACTAAAGGAAAAAAAAAAATAATTTTGTGGATTTTTTATAGCTTCTCTTAGAATTTGCACAGATTGTTGATGAAGAATTGTATAATCATCATAAACTTTCGTTCATCTAACATTTGTAAAAAGATGAATTTTTATTCTAATGAAATTACCTTCATGGTCTTTGCATATACAAAAATTAAATTGATAAAGAAGGATTAATAAACTTTGTTTCTTCAGAAACTATAATTAATCATTTATTAACTTTCATAACAATCATTGAATCAAAAATATATATTACTAAAGTTTAACCATTTGGCTCACATTCAACATTAAATTTTATACTTGGTAATCAATTTATTCTAACATAAGATAATAAATCATTGACATTTATTGGAAAACCAAATAAATTTCAAGTCCAACAAAAAAAGTATTGAGTAAGTTTTACTGATTCTTTAACGACTAAATGGGTTAAAAAAAAAAATTATAAAAATACAAATATCTATCTAAATGTAAAAGGTATATAATACATTTTGCTCATTAACATTTGATAAAATTAAATAATAAATTTTTGAGTAGAGCAATAATTTTTTTTTTCTCTTTAGTTTAATAAATAAAGACATCTACTGAAATGAAGATGATGGATCGTAGGGTCACAGGTACCTTGAACGAAATGTAATATACACTACCTCTTCACTTTGAAAAACTTGGATTAAAATTATTAGCCTTTAATAGAGGGTAAAGTATAAAATATAAAGTAATAAACTTTATAAAAATAACCAGGGCATAACTTAGAAAATGCAAGGCTTATCTAGTTAATTAGTACCAATCAAACGATACATACAGTCGTCATAAAATATACAATTAATACATTTATGTCCTAAATTAAACAATTTACATAAGAATCTCTATGTATTGAACATTCATACACTGAATATTTATGCTCTCAAAATATTCTAATATATCATTTTAAAAGCATTAAGGGATTTAATTTAAATTTCACTGTGATAGAAAAAATTAAAAATTATACAAAGAGTTTTATAACACTGAATTTTGATACGAAACGTGAATTAATAGAAGTTTTTGAGCCACGTTCAATGAGCAGATCATCAAATAATAATGAAAATTGCTTCTGCAAATTTAATGGTTATCATTGTTTGTTATAAAAATTGCCTTTTTTCCATAAATGTAATTTCTTCAAATATTCTTTAAGTTCAAGACACTGAGATCCCATGGTCTTACTGGTAAGTTATTTAAATATTAAATATTTTTGTCATAAAATGTTATTTATTAAAATAATAAACATGAAATTTATGGATAATGAAGATTATGTTTAATGTTCTGAACTGAAATTTGATTTTTTTCATTTCCCATACAAAAATATCCCTTAGAAACAATAACTTAAGTGTAAGTCATATCCTATGCACAACAACTTATTAATTTATAAGTAAATAATAATAATAAACTTAAAAAGCAAACAATATCATACATTTGAAAACAAAGTATTAAAAACTTATGATATAACATATTTTTAACTGAATGTAGAATAATGCTAACAGCAATATAAATAAATTTCAGAGAGTCTTTTATTTGTCAAAAGCACAGCTTAAAGTATATTTAAAAATGTTTAACAACATAATAATTATTTACAATAGAATAAATATGGTAATCGTCAAGCAATATTTTATGAAAAATACATTTAGCCCCTCATGGTGAAAAGCAAAAACATGAATATGTAATAATTCCACTTTCTGAAATATAATGAAAGCAGTAACGATACTATCTAGTTCTTTAAAAAGAATTGAGGAACATTTGTTAACAATATATTGATAAAACAAAACAATTATACACCTTTGATAAGATATGACCCGCCCTTATCGCTAATTATCAGGACCTATTAAAAAACCAACTAAATATTGTCAACAAAATAGTAATATATTACTAATTAATTTTGAGCTAAATATTAACTACCTGAAAATAACTTTTAAGTATACTGTGTGAAATGATCTTGATATTTTTCATTTATTTGTAATCTGCTAAATAAGGTAATTTCCAAACAGTTATGATAGGTCCATGGACGGGCTTAAGATTAAATTTTTCTTTAGAAGTTAATTCTGTACAAAAATACTATTGACAAATAATTTCTATTTATTTGAAAAGATTTGTTAGCCTCTGAGCATTAAACAATTGAAAAACCCTGAGTTTGCTGAATAGCCTGCGTAAGTTTATAGCGGAGCCTCTCTTTTGTAGAATAGCGAGGAAGGTCAAGGATATTGAAGCACGTATGAGCAACGGGTAGGTAACGATCGTCCATCGTTGGCTGTATTATAATCTGTAACACAAAAAATAAGGTCCGATCAGTTTCACAAAATACTTGGAAGTGACTTTCCAACCAATATTTAAGTCATCAAACACTGGAGGCTATTTCTAACTTCATATTTCTCATCAAGTTTATCATGAAATTATTTCAATATTTTGTATTTATACTTCTTTTGATTCTGCTAATAATAATAATTGTAAGATTTAAATTAAAAAATGTGGATTTAATATTTCTCCCTGAATTGAAAAAAACAATTCATTACTTGCCTATCTATAATTTTCTGCTTTTATCAGTCTGGGAGAAATGGAGTGCATGGATGAATGGGATATTGATGAAGTATAGAAGGTAGAGAAATAAATAAATAATCTACTAACAAAATTTATTTTTAATCATCTTTGTACATTCAGACATTGGTGACTTTTTTTCATTCAAACTAATACAGCTACAGTTCCTAAAGGGTAGGTCATAGCAACAAATGTTATATAACAAAATATATTTTCCACTATATTTCTGACAGGACATCTGCCGTCAAAATTTTGATCCTAGCAACACCAACAGATATATGATATTTCAAAAAAGCGACAACACTAAAAGAATGTAGGCAAAACATAACTTTTTACTTTTACTTACCTTTATATGAAATATATTGCAAACATGAAAATTTTCGCATTTGAGTTTTCACCAGAAATACACGTTTTAGGGTCCCTCAAGTCCAAATGACCAAGTATAACAAAAAGTCGTACGAAACTGAAATTTCATATTTAAGATAAACTATACGCCCGAGATCTTAAAGCAACTTTTTCATCAAAATCGGCAAACCAGAAGAACTACTTTTACCATGCATTTTGGACATTTTTACGATTTTCTCAAAAACAGCTTTAACAATTTTGATTGAACTCGCTATATGGATGTAAAATTTAATGGTCTTTAATATGATGTAGGTTTCATTCTGATTGAAGTAGTCTAACAGGGCTTAAATGCAGATTTTTAAAATTTTCTTTCTCTTACGTACCTTTAATTTTGCAGATTTAAAAAAAATTAAGCATATCATCTTGTTAGGGTTGATAAATAACAGCTAAATATGCAAGTTGAATAAACAACTAAAAGATAAAAGGGCAAAAATATTTTTTACGCAATTTTTGTGTTTTTAAGTACAAGAATAGCAATATAGATGTATAATATACCATTGGATGGCTAAAGATTTTAGAACAAATATTATCTAATACATGGAATTGTAAAAGTTAATGGAGTGTGATGAAAAACTGATAAAAGTAACTGATTTTTGTAGATAAAAATACAATAGATTATTTAATAAAACACATGTATCTATTGAAATTCATTTAACTAATTCTTTAAAAATTTATTTTTACCTCTAAATGTATTTATAAATTCTTAAATTGACTTTAACAAAGTGAGTCATGTGTTGCGCCCACCAGATTTTTTTATTTGAAACAATATAGCTCCTAAACGGTAGGTCTTAGCGACAAGTGTTATATAACAAAAAATATTCCCCCCTAAATTTCTGATAGGTCAAATATTATCGAATTTTCAATCTGGGCAATACCAACAGAGCTAGAGCATGAAAAAAAATAACAGACCCCCAGCCAAAAGATATATCATGTCAACAAGTAGGTGGCTAATGAAATCAAATAAACCATATTAATGGAGTCAATTGTTATACAGACGGATCCCTGAAGGAATTAGGTCCAGTGGCAGGAATATGGAGAATGGACAAACCCACAGAGGCGATATTCATTTCTCAAGGTAAACATACCTCAGTCTTTCAGGCTGAAGTAATGGCGATAAATATCTGTGAAACAGGCTTTTAACTATCCATACCAATATTCTAGCTGCTATAGGAGCCTTGGGTAGCTACATAAGTCGGTCTAAATAAGTAGATGAGTGTAAAAGAAATCTCAATACACTCTCCCTGCTGAATAAGGTCCAGGTTCAATGTGTGCACAGTCACTCAGGCATTTCAGGCAATGAGAGAGCCGATAGCCTCGCAAGGAGGGGTTCTGCTCAGTTACCCTCCACACCCGAACCTATATGTGGAATAAGTCTCAATGATACAGATTAAATGGAGGGATACTGTAAAGGAGCATCACTCTTAGATGTTTTTGGAAGGACCCAGCAAAGAGAGAAGTTTTACACAACTCTCAATGGACAGGATAACTCTGAGGGGAGAGACAGGACTATATACAGGACACTGTCAGCTTAATAATAATGGTTGGGATCTCCATAATATGGGGTTGGTCACCTCACCGAATTGCAGATTCTGCAAGAAGGAAGGTGAAACTGCATGTCATGTGATATGCAGTTGTCCAGAGCTTGCTAGGATAAGGTTTTACCATTTAGGCAACGACCGAATT
The DNA here is from genome assembly GCA_023052935.1 of Piezodorus guildinii. Classification (NCBI taxonomy): domain Eukaryota; kingdom Metazoa; phylum Arthropoda; class Insecta; order Hemiptera; family Pentatomidae; genus Piezodorus; species Piezodorus guildinii. The sequence continues at coordinate 52,778,267 of CM041298.1, forward strand.
TAGATCTTAAGTTGTATAAACTGATTAACCCCTAAAGTTTAGTCAGATTCACCAAGGCAATAGGTCTTTATTAACAGGATAATGGATGGTGCACAGTAAGCCTGGTTGAGGTTGCAGAGCATAGGATAAGCCGGTATTAAAAAAAAAAAAAAAAATTAAAGTTTTTAAAGTTGGGCATTTAAGCCTTGTTAAACTCAATAAGAATGAGATTTAGTAATTTTTGAATTACTTACCGTTCATAACATTCTACACAAAGCAAAATAAATGAACACAGTATACCAACTCGGGACATTTTTCTTGAATTGAATGGTTCAGTCAGGTTAATGGCCTATTGTAACATCTAAGTTGATCGTCTGGTGCCGCAATAAAAGTTAAAATGGTAATGTCCGTGTAATCCCAACAAATTGGTAGCAAAACCTTTTGTTGATGAATATCAACTCAGGAGTGTTGTTTGTATCTGTTTCTTCTCTTTTCTAATTATTCATACATCATACTTTAAAAGAAAGAGGGTGTCAATATTTTGTGATTTTTCACAAAACTTTCAGTGAAAAACCATCAACACTCTGATCGACTAAATTAAGTTTTAGAAAACCAAATCGAATAGGTTATTAAAAAAGAAAATTGTCATAGCTCTGCTCATGAGATCACAGAGAAGCTTGCTGTTTCACATATGTGTATTGAAACAACTTGGGTGTAAGAAAAAGCTTGATGGGTGGTTACACGTCATCTCAAAGAAATTTGTTTGATCCATGTTTTCTCTGTGATTCACTGAGCAAACAAAATTAAGGCAACTTATTTAAAAAAAATATTAAAATTACAAACCTTGATAGCTTTCATTCCTTGAATCGGAATGCGGTCACTGCCTGTCAAAAACAGAAGAAATTTTTTCTTTTCTAGTAAAGGCAACTCATGGAAAACTTCCCAGAACAGTTGGATGGTTCTATCTGAAGTTGAATAACCACCACGATACTCGGCACCATTCTCTAATGCTTCCCAGTCATAGTTCTCGTTTCCTGCGATGCATAATAAAAAAATAAATTAAATCTCAATAAGTACAAATATTACAAAAGGTACAGTATTTATAATTTAATGTATCTATTGAAAATAAATAAAAGTTACTAATTTTCACATCAGAAATGAAGACATTTGTACATAAAAAACAATACAAGTAGTTTTACCAAATCATTTTTTACCATCAAATTATCTGAGTTAATCTTTATTTTTTTTTGCAATTTATAAAAATAACAATAATTAGCAAAGCTGAGGTTTGAAGCCAATACCATTTACCTAAAATCCTTGCCTTCATACCTCCATCGCAGCCAATGGTTAGGATATATGATGTATACACAATTAACTTAAACCAAACTTAATTTTTAAAGATTTGTTCATTATCCAACCCAAAATTACTTTCCCATCGCAACTGTCTTAATGCCATTACTTTTGTCTTGTTTACTGAGTGCATGCCTCGCAATTCCACATTTGGTAATTCCAAAATTCTGCAGAGAAATCTTGGATCGATCTTTCTCAAGAAGAATGTTTTACAAAATAATTGTTTTAGGATCTTTAGAATCTCATGCTACTCATCATAATTCCAAGATTTGACGCCTTATACACTTGCCATCATACACAGAATATAAGAAACACATATTTAGATGGTATTTTCGAAATGTGAAAAATTGTTGAACCAAAAGAACTAGCTGATACAAAATTATGTTACTGCTAACTATTAAATTAATATATTTTTTTTTATAACAAAATATTTACCAATGACAACAGCCATCAATTCCTGTGCATGAAATAGCTGCAATACTCTGCCTCCACAAACTTTGTGAAACGCATCATGAAATGCCCTGTAATGCCGTTCAACACTGTTGTTCAGTATATAGTTGACATATAAATCAACGTATTCCTGCCTGAAAAGATATCTTGTTATTCCGAATTGAAAAAAAAAAAAAAAATTAACTTTACAAAATAAGTAATTTAATTGATACAAAGTGTGAATAAAAAAAAAAAACTTACAATAAATGATTAGAAATCAATCACTCGGCTCAACAAGTATACATGAGAGACAAGGCCTAATAAATAAATAATTACAATTGAAGCTATTCAAACTTGAAAATTTTTTTAAATATTTACATAAGCCAGATTTTGAATATTCTTCGTAATTAGGTTGTCAAAAATAATGCAAGATCCCGGTTTCAAAATAAAAATTATTTATACCTGTTTTTATTCATCGAAATATTCTCCATTATTTTTAATACATTTATGCCAATATGTCAGCAGCTTTTTCTTACCCTCTTAATAAAATTTGGAATCCTTGGAATTTATAAATTCAGGAAAACAATTTTCTAAGGCTCTTTGATTGATAATTGTTTTGTTTTGTAATAAGTGGTGGGACCAATTATTTTCCCTTAGATGCATAATGGAGAAATGTAGATTGAAATAGAAACATGTTTTTGGCGTTTCTAGACTTACAAAAGCTACATTTGACTTTACCCCAAAGCATGAATTGTGGAGAGTAGTAGAGGCTAAAAATACTCTCAGAGATCTCATAAATGCATTAGATCAGTCCAACAAAATTATGGAATATGCTCTGCTGTATTTGGATGACATAGTCCTAATGGCTAACTCATTGCAGAAACTACAGCAAGCTTGCTCGAATAACAAGAGAAATTAGGAAGAAAAGGCCTTTTCAAAAATAGAAATAAAAGAAAAGTGTGGGAAGAGAGCCTCAGGTAATCAATACAATATGTAATGGCCAGCCACTTTCACATATGACATGGTTTGTTATACTAGGCAGAAATGGGAAACTTGATAATGAGATCAATAACAGGATCAGAAAAGCAAGCAATATTTATTTCCAAATCAGTAACTCCATAATGGGTAAGAGAGAAGTTGGAAAGGAAGTTAATTTAAGGTTATGCAAAGGAGTTTAAGGAGTTGTAATGAAAGTTGGGTGGCACTAGACATAAAAAGAGAATAACCACTGCTGAAATGAGGTGTACAGTGGCAGGAAAAAGGAGAAGAGATTGCATTGAGTAGAATTAAAGAAAATATAAATGTCGATCCAAAGGGATATATACTAAACAAAAGCATAGTGGCTACTATAACAGTTTTCTATGCCAAAGTTCGTGGGTCCAAACCTGCAGGTGGCCCTAGGATTTTTAATGGGAGTAAAAAAATCCTTAGTAATGCCATCCAAAAAGGTGGTTCTGAGCCTGTGCGATGTTAGGTTCTTGTTAAAGATCCCTATCCTAATAAAACCTGGATAGGCAAAATTTAGGACTAGCATCAGGCGGTTAGCCATAGCAGCATAAAGTAACATTAAATGAATAAACAGACAGCTTAAATGGTTCGGTCATGTCTACCGAATGGGAGATTATAGAGAACTGAGAAGCTTCTATTAAGCCTGAACATGAGGTAAAAGGCCTGAATGTAGACCTCAAAGTCTTTTAAAGACTATATATCCAGGCCAGGGCGATGGTGAGGGAAGATGATAGGAGAGACGAAGGCACTCCCAAGAGACAAGGATGTCTGTTTGCAATGGCTGGATACATCTCCATGCTCAGAGACATAAGGAGGAAAGAAAAGAAGAAGTAAAACTTGACGTCCCTCTTGACATTTTTTAAACCACCGCTGAATGGTGAACTCACTAATACTCTCTTTGCCCCACATTTTGCTTATATTCCTGACCATTTAAGCCCCATTTCAACCAAGTTTAATAATAATAATAATAATAGTAAAATAAAATTTCACAAAAATCACACTTTGGCATCATCATAGCAAAGACTGAATTATTTCCAAGTTGCGAATTCCTGCAGAGGTAAACAAAAATTTTCTTTTGAAAGAGGATTAATAAGTGAATAATTCAGCAAACCTAAACAGTTTAATATTTATAGTATTTAAAGAATAAAATAAATCACAAAGAAATAAATAAAAAATCATGCATCATTTTCCAGACAAGCTAATATAACGGTTATTATTTTAAATAGTTTGGACTCAACTAAGAGAATCGAAACCCAGATGTGCAATCTCTACAACAATCTTTGAAAAAAAGTTAATTATTAATAAATAAGCTTTTTCTTTTGAAAGAGACGTGGTCGAATTAATAGGGCACTGGGCTAATGTTCTCTGGGTCCAGGGTTCGAACCCGGCTATGGCAGGATGAAATATTTATTCTGTTATATCAGCTATGGGGTGACCCTGTGGTAGGGAGCCCTCCTGAGTCTCATTCAACCTCCTTCAAAAGTGGGACCTACTAAATTACAGACAAAAAAATTCCCCTTTAATCAATAATCTACACCACAGCAGAGATATGATCCAGATATTGAATCTAATATACTGTGAAATCCACATTGAATTTTAAGGCATAATCATAACTTATAAGAAATAAAACACAAACTTTATTCAAAGCTTAAGATAAATAAACTTTTTGTATAATATATGAATATCACACACCTATTCTCTTTGGTGACAGGTATTTCTGTTCCATTTGGCTTAAGGGGTTCAGTTCTTAGTTCACCGAACACATCACGAGTAATTTCAAATCTAAATGGAAATAAACTTTCAAAGTCATCTTCCTCATACTCCAGAAGGGACTGCAGGCTACTAAAATTTAAACAAAATCACAAACATGTTAATAATTTAGTAAAATTAAATTATTTCAAGGTTAACAATCACAAGATAAATAGATAGAGAGACTATATACTTTGCAAGTGTTGGAGAAAATTCCTTCAGATCTTGAAGGTTGACTGGTTCTCCAAGAAGTTTCTTGTAAAGAACTAAAGGGAATGGCAAATTGATAATAGTGAAGTTGTAAATCGCTAATCCACATAACAAACCTGAAATTCAATATTGTGGAATAATAATTGTATAAAACATATAAGAAATAATCCATATATGAGCAATGGCAATTGATACAGTATATTATATACAATAAGGATAAATCAGAACAGTAAATAAACTTACCGACTAAATAGTACATTATTTCATCTTCAAAAGAATCTTCTGAGAACCAGATTGCTCTTGTCTCTGGATCTGATTTGAACATCCCGTATTTAGGGTCAAGAACTTCCCTCAATAATAGCAAGAAAAATTCTTTTTTTACACCCCCAGCGTCCTCAGCTTCTTCACCAATAAAATGAATCTAGATTATTGGACAACACGAAGCTTTATAGAAAAATAAACTATTAAGTTAGAGAGAGTTTGTATTATTATCATTCAAAGTTTCTAAACTATCAGAAACAAGAGGCATCATGCATAAACGACAGGAAAAAAAACAAACAAAAAACATAGCTGGATATAAAAATAAACCTTTAAATAATATAGTATTTATAATGCATTAGTACCTTGAGTGGTTTTTTGTAATCCTTTTCCGAATAATTAGCAAGCTCTCTAATAGTGTCCTGAACAATATTTTCCCTGCTTACTTGCAATTCCAGAAGAGCTTGAACAGGAAATACAAAAGGAGAGAACAGCATCTGTGTTATGGCCTGTTGTGCTGCTTGTGAAACTGCAGTATGCATCTAGGCAAATCATTTTCATATCAATATTATATAGAAAAAAAACTTTGCTATAACAATAAAGAGATAAGAATTCAGCAGATAAGGAAAGAAACAGTAAGGTTGGGAATCTCAAATCAGGATTGTGTCAATAGAGACGAATATAAGGAAAAATTGGGGAAGATAAAGGTCCTTGTGGGTGTTAAAGAGGTGAGAAAGGGGAGAGTATGGAGCGAGGAACAAAGAAAATTCAATCTGAAAGAATAAAGAAGAGGTGGGAAGAGAGGAGAATGTGTGGGCAATGTTGGGAGAAAATGATATTTGCGTGGTCTTTAGGGCTGTTTCAAGGAAAAAAAAAAAATAAATAAAAGAATTAGAAATAGAATAGAATTAAAATCATTAAAAATAATGACGACTAAAGTAGCTAGGATTAGAAGAAATACAGTAGCGATGATTCCAATTAAATATCAGTGTGAAATGACATTAAATCTTAGATTAAAATTTTCCCATATTGACATAAGTTATGAGTAAATCAAAAGAAGGCACAGGCTCAGCTACCCTTTTTTTTTTTTTTACAAGCACTTACTTAGACATGAAATATATAGTAAGGGAAATTAATGCTATCGTGAAAATATTCTAATATACTCTACATATTCTAGATTTAGGACTCAGTTAGCAATTATTTATTTAAATATATTAAGTTTTAATAATAATAATAATGTTAAGTTTATAATATAGTAAAATAATAAAGTATTATTTAAATATTAAATAATATCACAACACATTTCCAATTGTAAAAGTATAAAAAATTCAAATGCTACAGTGTTATCAACACATATTGTAAAATATCAACACAAATTTAATTTTGAAAATATAAAAATACTAGATACATCTAAAAATAATAGAAATAGAAAAATACTAGAAGAAATATATATATATAACTAAAAATAACAATAAAACAGTTAATTTTAAAACAGACACCAAAAATCTAGGTACTCATTACGCGGACATAATAAATAATATAAAATTTAAAAAAAAATAGAACAATAAAATAGTGAAAAACAAAATTAGATCAATGTAATAATATTAAGTACGAAGTTTGCAAAGGAAAAACAGTGAGCCAATAGTCAACCTTAAATGCTGATGCAGCTGTGAGCTATAGAAAATCAGAATGTACAGATAAAAAAAAAGGTAATTTGAAGTTAATTATATATTATGAAAAAAAAAATTTAATAAATTGTAACTAAAAGCAAAATGTTTAAAAAAAATTTTTTTTTTAGTCTTGATAATGGAGAAAAACGTTTACTACTACATGTGAAAATTTGTGAAACAACAAAAATAAAAAAGATAAGGAAGAAAAAATGTGCTGTTTTAAAATGAATAGATAATAATAATGTTAAGTTTATGATATAGTGAAGTAATAAAGTATTACTTACTTGCATAGACTGATCAGTTTGAAGCAACAGGGTTTTAGCTTGAGCATCAAACAGAAACGGGTAGTTACAGAAAAATTTTCTTATGTTCTAAAAACGGAGTAAATTTGATTTTAAAACTATGTAATGCTTTTAAAAAAATATAAATGAATAAACTAAAAAATGTAAAATAACAATATTAGGACATAACTGTTTATATGGCTGTTGATAGGCAATTAAGTAATATGAAAAGCAATAATTCAAATCATCAAATCATGACACTACCACTGATAATCTACTTGTGAATGGCAAAGTTTAGTTTGTCGTTACCGAGTGTATAACGTAAATCATTAGTTCAAGATAATTTTTTTGATGGAAATAAAGTTTCTATTAATTTTCATTGTATTATTGACATGTGACACTTTTATTTTTGTTTATCGCGCTTTACTGATTCTAAAACTCTTTACACAATTTTTTCTATCTTCAAAAATAACATAGTTACAAGAGTATTTATGTGAAAAATATCAATTTTTTTATTTTCTTTTTCTCTTTTATAAAATTATTCGCTGTTTTTCGATTTAAATTTAAAAAACACTAATAAATTTTTTTTCTAGCTTCAAAAATAACTGAGTTCTTAAATAAAATCCTTTTAATCAGCCGTCATTTTAAAACTAACCAGCTGATATCAACGTATAGGTGTTCGGATCATTGGACTAGTATTTTTGTGGCGAATTTCAAAAAAATTGGTCCAATAGTTTCAGAGAAATGCCGCGGACAGTGGACAAATGGATTTTTTTTTTTTATTCGTTATTTAGATTCTATGCATCTTGAAACGTAAGCTCTCAAATTTTGAGCAGGGGTAATTTTTTTTTTTTTTTGGTCGATTACAAAGGTTGATTATTGAAAATAATAAACCAAAATGAATGAAGTTATTATAATTAGCTACAATTACTCACCCTTGCACCTGGGTCTTCCGTGGCCCATCTCACATAATCAACCCTGATGTCAACTACGTCAGGAAGTTCTGGCAAATAAAATATTTCATAATTTAGCCGGCTCTGGCCTGGCTTGGTATTGTTTATTTTGTTTAAACGAGCGAGTAGATCTAATGAATTAACCACAACCTTTTCACAACGATTTAGGTCCCATTGCTGTAAACATTAATGAAAAGAATTAATACATAGATTGAACATTGTTTAATTTTCCATCAAACAATGTAATATTTTCAGATATCAAATCAACATTAGAACCTTATGATATCCTAGGTCGGGTGGAATGATGGAAAGGATGGATCATGCAATGAAGTCTATTAATTCAAGTCTATATTTTTATACATAATGATGGAGTTTTTGTTGACCGTTGAGATATTAGATGAGTAAGATTGTTGGGGGTGCGTCATTAAATAGAAACACATTCAAACAAGTGCTATTTTTGCCTACATTGTGGGCCTTCATCAGGGCTAAAAGAAACAAGATAACAACCAATATAATTATAGACTTAATAATGCGTTAGGTATATAATAATAATATGACAGTTATAAAGTATGGAAATAAACAAAATTAAGATGATAGTTATAAAGTATGGATGACAGTTATAAAAATAATTAATAAGATGATAGTTGTACAGTATGAAAGTAAAGAAAATTAAGATGATAATATTTCAACAAGAATATATAAAGAGAGACTAAGCAAATGAAAAAATGACAAAGGGACAATATGTGAACAATTTAAATTTTTAAATATGAATTGGTTGTTGTAACAACATTGGTTGTTATCTTGTTTCTTTTAGCCCTGATGAAGGTCCACAATGTAGGCCGAAACGTCGGCACATAATTAAAATAGCACTTGTTTTAATGTGTGTTTCCATTATATGACCGCACCCCCAGCCATCTTCCTTATCATATTTTTATATAATTTGTGTATATTATAAAAATAAAAGTAATAACCTTTTATTCAATTTAATATGTTCATATGTAAAAACTTGTATCCCTACAACAAATGAAGGGTCTTAGATTCACTACATATATTTAATTAATGTCATTTTATGCTACTCTAGCTAATTGGACGATGCTACTGTGGGAGTCCTATATTTTGCCTATCCAGGTTTAATTAGAATGAATGAATGAAAAAAGAACTTTATTCTAGGACTAAGTCCCTTGAGAATAATACACATGTACAAAAAAATAATGATTACAACTGGCCAAAAAACACATAAAAAAAAAACAACTAATAATATTAATGATTACAATCAATATTTACAATTATTTTAATTGATGAAAAGAGAGAGAAATGAAAAATAAAAATTGAAAACATAAAATAATATCTAACATCTAAGGATAGGAGTCTTTAACGAGTAATTGACATCGCTCAGGCTCGGGACCACCTTTTTACTTCCCCTCCGAAGAATGGCATAACTAAGGATTTTTTACTCTCATTAAAAAAATCCTAGGACTAACTGCAGGTTAGAACCCATGAACTTTGGCAAAGAAGGCTATTATGCTAACCTTTGCCCACACAGTTCGATCCAATGACCACCGTTGAAGCCCCAACCTCCAAGATTCGACACATTCCTCCCACCAACGCTTCAGGCTACTTCTTGGGCCTCTAACTGATGGTTCAGAGTATATTCACTTTTTAGGAATTTGTTCTTTACTAACCTAAAAACTTTGCATTCCGATTTGAGCTGCCTCAATACTACAACTTCATTTATACTGAAGGGATACAAGCTCTGTGTTTCCATGTTCTGAAGCCTTCTATAATCTCCAGTGGCCTCATCCTTCTTTGGACCAACAATTTTATGTATAACCGTATTCTTGAAAACCTTAAGGTGTGTGTTGTTCATACTTTAAAGTAAGAAACGATGTATCGAATCTCTATAAAAACATCAGGAGAATATTTTTGTAGATTCTAACGTTTAAGTTTCTTGATAGATGTAAGAAACCAAGTAGTTCTTCCATTGAATAACACATGTTTATCATCTTTAACCACAACTTTATTTCCTCCTTAATTTTGTTTTTTTCTAGGTATCAAAGATCCTAAATATCTAAGTTTATTCACATGTTCAAAAGTGTATCCTGTTATATCAATATCACCGAGACTATAACAATTTCTATTAATAATCATAATTTAATCTTTATTATTTATATTTATAATATATTTCAACCCATTTAAGTTCTTGTGTTTACTTTTATGGTTTCCATGACTTTGTTTTATAATTTTACCACCTAGATTTAAACATTTTCCAATACGTATCACCCTATCAATGACATATTCGGGTGCTAAATTAAATAAAACTGAAAGGTAGTCACCTTGTTTCAGCACCTTAAACCTCTCGGAATAATTATTGCCGATTCAAACTTTACTCAAAATTGACAACTGAAATATATAATTAACAAAAATCTACTCATAATGGTTGATATTCTCACTTCCAATCTCCTCAGTATCCTCGACAAACATGCCCCACTCAAAACCTGTACCTTCCATTACCGTCCTGCTCCTTGGATGAGTCCAGAAATAAAAGACTTACAAAAGAGGCATGAGGCAGCCCGTAGACGCTTTAGACATACTAGATTGACAGACGACTATCAAGCGTTGAGGGCACTCCGCAATCTGACTCAGACAACTATCAGACAAGCAAAATCTCACTACTTTTATACAACCCTCTCCTCCGCACCGGATTTCAAATCAAAATGGACACTCCTTCGCCAACTGTCTATCGGCAAATCCTCTTCCTCACCGGTTTTTCAAGTCTCACCCGATGAATTAAATTCTTACCTTTCTTCTGCCTTCTCTGATAATTCTTCACCACCTTCTTCCGAATTTTCTTCAATTCCATCATTTAATCCCGACAATTTTTATTTTTCTGATATTTCACCAACCGATCTTATTTCCTCAATTATGAAATCTCATACTAACTCCACAGGAATAGATGGAATACCTGTTAAATTACTAAAATTACGCCTTCCCGACATCAATAAAATCCATAACCCCACATCCCGTAAAGACTATCGCCCAATTTCCATCCTCTCTAACTTTTCCAAACCACTAGAAAAAATAGTTTAGTCCCAATTGTCTAACTTCCTCGAAACATCCAAACTTCTCGATCCTCTCCAATCTGGTTTTCGACATGGCTTTTCCACACAATCTGCTCTCCTCAAAATCACTAGCGACATAAATACCACCATGGACGAAAAGAAACTGACAGCACTAATACTTCTAGACTTTTCAAAAGCTTTCGACTCCCTTGACCACCCTATCCTTTTTTCCAAATTACAGTCTTAATCTTTTTCCAACAGCACTATTCGCTGGTTTCGATCATTTCTTTCATATAGGACTCAAGCTGTCACTATTCCTAACAATCCTCTGTCTCCCTTTCTTGCCCTTTCGGCCTGTGTGGCCCAGGGCTCAAGCATATCTCCTCTCCTATTTAATATCTATATCAATGATCTTCCCAATTCCATCCATCACTGCTCCCACCACCTATATGCTTGAGGACAGGCTAAAGCAAATTATGAACATATTTTTAAGATTTGTCCTCAACACTCCGAAGCGGTCTCATGTGACCCATTTATACGGCGAGTTAAAGTGGCTCCTCTCTCCAATTTGTAGACAATATTTCCTAGGTTACCAAACCATTAAAATCCAGCTCCCTCCTTATATCCACAGTCTTCTACAATTTAAATCGTCAATCCACTCCCTCGAAACAAGGTCTCGCCATTCTGACCTTTATATTCCTACCCATAGAACAAAAACTTTTGATCATTCCTTTCTTGTCCGCTCTGCAAATCTCTGGAATTCCCTACCTACTCATATCTGCCATGCTTCTTCTCCATCATTATTCAAGTCCCAACTGTTCCAATACCTCCTGTATTCCCAAACAGACGCTCAACAGCAATGAGGTTTTATATCAAACATCAGATTTTGAATGTAAAAAGGAAATATTATTTATTGCTCATACCTAACTTAATTTATTAATCTTTTTAAATTTAGTTTTGTTCAGCAAATGTATGCATCTGAAGTTTATTTATTTTACTCTTTTGTTTTATAGTATAGATATATTTCTTTTTTTTTTTATTTTATTACTTCTTACACCATTGTAAATAAGAATTAATCATGATCATTGGGTCTTTTGGCCAGATACACTGTATACCTTAATCGTACATATTGTACATATACATTGTAATATTTGTTGTTCTTAAGGGACTATGTCCCAGAATAAAGATTATTTTCTATTCTATTCTATTCTAAAAAATACATTACTCATGGACAAAAAAAAAAAAAAATAAAAAAAAAATAAATAAACACTTCGCATCAATATTAGTCCTTAATAAAAAGCGATAATTTATAGGTCATAAATATAAATGATCCACATTTCACTCAACATTAAACACCTTCATTACTTCCAATTTTTTAGCTAATCAAGCCTTCAGAGACCTACACATGTCTGCACAAATAGTTATAATTGTTTCTTAAGGTAATATAACCTGTGAAAGTGTTCTTATTAAGTGACCATGTAGATATAGGGTTGCCCGGAACAGCTGTTTGGAAACTTGCAAGGAAACTTAAGCTAGGTAAATAAATGTTGATGACTACCTCAAGATGATTGGGAAAGAAAAAAATCTTGAAAGTTGGGTTCCACACACATTAAATGATCACCCCAAAAATCAGCATTGAGAAGTGGTTTGATACACTTCTTAACCTTTAACTGGCGAGGTGGAGTCTACACGACCCCAGGGCCTCTCTAAAGTTTTGTGAATTTCCATTGTCCAGATCCGATCGGCTTGTGAAAACCTGACATTTCCTGTCTCGACATGATTGTGATATAGCATCCTTTTTTAGTCAGTTTTTATCCACCATTGCTTTAGGACAGTGTTATTGGGGTCCTATAGACCACACCTCACCATTAGTGTTCGGATTTATTGAAAGTGTGTTTTTCAATTTGTTAAAAGAAATGTCTCGTGATCGATATATTTTACACCACTTTTTTATTTTATTAAGAAGCTGGGATCATCCTTGTTAAAGGATCACATGACCAGATGGTCAGATAATCCCAGACTTCCCCGAGAGCTTCGGTTTAAAGCTCAATCATTATTAGGGAATAAAAACCAGAAGAATCTAAAACATATAGTCAAGAGGCACCTCTGAAGGAAAGGTGATGCTATTTTTGTCCAAGAAACAAGGATAGGAAGTCATCTATAGTTAGTATTAAATGTGAACAAAATATTAGTGGATAATGTTTGGTTTTCTATTGCAAAAACTGTGCTTAATTAAGCTGTGCATACTTTCTTTACTCGAAAAGTTTAATTTTTTTTTTTTTATCATTTTCTGTTTTTTAAATATAATAAACTTTAAGATAAGGACTTGTTTATGTATTATTTTACGAATGTTTTTGTTGCTTATTAAGAATATAAATAAAATGTATTTAATAATATCAGGTATTTATTCACTTTTATAAGCATCCTTTCGTATGGTACCTTTCGAAAATAGGTTTAATTAACGTATTTGACAAGAATAAACAATTCTAGATGTTTCAGGATTTAAAAAACAATAAGGTCTGGCGTCTGAGAGACCCCCTCCTCACCAATTTTGAGTATAAATTTCACCTCACCAGTTAAAGGTTAAATACTTGAGAAACCATCAATGCTGAATCGTATTATAACCTCATCAATACAATTCATCAGAGAAAATGAAACCATCTTGGGTCAATCGAAAGGGACTCATTTTTTTGCATGACAATGCCCGTCTTACATGTGATGTCACAATAACTTTTGGAGCTTTGATATGAAAATCTGCCATATCCGCCCTACTCTCGCATAAAGATTATCATTTTTGTAAACAACTGAACCCCTAGTTACATGATAAAACATTTAATGGACAAAGGGAATAAGAAAATATATTTTTGGATTTTATCAATTCTAAAGACAGGAAATTCTATTGAGAAGAAATGTAAATGTTTATTCCACATACCTCTTTCACTATCAAAAGTGTAATGACTTTAAATATAAATAAAACCCAATCAATAATTTATGAATTGGAGACGATTTGGATGAAATAAATCAGTTGTAAATCTTTCTTTTTAAACCAAAATCTGGTTTTCTGGAAAACCAAGATATAAAGAGGACTTAATTACGATTTCCTTGAAAATGGCCTGATTGGTCCAATGGCCACTGATAAAAACGTGGACCATTTTTATTCACGGCCAATAAATGATAAAATCACCAAAGAAGAATAAAATATATACATAGTAAAATTAAAAACTGGTAATTTAAACAGATTACACTATCTACAACACCACAAAAGTCTCTTACAATGATTAAAATGTCAACTTAATAACACTTTTCAAACATTACTTTCACAATTTCACTGAAGAGGTTGACAATATAAAGTTGCATGCAAGAACATTTCGGTGAGCAGTCATTATAACTTAGTGATATACTTTAACACATGAACAGATATACTTTACCCCTTAGAATAGATCAAAATAGTAAATATTATTTACGTAGTCTATGTTCATATATGGGGATGACTTCAGAAGATAAATTACAACACTTTTATAAATCCTTATTAATCTTTCAAAGTATTCCTCAGGTGCAAAATGATACCAGTTACCTATAAAAAAAAAAAAAAATAATAATAATTAAAAGCACTGGATAATACTTCTGGATCTAAACTCCTGAATCCACATCAAACCTAACTGATTAAAAATTATGAGTCCTAGACTGCTATTCGAGATTATTTAATGTGCTCTTATAATAAACCTGTCCACCCTCCTCCATTCAGACATTTCTAAAAACAATCTTATTCCATCTCAGAATTACACAATTAAATAACTAACAATTTCCTGTATGCCCCAGAATAAGTATAACAATGGCAAGAAGATCCATATAAGTGTTAATTCTATGAATTATGAAAAGGTTATAATCTTTGTATATAGCATTTCCAAGTCAAATTCAACCTTTTCCAAGTCAAATTCAACTTTTTTCTTCGATTTCAATAAAATAATAAAAATCAAATTAACATGATTTTATGTTTTTATGGTTATTTTAATTACACATGTTTTTAACCCTTGTGGCTTCTTAAATGCTCTCAGGGGCCTTTTTAAATATAATTAGCCACAATTATAATAATAAGTATAACCGATACTTTAATTTTTAGACATTTTCGATACAAGGTGTGGTAGTCGGATTAGCGGGGGTTCGTTTTATTTTAGTTTTATAATCGCGGACGAAAATATTATCAATAGAGGTTTATTTTAACTTTTTCGTATTTATTGGATACTAGGCTCAGTAGCTGCGTTCCCAAAGGTTTGTTACCGATTACACTATTAATTTTAATCGCGCTCGCTCAAATATGGATTTATTTTAACTTTTTTGTATTTATTGGATAGTAGGCTCAGTAGATGCGTTCCCAAAGGTTCGTTACCGATTACACTATTAATTTTAATCGCACTCGCTCAAATATGGGTTTATTTTAACTTATCCTATTTATTGGATAGTAGGCTCAGTAGATGCGTTCCCAAAGGTTACAATAAAATTGCAGATCTCATCAAAGTACCACTGAATCGTTAAAAAAATCTGTCATTTCATTTGAAATTTTTTGCTGTTACATTGATTTTTATCTACCCTTTTGATTATTTTTCTCAAGTTATTGTTATGCTTTAAAACAATTACAAAATTAAATTAAATGAGATTTCCTTTTATTTATATAAAATTCTGTTATTTCCTCTACCTCTTCATTTAATCATTTATTCCATAATTGTTATCTACACGACATCCATCCAGAACGCATACTTTAAGTCTTCAGCAACTGAAATTTGAAATTTAATAATGGCTTTAGGATAATAACAACTTTTGAATTTCTCTCGTAAAAGAGATCAATGAATTCTTAATAACAGGAATAAACTTATCGGCTAGGATAAGGACAGTAAAAAATTATGTTATTTTAATTTTAACTAAAACAATTCCTACCCAATTATAGGATAATGTAACAAAGTGGTTAAATTAAAATGATGAGAAAAGCAGAAAAAATTAAAATAAATATTCTTCTCAGAGAGAAGGTTCATATTATTTAACATACAAATAATGTAAGTAGCAGCCTGTGACTCAATCAATCTAACTGAAACCACTTTTTATATTGTGGTTCAGGAGTTCCCGATAATTCAGTTAATAAATAAAAAATTGAAAAAAGAAAAACTTCTATTATTAATTAACTATAGCAAAATTTTCATGAACATATTAATGGAAACAGATACTCAGACTCAGCTAATCCAAATTTAGAATTTAAATTGATGTTATCATAAGTATCTATAGTTTACTTAAATTAATGCTCAGAGATAGGGCCTAAAAAACCACAATCTAAGCCAGTTAAAGATAAAAATAAATATATTTTACTTTTTTTAAATTAGCTCACCAACTATTTTAGCAGCTTCAGTTTTAAGGTTGAGAAAAGCTGCAGCAAATGGTCCTTGTATTTTTGACGAGTGTCTCGCATTGTCAAACTCATGATAAAGTGGAAGACTAAGGTAAAGTCTAAGTGTTTCAACATCCGGAGGAGATTCCGCAAATTGTGGAATCAAATTCGCGATAGCTTCAAGGCACTGAAATGTAATTATCTATATTATTTAATAATAAAGATATTTATCTAAACATGTTATTAAATATACACATTTTAATAATTTTCTACTAAGACAAGTAAGGTGAAAATGTATTTTTTAAATTCTAATTTAGCATGATGAATGATGCAATTCTGGTCCAATACTCAAGAAGACAATTTTATAATTATATATATTCCCATTTTCCCATACATGGGATACAGATTTATGTTTTTATTATTTAAGGAAACATAAACAGAAGCATTATTATATTAATTAGAGCGATCTGTTCTATTTAAATATATATATATAATATATATATATATAATATATATATATATATATATATATATATATATAATAGATATTATAGCTATAGATATATAAAATAGATATATAGCTATAGATATATATATATATATATATATATATATATATATATATATATATGATCACATTAATAAATCCATTCATATATAGCAAATAACATTTCGAGGTCCATTCTGCCTCATCTTCAGAACTATATAAACAGAAGCTATTGGCTTGTGTCACATGAAATGTAAGTTTTCAAGGTAAAGGATTTTTATTAAAAATACGATATGAAAACAAAATAATTTTATTCGAAGTATTTACCTTCTTTTTATACACATTTTTCCCAACGTGACACCAACTTTTTTATCCCCGAACTGAAAAACTCTGAGCTTTGAAGTGAAACAAAATCTGAAAACGCACTTTTCATTTGATCATCATTTTCAAAATGTTTTCCTTTGACGAAGTTGTCTAAATTCCTGATCTGTAATCTGTTGGAGACAAGTCGGGAGAATATGGTGGCTGCGGAAGAACTTCGTAGCCCAGTTCTAACAATTTTTGCACGGTATGTTTTGAAAAATGGGGTCTTGCTGCCGCTCAGTGAAATCATGAGGTACCCATGTATCGAGCTTTTTTACTTTCCCAATACACTTTAAATGTCTGGAAACGGTAGATGCACTTGCATTTAGATGTGCTGAGAGTCCTTTAACTGTTTGGTAGGGGTTTCCTTCTACTGTATGTTTGAGGACATCGTTGTCTATTACGGATGGAGGTCTTCCTCGGGGCAAGTTTTCCAATTCGGTTCCCCAGCTGAAAACTTAGCAAACCAAAGGCGAATGGTCCGTTCATGAACACTGTCTTTCCCAAACGCCTTGCAAATATTTCTAGCTGCCTCAGCTGCTGAATGGCCGAGTTTAAACTCGTACAAAAATATTACTCGAAAATCGCGTGTTTCCATGTTCATATTTGGAGGTATACTAAAAAGTGGGTGATTGATTGGGAAGCTAATGTTTATAATACAAAGGTAGAGGATTAGTAACTGTTTACTTTAAATATGTAAACATTCGGAAGAAAACAACAGAGACCTGCAAAATCCTTTAGGTATTTCAGAAACTATAAAAACGGACATTTCATGTGAGACAACCCAATATTTGGCCAAATCATTACCAGCCATTACATTATGAGAAGTTTTATTAGATTTTTATTCCATACAATGTAGCTTTCATATTGAATTCATAAAAACATCTAGGTAAAAAAATAACAACACTCCTTTCAACCTAAAATACAGTGCTTGGCCAAAAATGAGGTGGAATAGATAAAAACATTCAAT
Source organism: Piezodorus guildinii (assembly GCA_023052935.1). Classification (NCBI taxonomy): domain Eukaryota; kingdom Metazoa; phylum Arthropoda; class Insecta; order Hemiptera; family Pentatomidae; genus Piezodorus; species Piezodorus guildinii. Next base: position 52,796,407 of record CM041298.1, read on the forward strand.
TTTATTGTGAGTTTGATATTGATTAAACTGAATAGATATTTTAAGTCACACATATTTTATATTGTAACCAGCAATAACCAGCAGGTTTGCTTGCGAATATTTCATTTTGTATTGATTTACTTATGTTTGTGTTTACGGTAAGAGTATAATAATAATAATAATACCAAAAACTTTGTTATCAGTTACTCTTTCAACTACTTTTAAGTAAAACCAATGTTATTATTTAGTGCCAGATCCTTTATTCTGTCAAATTTACAGTAGCGCATCAGAAGAGGTAACCATAACCTTAATTTATCGATATTTTTTAGCAATAAAACATTATCATTGTATAATGCCACAACTCATTTGTAATGTAAATGTGAATTAATCCCATTCTTGTAAAGCTTAATGATTAAAAAAAAGTATTTTTTAGATTTTAGAAAAAGTTCTATTAGCAATATTTTGGCTTTTATTTGGTTAGAAATTTGATTAATTTTCAAATGAGCACTTATAATTTTTCAAGAGACACATAGTTTTATTCAGTTATTCAGAATTTTTTATATTGTACACTTACAGCACAAATTTCCCCAAAACCAGCCTTATTACACATCTAGATGGTAAGGGGAACCTCCGTTAATAATTTCAGCTTCTTAGGCATTATAATATTTTGGACAGTGCTATGAACACTTGAGGGAGTGAATGATAACTTGTTTTTATAAATATGGATAGTGTTTTAAACAAATGAAAAATCATGTTGTATAAGTGAATTAGAGCAAATTTAAAATAACTTAAGATTAGCTGAAATTCGTAGAGATTATAATAAAAAAAAATAATAATAAAGGGGAAAATTGAGACAGGAACATTATCTATAGTTGAAATTATTTTAAGTGCATTATACTTACAACATCTCTGATAGATGGGTTATTAGCCCTGCTAATAGCAGTAAAACAAGACTGTGCTACTCCTAAATCCAATCCATGATGTCTTGATGTACAACAAAAATGTTGATCTCTCCCTAGTAAAAATGAAGCATTTATACAAGCCTGAGAACCAAAAACTGTTTCTAGGTATCTGAAAAGAAAAAAGAAAAAAAAAAAAAATCAAACAATATTCAATCTATAAACAACACACGTCTTTCACTAACCTTGGCTGTTAAAATCAATTAAAGAACTATTAAATAAACTTAAACTTAAATATTTTAAAATTAATTTAAAAAAAAAGGATATTCAGTTTCGTTTGAAAAAAATGATTTGGATTAAATAATATAGCAATATAAAATTGTTACGAGTAATTTATAATTTTATTCCCACTATGTTACTTTGTATTATCTTTTACAACTTTGTAAATGAGATAATACTTTATCTAAAATCTTTAGCTTTCCAATGGTATATTATACATGTATGTTGCTGTTCAAAAAACCAAAAATTACATTAAAAAAATATTTTTGCTCTTTTCTTTTTTGGTCGGTTATCAAATAAGTTCATCTTTATCAATCTTTATCTTTTTATCAATCCTAATAAGATGATATGACTAATTTGTCTGAAGCTATAAAATTAAAGGTACTTTAGGGAAAAAAAATTAAATTAAATTAAATTAAATATCGGACATTTAAGCCCTGTCCAACTATTTCAATCAGAATGAAATCTACATGATATTAAACCTCATCAAAGTTCACATATATGTGGTGAGTTTAATCAAAACCTTAAAGCTGTTTTTGATAAAATCGTGCAAATGCATGGTATGAAGTAGCACTTTCGGTCAGCCGATTTTAGTGAAAAAGTTGCTGTAACATCTCTGGCATATAGTTGTCTTAAATATTAAAATTTCAGTTTTTTATGACTTTTCGTTTTCGTGCTAGACTTACCACACCCATAAACACACAAATACAAGCGCACATACACAGACTTTTTTCAGGACTTGGTTATTTTGACTCAGGGACCCTAAAACTTGTATTTCCATTGAAAAATAGAATTCCACAATTTTCACGATCTCAATACTTTTCCTTACAATATATTTCATATATATAAGGGGTACTCACTACGTTTGCTATAGCATGCTATTTGTGCTAAACCCATCAATTTTATACAGGAAATAACCGTAGAAACTTGACCGGTTCAGCAAAATAACACAAATAGCATGCTATAGCAAACATAGTGAGTACCCCTATAGTAAGTGCCAATTGATCAATAGATAAAGGTTTTATACATTTACCACAACCATGTAATAGTGTTACACCAAATGTAATAGTTTCTTTCTCCCAAGGTACTATGTTGGAAAGAGACTTCAGATCAAAGCTCACCAACATATCTTGCACTCTTTTCTGGATGGATGAAATTTTCTCAATGAATTCCTTTGAGCCCTTTATGCGATGTTCGATTTTAACAGTGTGTGGTTTGGCACTTACTATAGGGGTACTCACTATGTTTGCTATAGCATGCTATTTGTGTTATTTTGCTGAACCGGTCGAGTTTCTACAGTTATTTCCTGTATAAAATTGATGGGTTTTGCACAAATAGCATGCTATAGCAAACGTAGTGAGTACCCCTTATATATATGAAATATATTGTAAGGAAAAGTATTGAGATCGTGAAAATTGTGGAATTTCTATTTTTCAATGGAAATACAAGTTTTAGGGTCCCTGAGTCAAAATAACCAAGTCCTGAAAAAAGTCTGTGTATGTGCGCTTGTATTTGTGTGTTTATGGGTGTGGTAAGTCTAGCACGAAAACGAAAAGTCATAAAAAACTGAAATTTTAATATTTAAGACAACTATATGCCAGAGATGTTACAGCAATGTTACTCTTTTCTGGATGGATGAAATTTTCTCAATGAATTCCTTTGAGCCCTTTATGCGATGTTCAATTTTAACAGTGTGTGGTTTGGACAATACAAATTATGGGGAATCTACAGTGGTAGATAATATAACAGGCAAACCAAATAGAGAATATACAATCATAAAAAGTTTGATATACGAGGCATGTTTTTTATGTAAGTACCGCTTAGGAATTTAAAAAAAGACGTGCAAAGATATCGCAATAATTTTATTTTTACATGAAAGCCTGTACCTTAATCTACTTTTCTACATAATTTCCATGAATTTTGAGGCACTTGTCATAACGTGGCACCAGTTTTTGAATACCCTCCTCAAAAAATTCTGCCGCCTGACTTGTTAACCACTGCATCACAAATGTTTTGACTCCGTTATCGTCTTGAAGACGCCGACCGCCCAGGTGTTTCTTCAAGTGCAGATATGTTGGTGAGCTTTGATTTGAAGTCTCTTTCCAACATAGTACCTTGGGAGAAAGATCAGAACTTTTTGAAAAGACATTCAACAGGGGAAAAAAGAAGGGGGGTTGCCAAAAGTTGCCTGAAATCATCGTACTTAATATTCAATAAAAAATGCTATAGACAGATAATGTTTTGACTTCGTTATCGTCTTGAAGACGCCGACCGCCCAGGTGTTTCTTCAAGTGCAGGAACAAATGGTAGTCGCTGGGCGCCAGATCAGGGCTGTATGGAGGATGATGAGTTTCCCATTTAAATGATTTGATGAGATCTTTGGTCCGATCAGCCACATGTGGACGGGCATTGTCATGCAGCAAAACGATACCCTTACTCAACTTGCCACCTCTTTTGTTCTGGATTGCACGCAAGACGATAACGAAGTCAAAACATTTGTGATGCGGTGGTTAACAAGTCAGGCGGCAGAATTTTTTGAGGAGGGTATTCAAAAACTGGTGCCGCGTTATGACAAGTGCCTCAAAATTCATGGAAATTATGTAGAAAAGTAGATTAAGATACAGGCTTTTGTTTAAAAATAAAATTATTGCTATATCTTTGCACGTCTTTTTTTAATTCCAAAATGGTATTTACTTAAAAAACGCCTCGTAGATTAAAAATCCCTTGCTTGAAATTATATGTTCAACCGATCACAAGTGAAGTAAAGTTAATTAATAATGTTAAAACTTACGTCAATAGTTCCTGATCAACAGCTGTATCTTCTGGAATATTTTGGCATTCCAACATTTTTTCAAGTGTAACTGTCCAAATATTGGCTTCTTGGCGCAGTAGTCTGTAGTCTGCTGATCTTCGCTGTAAATAATTTATTTAAATGAATATTTGTCACATCATTTTTTTATGTGGAATTAAAGAAATACTTCTTATTAAAAATTTTGATAAATAACAAAAAGAGAAGACTCTTATTATATGTTGGTCGACATCCAGGTAGCAACTTGAAGTGAATGCAGGCAGTTCATTATTATTACTGCTTTACGGGAATTGAATGTGCCATTTTCTTTGGCACTTCTTGGTAGTCTAGGTATTAGGTGATTTCCTAGTGTTATGACTGTTCCTTAAGTGGTAGTTCCAGGTCGAGTTATCATCAACATTTAGATTATTCCTATATTCCGTTAAGTTTGATTTAAAAAAAAAAAAAATGTTATTCACCTCAACAATCCATGAATGTTCTTGTGTTCAGTGCATATAGAGATTTGTAATTGTATTTATTTATAGGCCTTAAGGCAAAGCCAGGTGGTGGTTAGGCTGAAATATACTCAGCTGCCAGATTTTTCCTTAACCCAAATTTCAGGTACACACTTTTTAGAGGCTGGGTGAGCCACAGAAGGGTCTTCCAACCTAAGGGTTGACCCACAACTGCAATAACAGAATAAATAATTATCAAGCCATAACTGGGTACTAATCTGGTACCCGGAAGAGAGCTTTCCCTATATATTTGACAACCATGTCAAACAAAGTTAAATGAAAATTAGTCAAAAATTTAAACAAAACTATAAGTTATCAACTTTATATGACTGAAGTAAAAATATTATTACACTTATCAAACTTTAGATGTTTGACTACTTAAACAATATCTCGTTTAAAAAGATGATTCGATACATAAACACTATTTATTCATTGTCAAGGAGTGTGCTTAACTTCTCTCCTTTTTTACTGCACTATAAACTCTATTTATATGAAACAATAAAAGAAACTTTTATCAAATTCATAAATAAAAATGTCTGTTTTAGTTATTTAATTGCTGATAGGTTTATTCATTTAATGTCACTTTATACTGCTATGGCTAATCGGAAGATGCAACAGGGAAAGTTCTAAATTTTGCCTATCCAGGTTTAATTAGGATAGAGATCTTCAATGAGTACCTGATATTGCACAGGCAGGAAGGAGGGAAATACTAAGGAATTTTTACTCCCGTTACAAAATCCTGGAGCTACCTGTCAGGTTTGAACCTGCGATCTTGGCCATAAAAGGCTGTTATACTAGCCACTACACCACATATTATCCCATTATTTAATAGCTCAATACTTTAAAAAAAATATTAATACTGTTTTGATTACAAATATATATATATATATATATATATATATATATATATATATATATATATATATATATATATATATATAGTATTAATTAAGAAAATGATCATAATAATAAAAGCTATTAATGTCTATCGTAATAAATTTTGAAAATGGAAGCCTCGGCAAGCAGTTTTAACAAAATAGTTATACAACATTTACGATATACAAGTAGTTACGATCAGATATAATGCTTGAAAATCACTCCAAGCTCCTATAGTTGGCAGTACCAGCGAAAGTCTACCTTACTTAAGTGAGATAATTATCTGTTGTCAAAATAAAAATAAATTTGAACCTGTATGTAGGCAATTTGATAAAAAATAAAGAATAAATAAATCAATATCAAATAAATTAATAAGCACCTATGGCTAACCTTTACTGTGACAGTAGCAAAGCAATGATCACCTCCAGAGTACAGAGCTTCCACGTGAAGCTTACCTTCGAGCCACGGCCCTTGAACAACCAAGGGACCAGTTGCGTTCATCAGCTGTTTAGTTCCTAGCTGCCCTGTACTACCAAGACCAAAGGCATACACTCTTTCTCGAGAAGGCATGAAAACAAGTGTATGTCTCCTAAAAATAAATATTTTATAATATTCATTACAAACACATTCATAATGAATGTAAACGTAGAAATAAAGGCATAAATATATATACATAATTAATTTGAAAACTTTATTCAGGGACACAAACTTTTATATATAAAGTATATATTGTAGTATAATTCTTCAAAAATATAAGTATGTTTTTAACCTTAGCCAAGACTCAGAGTTATTAATTTGAAAAACCCTAAAATTACCATTCATTATTCATTTATTTAATTTAAATATAAAATATTATAACAATATATATATATATATATATATATATATATATATATATATATATATATACAAATATAAGCCTAACAATAATATAAACTGTGAAATCCATATGTAAGTCTCACTAGTATAAATAAAGACCTCTTTAATATGATATAAAGGAGACAAAAAGTAATAATAAATTGGTCTGTTCTCAACCACTGTGTAGTTACTCTGCCCTGTTTCTCGTTATTTTTAGACAGTTCATTCAACCCAGGGACACATTTTATACAGTCTACAATCACCAACCATTATTGCACAAGCAGGAAAGGCAAAAACTACTGGCTGTGGCGGTAGATGAGAGGATAAAGCTGGAATATAAGCTAGCTAAGGGTGTTGAAATGAAGCAAATTGAACTATTCAAAATAATGATGCAGAACTCTACGTTCACACACAAAGTGATCAGAAAACTCGAACTATTCAATGGGATGATTGGTGACAAAATTTTATTAAATTAGGTGATCAGATTAAAAACCTGATAAAATCTCGGCTAGTAGCAGGCCTTAGACGACACAGACCTAAGACTGTCCTTATGAAAGACCTAAGAAAGAAGCGTCTCTATTCGGTTACATCTGAAGATGAGTTTTGAATGTCATTCAGGACAATCTAACACACTCTTGGGACACACTAAAAGTGAGACTTAAGAAACTTTACGAGTGGAGGATTGTGCACTCTTGGGGAGGACGTATTTTACCTATTCAAGGGACATCGGACTCAAGAGTACTATCAAGACCAAAGGCATACACTCTTTCTCGAGAAGGCATAAAAACTAGTGTATGTCTCCTAAAAATAAATATTTTATAATATTCATTATAAACATATACATACATAATAGGGGTGGGCATAATCGAATGATGATTATCAGATCATTCGATGATTTCAATCATTCGAACTAATCGATTATCGAATTAATTGGTTTAGAGAAACAAATGATCATTCGAACTGAAGTTTTTAACGATAATCAAGAGATTATAAGCGGACAATCGAATGACCTTTTAATTTTTTTTTTTTTTTTTTGCTCATCACATAAATTATATGCATATTTCCACCTAGGCTCAGCCAGCTCAGCAACCATAGAGATGGGAATTGTGCCGTATTGTGTTTCAGAATGCATATTAATCATTTAAATCATCGAAGTCCGATCATTCGATTATGCCCATCCCTAGTACATAATTAATTTGGAAACTTTATTCAGGGACACAAACTTATATATATATAAGCCTAACAATAATATAAACTGTGAAATCGATATGTAAGCCTCACTAGTATAAATTGAAACCCATCACTTTTTATGTCACTTAATACCTTTAATGTCACTCAGGACAATCTAACACATTCTTGGGACACACTAAAGATGAGACTTAAGAGACTTTAGGGTGGAGGATGATGCACTCTTGGGGAAGACGTATTTTACCTATTCAAGGGACATCGGACTCAAGAGCAAATTTGCTGAGAAGGTCGCAGTACTTTATAACAGGGTAATGGAGAAAACAGAAAAAGTTTTGGTCAATCAGAGGGCTCCCATAAGATGAGTTTCCTGAGGGAGGCTTAAAAGTACATGTTAATCACTACATGGACCACCCAGGCTCACTTCCAAGAAACCGACTGAGACTTCTTGGATTGCGTCTACGACCTTGTTGACACCAGAGAACTTTAAAACCATAAACATATCAGAGAGAAATTTTACCTGCCACAAGAGACTTGAGTCACAGTACTACCCATCAGCTCTATCACCTTCCTCGGAAGCACTTCATTAGATGTACTACCATGACCCAACTGGGCCGTACATCCCTGCACCACAAGTCAATACTCCTCCATCCTAAAATACATTGCACTTAATAAACATATTTATTTAACCGAGCATAATAATGATAATAATTTGAATTACCTGTGTCAGGAAAACACTAAAATCTTCACCGCAATCAATGAATTTGACCTTGATTGAACGTAGTGTTTTCAACTGACAAGGGTAAATATGATCCACTTCAGAATTCAGCCCTAACTGACCGAACCTATTCTTTCCCCATCCATAAACAGCACCTAAAAGAACCACAGTAATAATATTTATTTTACAAAGTGCATGAAAAATCGCAATAGTCAATGGAACATGAAAAATAAACAGATAATATAAAATAGCAAATAATGATAAATATCATTTTGAAATAAAACTTCTTTAGGTGTGAGTATGGGGTAACTGAATGCTTTTGATGATGTCAAAGCAAACAAAATGCTTTACGATGATGACACATTTTTGAATATTTATACTGTATGCACATAACAATAATCATGAGACTTATAAATTAATCAATGTTTTAAAATTACTATAAAAATATATTATATTCAAGATAATCATAATCAATAATTAACAATTAATTATAATAATTAATAATAATAATAGGCTTACTGAACCCGAAGGTTTGATCCCGATACCATCAAATTCCGCCTACACAGACTAATCCAATGTTCACCGTTTCAAGCCCAAGCCCCTGCGATCAGCCTTAACGCAATCCTCCCATCGACGCTTCGGCCTACCTTTCGGACGCCTACCAGTCGGTTCAGCAAATACCAACTTTCTCGGAATCCGTTCCTCACAGAGCCTGACAACTTTACTCGCTCATTTCAGTCTCTACGATGCTATCAACTCAATTATATTCACAGGATAAAAGCTCCCCAATTCCGCATTGTGCAACCTTCTAAACTCCCCAGTGGCCTCTCATCTCTCTTCCGACCAAATATTTTACGCAGTATTTTCGAAAACCTTAAGCCGTTGTTCATCCTTCAAAGTAAGCGGCCACGTTTCAAATAATATCCAATATTGCCTGCACATGACGAAAAGCCATTTGGAAAGAATATTATCATTAGCAATGTCTTTCCCATCTGTCAGTTGTTATATTATCAAGTTATATTATACATGACTATAATTATTTAAAGAAAATTACAATCCATGCAAATATAAATCTTTTTGTTATTTTAGGCTATTGTCGACCCAAAAGAATCCTATGATTCAAGTTGAGACGAGTGCTTTTGAATGGCTAGTAGTTGAGATTAATAAATACAATTTTAAAGTAAATATATTAATAACATTCTTTTTTCTAGCCTTAACAAATTCGAAAAATGTCTAGATTATTTCCTTTTACAGTAACAATGCAGATCACCTTCTCAGATAGCTTGAGAACATCATTGATCTTGTATTAATCCTATCATATAACATGAAGGATCTGTTGAAGTGAAATTACATTTAAAAAAAAAATGAATAATAGAGAAAATCGTAACAAACATAAAAAAAAAACAGAATACGTAGTCTGCTCTAATACATTCTCAGAAAATGACGTTCCTATACTTTTTTTTCAATATCTAATATTGCCTGCACATGACGAAAAGCAATTTGGAAAGAATAATATCATTAGCAATGTCCTTCCCATCTGTCAGTCACATTATTAAAGAAGTTTTACTTCAATCAATGTAAAAGTTACATAAACACATCTATTTTGGTTTATTATTTTCAATAATGAGCCTCTGTAACCGAACATAAAAAAAAATATATTTATCCCCTCCCCCCCCCATAAACTTTGAGGGCTTACGTTTCAAGATACATAGAACCTGAATAACGAATAAAAAAAAAAAAAATGCATTTCTCTGAAACTACTGGACCAATTTTTTTTTTTTAATTTACCAGAAAAATACTAGGGCATGCTACGATGATCCTAACAACAAGACGTTGATATCAGCAGGTTATTTTTAAAACCGTTAAGGCCGATTAAAAGTGATTTAATTCAATAACTAAGTTATTTCTGGAGATTAAGAAAAAATTGATTAGCGCTTTCTAACAAAAAACAGCAAATAATAATAAAAAAGAGAAAAATGTATAGTTTTAGAATCAGTGAAAAAGAAAAAAAAAATTGAAATCTTGCCTATATATACCCTTCTAACTCCGTTATTTTCGAAGATAGAGAAAACTTTATTGGTGTTTTTTAACCAAAAAAATGCGAATAATTATAAAAAAATTGAAATTTTACACATAAATACACCCATAACTCAGTTATTTTTGAAGATGGAGAAAAATATGTAATTAGTTTTAGAATCAGTAAAGCGCGATAAACGGGGAGCCCGTGGCTGAGTGGCTAGCGCGCTAGTCTCTCATGCTACAGGTTCTGAGTTTGAAACCCAGTCCCGGCGGGACTTTTAAAAGGATGTAAAAAATGGGGATTAACTCACAACCTCTCCCCTGGTTATGTGAGACCCGTCAGCTAAAGGGTGGCCACTCACAAAATTAGTCACGGGGAGTGATGACCCTACACTAAAAATTGCATCGTGAAACGTGAGTGTAAACTCACAGGAGTGCCTACACGGCCTGTCGCGCCACTGGAAGAAAGCGCGATATACAGAAAAAAAAAAAGTTGATCTATATATTCAAGTTCCAAATAATAATAGATATAACTCCAACAAATACAGATATTATTGAAGATAGAAAAACATTGAAAAGATTAGCAGCTATAAACAGCTATATAAACAGTTATACCCCAACATAGGTATTTGGAAAAATAAACCATTGTGCAATAATTTGCAGCGTTCTTTAATGAGGAACCTAAATAAAACTGAAGTATTTTCAAAATCAATTCATGTTTTCAGAACAAATAATTTTTATAAATTGTTATCCTAAAAAAATAAAATGGAAACTTTAACTAAATAACAATGTTACATAAATGCAGTATGATTATCAGCGACTTTTTTAAATGTTACAATAAAAAATGATTGCTGAATTATTTATACTTCATATACTAAGAATTTTTTAATATTTAAAATTAAAATATACATACATAGAAAAACTAGAAAATTCAGAGACGACTTACCAGACTTGGATAAAATAAAGCTATGCGACCCGCCGCAGGCAATAAGAGAAACTGGCAGGCCTGTTAGAGAAGCTACCAGTGTTGGAAATGGAATAATTCGCATTTTAAGACCAAGCCCAAGCTGGCCATTATCATTAGAGCCCCAAGAGTAAAGCTCTCCCTCTAGGAAAGAAAACAACAGTTTTAATAAATAAATGAACATAGAAACTGAAAACAAAAATTATATATATTTTTAAGATAACTTGGAACTCACTATTAGTCAGGGCAAGAGAATGCTTGTAACCACATGCTATTTGTATCACATTTGAGGTGACCAATGTCTTAACAACTTTAGGCTTGATTACAAACTGTTCGCCGCTGTTTAAACCTGTAAATTGTGACAGTTGATTAAATTTATAAATCCCAGGAAACCAATACTCCAGAATATTCATATTATTGATAATCCTATTGATTATTGATAATGGAACTATTCATTGATAATCCACAAACTAAGTAATCGATAATAATTCTGCAATGTTGTCAGGGATAACTTGATACCATTGTTATTCTCATTTTACTGAATTGAACTTGGTGCGTTATGTGTCTGGTTTAACATGTGTTAATTATAATCAATAGTTTGTAATGATTAGTTGTATGAATATTCTATTAAGTATAATGAATGGTTAAATATTTCAAAGACTGATTGATACCCATAACCATTGAAGTCCAACAACCAGCTTTTTTCTATAACCATCAGTTCGAAAAAAGATTAATTAATAAAGTCAATATTTTTTTTTTACAGTATTTGCTATACAGAAAAAAAAAAAAATATATATATAATCATAACTTTATAGATGTATGATTGAACGCATCTAAAAATTTTCTTGTTGAAAACAATGATATTTCTGATTCTTACAAAAAAAAAACAAAAAACATAATAAAATAAAAAGAAAAAAATTGATTTCTTACCCAACTGGCCGTGTGTATCAGAACCCCAGGAAAATACCTGACCCCATTGATCCAAAGCCAATGAGTGGTTTTCACCACAAGCAACAGCCAGAATTTTGTAGGTAGATAGTGCATCAATAAGTTCTAAAACATTTCAAAAATAAAAAAATAAATTAGAAATAATAGTTTGTCGATTTTTAGAGTTACTAAAATATATTTCATGTATAGGAACATTTGCTCCTACTTGGGTATTGAATAATCCAGCAGTTCCCGACAAGTGGTCTGAGTGCCCCAAGGAGTCCACATACCATACCATGTGGAGGAGGTCCCCAATATGTCATTAGAAAATTATTTAAAATTATCTAAATGAAAAATATTTGCAAAGCCTTGGCTTGAATAGAGTATCACTCACGCATTGCACAGACGCATTAAATTGTGCGAGGTAACTGGTAAGTTAATAGCCACTTATATTGTATTAATAAATTTTAGTAATTCATCGAGCTTGGTGGATGTTCTTAGAGCCTGAATCTACTTCTTCATTAATTTCAATTGTGGTTATTCCATTATTTCGATAATAAAAGGTTCTGTCAGATTTGACCTTAATATTAAGCCGCTGATTTGCAATAGGTACAATATGAAATTTAGAAAATATCCAATATCGTTTTAAAAAAACAATTATCTGATTATTTTTGCATTGAAATATAGATTTTATTTATTTTTTTATTATGTTATTATTAAAATAACATTATTTTTTTTACATCATGGAAGTTAATGTATTGGTATATTTCAATAAGTTAATGAAAATAAACTAAATATGAACTTACGCAACTTAGTTCTTGATTTTTCATGTCCAAGTTGGCCATGGTCATTATTTCCACAAGAATATACTTCTCCACTCTGTAAAACAACTAAGGTATGTGATGAACCGCAGGCAACTGAAATTAAAATATAGAAATAGTAAATGGAAATTTTAGGATTAAAGGATAAAAATAACATAAGCTTTTGGATTAAAGTATGAAAAATGTTTAAATCACTAATTAATCTTTAAAACTGATAAATTGTAATTTAAATGATGATAAATGGCTGTCAGGAATTGAATAAAATTGTATATATAAAAAAATAATTGAGAATATTTTGGAAACAAAACTACAAAAAAAAAACTTGCTATTAAAATTTAAGACAGTGAGCTTCCTTTTTGCTCCAATACTTGCAAAAAAAAAGAAAAACAAAAAATCATCTAAATAGAGTGTTTATATTAGTAAAAAAAGAAATTCAGAGTGCATGGGTATGAAAGAGCTTTTAACAGACAACTGTCTAAAAAAAAAAAAAATAGACACTTTTAACAAAAATAATAACATAAATAAAAAGAAAAATTAGTTACAACCTGTTTCTTTTAAGACATACCCTTTATTTTTATTAGAAATGAATGGTTTTAAAAATTTATATTATATTTATTGTGCTAGGCAATGGCATTAAAGTTGACAAAGTATGTGAGTCAAGAGGTGGAAGGAGTGAAAAATGGACTATGTATTAGTTCGAAGTGCCTATGATTTGGACAATTATATATTATCAACCATTACCATTTTAATATTATTAAAAGTCAGTTCGACTTTTACATTAAGAATGTTTTTTATAATAAGAAACTTTTAAAATGTTTTTATAAGAAATTTAAAAAACAACAATACACCTGTACCTCTACAACCCATAAAGGGTCTTGGGTTCAGTAAATATAGGGATTCATAATGCATCAAGGGCAACAGCTAAGCAAGGAGGTGATTAGGCAATTAGCCAATAATTTTCCCTTAATTTTTGAGTACCCACTTTATAGAGACTGGGTGTAGCCCAGCAAGATCTTCTTACATCATGGCTAAAATAACAGATAATCCTGCCTTGCCGAGGTTCGAACACGGGACCCGGAAGACAGTAGACTATTGCTCTACACACTCACTAGACCAAGCTACTCCCAATAGGAGACTATAACTCTATTCTAATAAATAATAATTTCCATTAAACTGCCAATTATTTACAAATCAATTGCTACTAATATTTTAATTTCAGTGTTATAAGCGTGTATAGAATAATAAATGTTTAAATTTAGAGGTTATAATGAGCTGTAATTTAATACCATACATTGTTTAATATATTAGATGGGTACAAATCAAGCTGTATCAAATTTAATGGTAAATTATAATTAGCACCAGCATTAAAAAACTCTTGAACTTTTCTAGTTAGGTGAAATATAGAAACAACTAAACTATTATAATATATATGCTGGAATAAAAATAAAATAAACATTTATTTGTTATTAATCCTGTAAATAGCAAGGAAGATTGTTTGCCTCCTAACAATTTCGGGATTCTCTGAACATTCAGTCTCTAAGCTATTGTTCCCACGAACTATTGGGTTGTGTCACATGAACTGTCCGCTTTCAAGGTAAAGGATTTTTATTAAAAATACGATATGAAAACAAGATAATTTTATTCGAAGTATTAACTTCTTTTTATACACATTTTTCCCAGCGTGAGACCAACTTTTTTATCCCCGAACTGAAAAATTCTGAGCTTTGAAGTGAAACAAAATCTGAAAACGCACTTTACATTTGATCATCATTTTCAAAATGATTTCCTTTGACGAAGTTGTCTAAATTCCTAACCAGGTGGTAATCTGTTAGAGACAAGTCGGGAGAATTTGGTGGGTGCGGTTGAACTTCGTAGCCAGTTCTTTCAATTTTTGCATGGTATGTTTTGAAACATGGGGTCTTGCTGCCGCTCAGTGAGATCATGAGGTACCCATGTATCGAGCTTTTTTACTTTCCCAATACACTTTAAATGTCTGGAAACGGTAGATGCACTTGCATTTAGTTGTGCTGAGAGTCCTTTAACTGTTTGGTAGGGGTTTCCTTCTACTGTATGTTTGAGGACATCGTTGTCTATTACGGATGGAGGTCTTCCTCGGGGCAAGTTTTCCAATTCGGTATCCCCAGCTGAAAACTTAGCAAATCAAAGGCGAACGGTCTGCTCATTAACACTCCCTTCCCCAAAAGCCTTGGAAATATTTCTAGCTGCCTCAGCTGCTGAATGGCCGAGTTTAAACTCGTACAAAAATATTACTCGAAAATCGCGTGTTTCCATGTTCATATTTGGAGGTATACTAAAAAGTGGGTAATTGATTGGGAAGCTAATGTTTATAATACAAAGGTAGAGGATTAGTAACTGTTTACTTTAAATATGTAAACATCCGGAAGAAAACAACAGAGACCTGCAAAATCCTTTATATATTTCAGAAACTATAAAAACGGACATTTCATATGAAACAACCCAATAGATTGGAGGAGCATTAATGAAATAGTATCAAATGCTGTTTAAACAATTTAGTTTTTTATTTGTATTGAGAACCTCACTAGGCAATTTTTTTTTGACAATCCAAATAAATTATTTAACTTTTAATGAGAATAACATACTTCATGATGACAAAACAATTTTTTTTTTTTTTTTTACAAAAATTTCTGCTAATAAGTAGTGATTTTAAAATAAAGCTATGAAAATATCTTTTTACCTGTATTTATATTTCAAAAATGGAAAATGAGGAGGGAGCGAATGAATTAAGTCTATAAAACTAAGCTAATAAATTCTAAGTGAATAAGTAAAATAGGATATTTATAATTTAAATGAGTGTTGATGGTATTATTGGATAGATATAAAATGAAACTGAACCAAATCATTTTTAAATCAAATAAAAATAAAACATCCACCACAAAAAAGAAGCAAATCATAATTCATTACTATTAAATATGTAAGGGTAATTCAACAAAATAATAATCAAAGTTGAAAGAAATGGAAAATGAGCTGATAAGGTAATGCAAAAACACAAAATTGAATTTAAGATTAAAAAAATTACATATAAATGAATCTTACTGGTTCTGACATTATTAGCATTAACAAATTTGACTTCTCTTGGTGCCAGTATGTGCTGCTCCTCAATGCCTCCCAGTCCAAGCTCACCATTTGCAGTGTTACCCCAACAGAACATTGCCTGATGCTCTCCTGAGTGTAATGCTTCGACATTTTCGGTTTCTGGGGCGACATCCAAACTGTCATCTAAAGAATAACCATAATATTAAGTTCCCTTCAACAGACTAATCAAAGTAAACAATGTAACCAAACTAGCTAATGTATGCAACATTAAATAAATAACAACTCTGGGTGCTATCAATACAACTAGATTCAAAGAAATAAAACTATTTCAAGATACAAAGTAAACAAACAACTGTTATGTTAATAAAAAGTAATTGTAAGAAATCTGCAATGCTACTCATCCAGAAGCTAAATTGCATTAACCTTTGTAAGAAGAATAGGAGACCAAGATGAAGACCACTTTATTTAAACCCTAGTTAACTAAGAGTAAAAAAATCATGTACATCTAAAGAAATGACCAGTCATGGTATACCACTGACCCTAGTAAAACCGGAGAAGCACCAGGTTTAGGCGACAACAAATGATCAGAATAATGGGATTTCTCAGAGTAAACTCATGGAAACAAATCAATTTAATTTAATCACAAATAATTTAAAATTAAATAAAGGGGAAATATCGGTTCGTGAGATAAGGAGGAGGTTTCATTGCTGTTTGAAGAATCTGTTTATCACAGCCAACAATATAATACATATCACTACAAAGTTCGATTTTCTGAACTACAAAAATAAAAAGGATAAAAGTTGTGTCCTTTTTTTTAAAAAGAAACATGTTGAATTATAATACTCACACGTCTATGCTTGGCTAATTTGTACATTTCTGGCCACCTACGATGGCTTCATTAATCCCCTGGACTTTAGAATTCCTCATCATCACACTATATTTTGTCTTTAATTTGATAATTTACTTTAACCGAAAATCATGTTTAGAATTAAACGATAACCATAAACAAAATAACTTTAGCCGACAGCTGTTTCTATTGCTTCCATATCCGAATCTTAACCTCTTCCTCTTCAGAATAAGTAAGAATATAATAACTCTTGAGGATATATGAATATAATAACTCTCATTATTATTATTTTTTTAAAATTATGTTTAATATCGTTTCCATGAATTTATAGCAGGAACGTTCGCAGAGTAGAATAAATAATGAGGGCATAGAAGACTGACTAAAGGGTGCTACATCGGTCAAATATATATATATATTTTTAATAAAATATAGTATTAAACGTATGTCAAATTAAGAATAACCAAAATAAGAGTATAATTTTGTTGTAGGTAAATTTTATTTATAACAGAGGAGACTCTCATTCTCACTTAAATATGGATTAGCGGCGGCATTTCATGGCAACATTTGAATTAAATATAGAGCCAAATTCACTATATACAGTTGTTTTGACACTTTAATTCAATTATAGATCATAAAGCATAGATGTAAACTTGATTTGTGTAAGGGGCGCACCAAGCGGGATGAAAATCGTTTGGAGGAGGCAAGTGGGTCGAAAATATAAGCTTTTTTTTTCAAACACTACCTAAATATATATGTAAAATTGAAAATTGTTAAATATTTAGAATTAAAAAACACTCTAAAACCACAACTTTTATTCTAATACTTTATTTAATTTTTTTTATTTATTTGTCTGAACAATCATTAGGGAGGAAGGCGCAACCCTTCATGTGTACACCCATGTCATGTGTGGACATTTCAAAGCATAGCAGCAATGACTTTGTGAGAGACAACAGTTAACTATTGATATTAATTGTAATGTTTAATTGTTTCGAAATTGAATTGTCGATTGTAAATATTGTATTCTTTTAACGTAACCTAGGAAACAAATACGCCATTCTGATTTTCGTGTGATTTTGAACCATTGTTATATACTCTGAATGAAGCTATTCTCTATACCATAATATATATAGCGATAAATAGTGGTGTTTCATGCTGATCATACTGCCAGTCAAGTAAAGCCTGTAGATTTTAGTTTTCATAGAGCAGTGGTAATCAGTTCCATGTTGAAAATATGAATGAGAACTATCCGTTGAAGAGTTGAAGAACGAAAATGAAGAAAAGAAGTTTGCAACTTTGTTGGCATTGCATGGACCATAAATCGGCAAAGTACTTGAAAGTCAACATTTTGAATAACCTGTACCAATACAATCTATGAAGGAGGTACATATAGAGATCTGTACTGTTTCTGGGCTAACGACCGAGCAATGAGGTGATTCGCCCAAAATAACGCTCAGCCGATAGGTTTTCTCCATTTTTGGGAACTCACTTTATAGAGGCTGGGTGTACCCTAGGAGGTTCTCCATACCACAGGATCGCCTTACGGCTGAAATAACGGAATCAATAATAATAATAATAATGTTACAATAGCCCAGGACCCGGAGAAAAGCAGACTAGTGGTTTATCCACTAGAACACGCCGCTGCCTAAAATCTTAAGGAGTCCAAGGAAAATAATGTGAAGGATGTCATTAGTATCAATGAGTAATACTTTACACTTAAATAAATATAGCTTGTAAAATATTTGTTAGGGTCACCCAATCGGATTGAGGGTGGGAAAATCATTGATTACCTCATTCGTCTACGTTCTCTTACCTGTGCCTAGGTTACGAAACATTGGATATGAAATAAATACATGTTCGTGGTGTGCTGTTCATTATAGCGACGAAAGAGGATCTACTAAAAGAAAATAGACTCGCACTGCAAGCATTTGTCGTACGAATGAGTTTGCTAAGAAGCAATTGAAAAGAAAAAGGGTTGAAATTCAATGGATATTGTAACCAATCTGAAGGGTGGAAGAAACTTAAGACAAATTATAACGAGGAGTGACTCCCTCCTCAGGAGAGTGAAAGGATCGATTGTAAATTGGTAGTAAAAAAAAACATATATGCCAGAAAGTACTAAATTGTATTATAAACAATAGAAATCTCAGGCCCAAACGGCAGTTCATAGAGCAGCGATTGTCAACTTCACAGAAGTTATTTAAAAAATGTTTAATACTGTGTGCTCTCGCCCGTGTGGTCTGGTCTTATTGAACACACATCGCGATTCACGATGATACATAAGGGTAGGTCTTCACTTCTAATGCCTATTTTTTTGGCTGCACGCTGAGTTGGCTGATAAACTTCACATACCTGCGGAGCCGTGAGTTTTTTTTTTTAACTACAATGCAAAAAAGAATTGTTGGAATCGATTCGAACTCACAAACTTTGGCCATAGCTTCCTGCACAACAGACAGACTCTTGGGTCTTTTTAGATGGACTATGAGATGGAGAGATCTTGTTTTGTGGTAGAGGAGACATGTGTGATTTGATTATCTGGTATATTCCAACCAGCAGAGGGAGCCAGTGCAATAATTTATTACAGTAGCTAATTTTACATACATAGTTAATAGAATCTCCTATTCATGTAC
This sequence comes from Piezodorus guildinii, assembly GCA_023052935.1. Taxonomy (NCBI): domain Eukaryota; kingdom Metazoa; phylum Arthropoda; class Insecta; order Hemiptera; family Pentatomidae; genus Piezodorus; species Piezodorus guildinii. The sequence continues at coordinate 52,815,784 of CM041298.1, forward strand.
TGCTTATTTGTTTTCACTGAATTAAAAAAAAAAATTAAGGCTAAGTAGAAAGAACTCAGTAAGTCACTGTATGTTTTTCTTAAGCATAAAAAATATGCTTTCTTTCAGTACTTCAGGAGTTGGTTAAAAAAGACTCAAGATAAAAGAAATATTATTTTTTGAAGGTTTAAGTGTACATTAAAGCATAAAATTTGTTTTTTTCCTTACCATAACACCCTGGAAAAAATTTATCGTTTCATCCTGTTACATAAAAAAGAAAAAAAAGTGACTAGCCTGGTTCATTCCCCTCATCTTTTAGTTTTTCAGTATTTTTCAAAGAAAAATTATGCTATTTATTGTTATTTAGTAATTTCCTCCTTTACACTGACTTAATCAAAGTAGTAAAATCCTCAAAACTGAAGGCATTGCTGCTCCGAGACATGAACTCATGTTATCTTCTAACTTCAGTTATCAGAATCCCAGCTCGGCCACTCCTACCCTCCCTGTTGGCTAAGAATATGATTTGCATGTGGAGCGCCTTTGAATCATTATCTCCACTCCCTCGATAATAAACCTGTCTAATCATTTCCTTTCTATCTGATTCCTAAAGAACCCTAAAAAAATTTGCTGATTTCTATAACAATCAGTGAATAAAGCAGAGGAAATGATTATCTATTTCTTATATTTTATTTTGTGCTGTATACACACATTTAGCTATATTATTTTATCAAAATTCCACAGGCATTGTAATTTTCTTTTGAAAATTTGTGATTAAGATTTGTATGTTTGTAAATATATTTTATATCTTGCAAGTTTCTTTTTTATTTTATTATTAGAGGCTTTCTCTCAATTTATTAATATTTTTAATTTTTATTTGTTATTGTATTGTTTTATTTTACTCCAGGACACTTAAGTTCTTTTTTATTTTTCCTGTAATATGATTCTAAAGGGACTCGTCACAGAATAAAGAAAGAATTTATTAATATTGTATGTCTGCAGCTCCAATTTTTTTTTTGTAAGATTGCATCAATTATGTTGACTATTTCAATAATTAATTAGTCTGGATAATTGAAAAAATTACATAGATTTTAACGAACATTGTTAAATTACAAATACTTTAGGAAAGGTAAACTCCTTTATTTAAAAATAAATACATTCATTTTCATACATATAAATATTAAGTAACATAATACATACTAAACTTGGTACACAGTGGATCTAGTACTTTTTTAAACATATATTATAATAGAAATACAATAATTTTAATATTAATAATAAGTTTTCTATAATTAATATGTATATGTATTACCAATATTAATTTATTCCCTTTTAAAATCCATTATGTGTAACAGCACATATAAAATATATATGCTAGCGTTTTTATTTTAAATATTTACAGTGAAATGTATGATGTAAAATATATGTACAATATTTAGAAACATCTTTATCATGCATATTATTGTACAAAAGCCTAATACTTGTTCTTAATTATTATAATGAGTTAAGCATTTGTACTGGATTAAGTCAGATAATTTCCTAACCAACGAAATTGTAAGAGTTCAATAACTGCCTACAATAAAAAATATAAACTTTGAATTCTACTAACATTAAGCCAAACATCATTGTGAATAAACTTTGTACAGAACAATTGAATACTTGAATTTTGGAAGGATCCAAGCACCGTGACTAGGGACAGATGAGCAATTATTTTCATAAAACTTCAATTTTAATAGTGGTTATAAATTGATTATTTGTGCAAAATTTCAATAATGGAGGAAAACCATGAAAATATAGGAGGTGTGATCAGAAATAGAACACAGAGTATGCAATTATTTACAGTTTATTGTATTTGTTAATACAACCCTATTCATCTGCTGAAGTAAAATAATATTAAATGAAAGCTATAAATCACAAATTAATTAGGAACCGTGGGTTTTTTTAGTTAAGAAACTGTGAGAGTTGTGTTGTAAATTAAATATATGTAAAACAATAATCATGAATAGAAATTAAAGAAATTATGAAAAACTTGTACTTGGCAGGAAGAAGGGATATACCTGATTAATATTAGCTAAAGTAAAAAGTGTAGACAGTGGAAAATAAACTTTTTCTATTTTCAGATCATACCCACTAGTTGAATTGAATAAGACGAGTAGAAACTTAGAAATTTTATTATTTTTTACAAAAATACACGACTAAAAGGTTCATATTAAATTAAACTTGCACATCAGATTTGATATGATTAATATTGGAAGAAATGAAGTCATAAAATGACATCTAGGAAATATTACTGTCCTTCTTTAATTGGGAAGACAATTATAAAAAAAAGTAGTATATTTTAATCTAATCCTGTATGTAATGATATTATATAAAATTTGTTTAACTGCCACAGCCAATGATGAAAATACATGCAAATATGTAAGAAATCAACAATGCTTAACCACAACAATTAATATCAATGATGAAATCATTTAAGAATATCGATTTTACTCTATAAGAGAAGCTGTGTTATACAATTATATATATATTCTAAACTATTTAATATATTAAACATACACATACTTATGTTTAGAAGGATTTTAATAAAAGTATTTTAAAAAATCAGAGTTAATTTTAAACTGTACAGAATAGATGTACATTATGAAAATGAGACACACACTTATTAATAGGTATAGATAGATTATTTACATATATATCATCTTAAAAATATAATTTCTGATTTCCCTGTATAGTAGTATTCCAGATTCTAAAATTAATGAATTAAGACAATGACAAATACTGATTATTCATTATTATATTATTTTTATTTTTTCTTCCGATGTTAAAATAATATACATGAATTACATCAAAATTGGATCATTTCCTCTCTAGCTCTTATATATTTAAACAATATTTTAAACCACTATACAGTTTTTCATCACTAACTATTCAATATTATATTTACATTAAATTAAAAAATATATATGAATAATCTAAAAAGATAATATATTACTAAATTAATTTAATATTAGTATCTTCAAAAAACAATACCAATATTAGTAACTGCTTACAATTGGTATTTAATCTAATTTTTACTCAATCAGGTATTTTACTCCAGCAATATTATGTTGGCAAATTTTTCAATCTCTCATTCTTATTTACTTTTTAAAAGTAATATAATGTTTCTGGTTTGCTTTAAAAGTTACTTTCACTTCATTACTTACCTAAAAGCATAATAAAAATGCTTGTAGGACTCTTGCCTCCCACCTGTTTCGCCTGCTACACATATGCAGAACAGGTTTAAGGTGGAAAAGATGTACTGCCTATGCATGCATAAGGCAAAATAGGTGGGAGATAAAATACCTCATTTAAAACAATATTTGGAGGTAGACAATTTTTTTTTTTTTTTAGTAGTTTCAACATTTTATTTTTTAATGTATATTGTAGAAAATTTTTTTACTTCTTGATATCATATTAATTTTTATTTGGTTTGTGGTCAAGATAAGTATAAACCTATATTTTTAAGAAAACAATTTTCAAGAACAATTTGTAAAAAATGGTTGTAATTGTAAAATACATTCCAATTATATGCTAATCGACTGTTTTTATCAAGAGTAATAAAGTATCAGTAATCTATACTAATATTATAAAGCTGAAGAGTTTGTTTGTTTATTTGAACGCGCTAATCTCAGAAACTACTGGTTCGAATTGAAAAATGTTGGATAGTCCATTTATCGAGGAAGGGTATAGGCTATATAACATCACGCTGTGACCAATAGGAGTGAAGAACCAGTGGAAAATCTGGGGAAAAACGGGGAAAATTTGGGAGAAAAAAAACCTCGCATCCCAATGATTCCAAATGATTTTCCTTTTAATTTTAAATAATTCGATTTCCTGTTAATTTATATTTTTCCATAACAATTAATCACAGAGGTAAACATTTAAACACGTAGGAATAGATTTACGTCAAGATCGGGTTGCGGAGAAAATCAGTATGTTCTTCTGCCACAAGAAAATAAAACTAAAAATGTCATTTACGCGGTCATAACAGATAACAGATCTCTCTTGGGACCACCATTTTACGTCCCCTTCGAAGGAGGGCATAACTAAGGTTGTTTTTTACTCCCATTAAAAAATCTTAAGGGCACCTAGCTGATCACTACATACAGGTGGCTGGCCCTTTTAGGCATATTGCGTTTCATATCTGTTTCGAGTATAGGTTCCTATGCAAATATATTCAATTGTTATTTATTTTTTAGAAATGATTTCAATTGTCTAAAAATCTATTAATTTCAAGAACATAATTTCTGAATTCTAATAAAATGGGAGTGATTCAGGTGTAAGGTTTTACCGACAAATATCATTAATTCATATTTAGGATTTCAACGGTTTGTGACGATTATTTTTAGATATTAAGTGATTATGGGTATAACCACTTCTACCGGTTTGCTATTGTAAATTTGACAGGAAGAAGTCAAGATTGGGCTTTAAATGATAACAAAGAGTAGCTGATAGTTGATATTTATTATAGCCAATCTTACTATAAACACACATAAATTAATACGAAATGCAATATTCGCGAGCAAAGCTGCGGGTCACAGCTAGTTTAAATATAAACAAAAAAAAATTTTTTTTGAGAGAGAGAAGGTAGTTAGGCATTTATAAAGGTTAATAATTTATTGATTTGTCTTTAGGGAAATCCCTAAACAAATGGAGGTGGCTGGCACAGCACAAATAATAAATCTATCTCTAGGACTTAACTAATTAATTTTTTTTTTTAAAGCTTTAATTTGTTCTTAATCCATCCCGTATACCATTGTAATGTGATCATAATTTAATATACCATAATATTCTTGGATTTTCTCTTTGAAGATGAAAAGTGAAATACATTTCGGTAATAAAAAAATTATGTACTTTATTTTAAATAATTTGACTATGACAAGGGATGACTGTTTAGTACAGGTGTGCCCATAATTTTCCTCTCCCACGTTTCTCTGTACAAAACTTTAGTTATCTGGTCTGCTGTTGTTTCCATAAGGATTTGTGTAATTTTGTAAGAAGCTTGTTTTTGATATTCATTGAAAACATTAACATCTGTTTTTTTACATCAGGAGATTTTAAGATTATTATCGTAATTGAATAAAACATATAGAGTAATATTAATGAAGAAATAAAATAATTTGCTAGGAAATGAACCCAGGCAGTATTATTCTACACCTTGAACTCAAAATTCCCATTAACAGAGTATAATTTATATTTAGGTTAGAAGTCATGTTGTTAACCAACCTCACTGGTCTGGGACCTGGGGCTAGGGGTGTAAAGACCACGAGGATGGTGAAGTATGACCATTTCAAGACATAAATAATATTATAATAAATTATTTATTTTTAAAGATTTTTTCTTAAATGTGTCTGTTATAAGATAATTATAGTATTTATAGTTATATCAAATATTAGCTATGATTACTTTTAAGTAAATATTAAACAATATAACAGAATCATATCAAACTATTGTGTAAATGCAAACTGGATACCAAAGTTGGAACATAAAAAAATGTACTTAGCACTTGAGGTCATGGTGATAGTTGAAACTCATGTTGAACAAACCCAAAATATAAGAATTTTTAGCAATGGAGAATATAAGTATTTAAAAAAAAGAAAGTTCTAGGACAATAATATATTTATCTTATTCAGAAGCCATAAAAAATAAAATAAAATAAAAACCTATAAGGAAATCATTTATCCCTCTAGAATAACGTCTTTCAAAACAAGATAATGCTTATTAGTACTCTCAAAAAGAATCAGCAAAAGCTGAACCTTTTTTTATAGCTTTTATTGATTATAACCTTTTTTTTTATAACTTTTATTATGCCTTTATAAGTTTGACTCTCTAGCATTTTTTTGAATACTCAATTTTTATTTTTCACTTTCTGCTTTATTTTTTATATTTCATTGAGGTAGCAATATCACCTTTAAACTTGTACCTATGTGTATGTATCTCTATAAGTATAAATATATGTGTAGGTGTATGAATATAAGTTCATAATATGTATTAAATTATGTATATAGTATTAAAATATTTTGTAGCCAGAGGGAAAATTTTAAAATGTTCATTTACATTATTCTCAGGGGACTGGTGGTTCCATAATAAAAATTTATTTTCATTCAATTAAATTTTAATTAATAACATCCACCAGATTTTAGTTATTGTGCAGCCATATTTTAGCGGATCCAAGTTAAATTTGTTTAAATAGAATTAGAATTATTTTGTTCTAATCTTATTTATTATCATGTTTAGGGGTGAAGTAGAGATGAGGCCACTGGGGAGCTTAGAAGGTTGCACAACGCAGAATTGCAGAGCTTGTACCCTGTGAATATAATTGATTTGATAGTATTGCGGGGACTCAAATGGGCGAGTAAAGTTGTTGGGCTCAGTGAGGAACAGATTCTGAGAAAGTTGGTATTTGCTGAACGACTGGTAGGCGTCCGAAAGTTAGGCAAAGGCGTCAATGGGAGGATTGCATAAAGGCTGATCTTGGGGGCTTGGGCTTGAACGGTGATCATTGGACGTGTCTGTGTAGGCGGAGTTTGGTGGTATTGGCATCAAACCTTCGGGTTCGGTAAGCCTATTATTATTATTATCATTAGGGGTGAAGTAGTGATTGATTGTTTTGATATTGGCGTAAATGATAAACAAACCAATCATATCAATCCTAGGAGTTGCACTATGGTTGGTATCATAGAAGAAATAATTAATTGCTAAAGCCAGCCTCTTTACGAGCTCTGAAAATATTCTTGCAATATGTTGTACATAAAAAAAACAAACTATTTACTAAAATATTAATAACATTAAAAATTGACTACATTTTTGTCTCAATTAAATTATAATACTGAAGTCTGTGTTCTGATGCTCAATCATGTAAACTGATTGTCCTCATGATTTTGAAATATCAACCATTCTTGACAAATATATATTTTTTTAAAGTTCTTAAATTATTGATGAAGTGGTATTACAAAATAATTAACTTATCTGTGAACGAAGAACTGGAGAAGTATGAACATATTAATATACAACACATACATCTTAAGTTATCTTTTTTTTCTTTAAATACATTATAAGCTTACCATAAATAGTAAATAATGGCAACAATGAATGTTAGTCTGTATATTTAACGTAATCATCAAGAAGCAGAGAACCTGTTGGTATATTAAAATATAAATGAGGTATATGAAATCTTCCTGAATAGCAGTCAAGATCACATAATTTTTTATTTTATTATTATATTAATTAAAATATTGTTGCTTTCATTATGTAAGGCTGATAAGGAAAATTACCAGCAATGCAAAAAGAAAGAAAACACTTCTAACTCATATAGGTGCCTGATAGCAACACTATAACTTTCATATTTATGTGTTTCTTACCTTTTCACATAGTAGTTTCAAATTCTACATGAGTTTATTTATAAAACTTAACATTTTAATAGAGTAAAAAGAGTGTATTCAAAGACAAGTGCCCTATTTAATTTGGACTTAATTTCCAATTTCGATATTAGATCATTTTTATGTTTTTCTGGACCCAGAGCTGGTAAAGAGAAAGCATTGATATAATGAGTTAAAATCTCATTGATTAAGAATAAAACACAGTACTTATTAAATCTGTGTTTTTCCTTTTAACACATAAAAGTTTGTGATTAGTTATGTTTATTAAATATTTTTCATTCTCTGGGGGATTGGGGAGGAGCAACAAATTATTGACTCTGATGAGGGTCTAATTGTTGATATAAAATTTTAAAAACCACAAAATTTGATCAGAATCTTGTTGAATATAGGATAGCATAGAGACTTGTAAAATGGAAATTTCAAATGATGAAATAGGATGGGTGTTTCCATGAAGCCTGACTTTCAAAAGACAAAGTAAATGTATCGAATTGTTCTCAAATGTTTTCCAGGCTCTGCCAAACTAGAAGGCAGACTGGAACCGAAGCTAGGTATTGGGACGCTGGCTGTGCCGTCAGGGGCCCTGGTGGCCGTTGGCGAAGGTGGTGAGGACCGTGCATTCCTGAACGGTGGTGTCGTTGCGCCTGATGGTGCTCTGGTGGAGGTGGGCAAGGGTCGAGCTGTCCCAGGCTCTGCGGTTGTGGCGGCTCTCCTCGCTATGTCCTCTCCAGCACAATAAGTATCTGCAACAATCACGTACCAAAATTAACTCTAGTATACTTGGTATATCTTGAATATGAATTACCCATTAAGTTAAGTTGAATCTCCTACAGTATTTTCAAAACTTATTGATTATGATTAATAAATTCTTTTTTATCCCTCTAGAATAAAATTAACATAATATATAAAATGGACTTCGGAGTCTTAGAGTAATTAAGTGAATATAAACAAATTAACTAAAGCTAATAGAAAACATGCATATGCAAATAATTAGAAAATAAAATGAAATAGAGCCTTACAATTCTATTAAGACTGGTTGGTCAGGAGATGAATAAATAAGCGGGATTTGAAGGTGGGAAGAGAGTTGAAGTGACAAATAGAAATAGGAATAGAATTGGGTGTAGATAATTTGTATGCAATAATTATACCAATACTATATCAAAACTTAAAATATAACAATAGGAATACAATGGATCTTGATAAAGAATAACTTTTGAATGTGATTGATTAATTCAGTAAATTGATAATTCAAACATTAAATGTCAGTATATGATTCGCCATTTTAATTTTATCACTCTCCCTCCCCCTTTTATGACATGCAATTCAGACATGATTCTGGGTGTAAGTACCCGCTCACCTTAAGATCATTTTCATATTTTAAAATTAAATTAATGATTTTTTATATTTATAAAATAAACTTTTATTCAGTTTAACAGAAATTTAACATTGATGAACATAGTACATCAACTGGTTCCATTCAAGGTTGTTCCTGTTTTTATTGAATTGTTTTATTTATTCTTTTTGGTTTCATGTTTAATTTGGTTTATCTATTTTTAAGATTGTAATGTTAATCTTTTAATAGATTATTAGCAATTTTATTTATTGTAATTAAACATGTTGTGTTGTTATGTAATTTTGATGTTATAAGTTATGAGATTCATTATTTTTAAAGAAACCATATTTGTACTTGCATAAAAAAATTGTTCTTAGCACCAGAATATGGCATTAAAGCCGAAATGTAGTGCATCATAAATAGATAAAATAGTGATAAAGTTAATTATCAGCCTGCAACTTTATATTGGAATAGAATTCCATAAGATTGAGGATCGGATAAGAAACAATCTGTCAAATTGTGTCAAACTGTGGGCCGTAGTGTATAAATCTGAAGGCCTAGAGAGTGTATAATGGAAACGGACAGAAGATTTGAATTGTAGCAGGTCAAAAATATACGATGGTCGGCAGGATTGGATAATTTGGTAAAGGAATGATGCCAGGATATACTTGTAATTGAAGGGAAAAGCCACCTCAACTTGCCATAAAATTTGGAGACAGAGGTGTCCTAGGGACCTCAAAGATAAATCAAACAAAGCAATTGATTAAGCATTTTATTTTTACCTCGAGATCCCCAGAAACACCACCGTATACCGTACAGCTATAGTCAAAGTGAAGGAATATTAAAGAGGTAATGATGAGTTTCCGGGTTTCATACAGGAATAGGTGACAAACGGAATTCAGTCAGATATTGGTTTCATACTTGTTTATTATATCGATTCTCAATAATAATTAAATATATAGAAAAAAAACATATATAAATTTACAAGTTTTGATTAGAGTGTTATTTTTACTGTAAATTATTTCTTTTCAAATATAAGTGTTATTCTTTTTGAATTTTCAATTATTCAAAACATTAATATAGCATTTTTCAACCTAGCGAAATTGGCGACGAGGATGGGATTTCCAAATTAAATTTGATTAAACTGAACCAAATTGAATTAAACTTTAAACTCTCAAAAAAATATGACTAAAAAACCAATTCCAGCAGACCAGACAAACCATATTCCATTTTCACCTGTGCTTAATTAGAATAGAATAGAATAGAATAGAAAAAAAAAAAATATTCTGAGACTGGATCCCTAAAGAATAACAAGTAAGTACAATTGAAATATATAATATGTCTCGCCAACAGACAAAATAAACATAATTAATTATTCTTTACACTAGTAAAATAAGGATAAAGATTATAAAAGAAAAAATTTAAAAACAAAAAAATAATCTACTGATTTTTTTTTTAGAAAAATATTTTCTATGTTCAACAAAATGGAAAAAAATACATTGGAAACAAAATTAAAATTTAGGTAGTACATAGTTTTTCTTCTTTCATTCAATGTTAGATATCTAGAATTGAAATATAACAATGATAGAAGATATTGGAAAAGTTGGGATTTGAATGAGGATAAGGAAGCAGCATGGCGGATGTGGGTTGGTAGAAAATTCCAGAAGGTAGAGAAATGGACAATAAAGGAATGGTCAGGAATTACTAAGTCATAGTGAAATATAGTTACCTAAAGTCATAAAATAAAATCCTTCATAAAATTTTTTTAGTAGAAATATCATAAAAAAATTGAAAAACTATTGTTATTATTGTTAAAACCTTATAAGGAAAAAAAATACTACATTCAAATTTAATAAAAACATTCTATAATCATGAAGTTGTAGTTGACTGTTGAGACTATGTGATGAAGAAGTTGGTTGGGGGTATGTTCACCAAGATTACAGCAATAAGAAAAACACATGTTATTATTGTGCTGACGTTTTGGTCTACATTTTGGATCTTCATCAGGTCCACCTATAGTTCTACAGATTTAATTTTAAAGAATATGTAGACACATAATGCATATTTAAATGAAAAACACAAACTGATAAGTAAAGAGGAACCAGGAATAATAATTACAGTTCTTGTTTTATTTATGATTGGTTGCTTATTAAAGATAAATAATCAGTAAATTATTGATGTTCAAGAAAGCAATCAAATTTAAAGAAAAATGAAGTATTGGATCATTTGCAACTAACTTCATTAAAATAAAAATTATTAATTTAAATTTAATAGTATCTGATAAAATTATTTTAGAATATTGTACTAACTTGTTGAAGTACTTCCTGAAAGTTCCAGAGACCCAGTAAAGAGCGATCGGGTTGACACAAGAATTGATAAAGGTGAGGCAGAAACCAACAATGCGGAAGATATGCCAAAATTTATTATAGCTCGCCTGGGCCTTTGGATAATTGTAAAACCAAAGCATGAAAATGTGGTGCGGAAGAAAGCATATTGCGAAAACTACAACAAATGCCAGAACAGTTTTCGCAACCTTCCTGCGGGCTCTGATCTGCCGGGCTTGTCCTTGAGCTTCACCTGGCATATTTCTTGTCGAGAGTACCAAATGATGAGCCATCAAGATATAGAAAAAGCCTATGATGGTCAGTGGTATCGCGTAATAAACCAGAAATTTAGCCATTACAATAGATCGCGGGTACAAAGGTCCCCATTCTTCAGGAAAGGGGTAACATATTTCGAAAAGTGTTACATTATTTTGATTCTTGAAGACACGAATGTAGGACGCAACAGCTGCCGGAGATGCACAGATCATGGCCAGGAGCCATATCGCGATTGCTATCATTATGGTACATCCGGTTGCTCCTTTACCACCGATGGATGAATACAGCTTCCGCATGGGATCGACTATCGCGAAGAATCTGTCCGCGCTAAGTGCAGTCAGGGTAAAGACGGAAACTCCAATGGAAATGTCTTTGGCAACCTCTGACAGTTTGCAGACGAACAGGCCATACGGCCATGAGCTGAAAGTGTACACCGTGGATGTGAAGGGTACACAGGTGATGATCACCAAGAGGTCACCGAGCGCCAGGCTCAATATGTACGTGTTGGGCACGTTCCGCATCGTCTTGTGCCGGATGAAAATGAGTACCAGCGTCCCATTTCCGAGGACGCCCACTAGAAAGATGAATGCGAACAATATCGGCACGATGTAGGTCTCCGGCCTCTCCGAGTAGGGAATGATTTCTTCATCGCTGGTCACGTTGTAGGTATCGTTGAGGTCCAAGTCGCTCATGTTGTAGGATTATCAGCCGTAACTCGAGTCCTTACTTAAGATCTCACAGCTCCCTTAATAGTTTTAGTAGGCTCTCGAAATTCAAAGACGTAGTACGCCATGATTGTTGAATCTGAAACAAAGAAACTTAATTAGATTCAATGAAGTGATAGTATTGAATGATAAATCAGTTGTATTTAAACCTAAATAATTTGAAATTTTGTTAATTCTAGTAGAAATATCTGTTGGCCCGTTTGGTACAAATTGTATTTCTGATTTGATCCTACTTTCTGCATTTATTTACTAACTGACGTCAATCAGATGCTTCGACGGAAAGATGGATTTCTGTTATTTATGTAAGAGATAGAGAGATATTTTTAAAGAAGGCAAGGACTAAGTTCACCAGCCGTGCCAATATATGAATAAGAATTCTCGCAAACCCCTTGGACATCCACTGCGGACCACCAGGGGATCGCGGACCACCAGGGGATCGCGGACCACCAGGGGATCGCGGACCATAAAGTTGGGAACAACTAATTTAGAGCATTCTTTCCTCAAGGATTATTAGTAAAATACATTGAAATGAAGATTATTTAGATGGGAAAATTATCAATTTAAAATATACCGCTACACTATTCAGTAAAGCACGGTAAATATTGAAAGAAACCCACAGGAAAGCAGTAAAGCATTTCATATTTCAAACAGAAAAAATGAATTTAACTAAGTGTTTTTTAAAAGTAGGTCGCGTTTTTTATTGAATTGGAACAGATCACTCAAAAACTATTCTAGGCAATTAAATTTCAATTCCACCGCAAGTAGAAGAAATTCCCTATGTCGTTTGGCATGACTAATTCCAAGGGGAAAGGGAGCCTCCGGGTGGACGAATAGGGTAACTTTTATATATTTGTTTAATTTACAGTTTACTTGGGAATGTTTCTCTCAATCATTTGATGGACTACAGGCACTCAGATCCCAGGAAAAGTGTTAGCGAGCTTTAATTAAGCCTTAAGAACAATTGAAATGTACAATTAATATGTGCAATATCTCTGGCCAAAAGACCAAAGGATTATAATTATTCTTATGCAAAATGTTATAAGAAGAAAAGAATGGATTAAAGTATACAATAAAACAAAAGATTGAAATAAATAAATAACTTCTGATAGATTAATGTGTTGAACAAAACTAAACATTGAAACTGATTCATAATAATTGATCCATTAACTAAGTAAAATATGAACAATAAATAATAAATTTTCATTTTGAATTGATATTTGATTTGAAATATCAGGCTTGTTGGGCGTCTGTTTGGGATGACACTAGGTAGGTACTGGAACAGCTGGGACATGAATGATGGTAGGGAAGAAGCATGGCGGATATGATGTGGGTAGGGAATTGGAGAGAGTAGTAGAGCGGACAAGAAAGATATGATTATAAGTTGTTGCTCCATGGGTAGATATATAAAGGTCAGGATGGCGTGATCTTTTTTGAAGAGAGTCGACTGATGATTTAAATTGCAGAAGTCTGTGGATGTAGGGAGGTAGCTGGGAGTTGATGGTTTGGTAAAGGTATGATCCTCAATTATAATATACCTCAAAATGGAGAAAAGTGTACTCAGTACTTCATCTGGTTGATTATTTGAGTATAGTACCCATACATTTGTTGTGAATATTTGCCCATCTCTATTTTGGGGAACGAGGTTTCTGTTGCAATTGTAATCAGATCTGAGTATCTTGCGATTAAAATTTGGTCATAAAACATTAATTTTATTTTCACTTACCTATATATGAAATATATAGTAAGGGGAAGTATTGCAATCGTGAAAATTTTCGAATTCCAGTTTTCAACGGAAATACACGTTTTAGGGCCCCCCGAGTCCAAATAACCAAGTCCCTAAAAATGACAAGTGTGTCTGTGTGTGGTAAGTCTAGCGCAAAAGCGAAAAGTCGTACGGAACTGAAATTTTATATTTAATACAACTATAAGCCTGAGATGTTACAATCACGATTTTCTCAAAAACGGCTCTAACGATTTCGATTAAACTCGCTATATCGATGTAAAATTTAATGGACTTTAATATCATGTAAGTTTAATTCTGATTGAAATAGTCTGACAGGGCTTAAATGCCGACATTTTAATATTTATTTCCCCTAAAGCACCTTTGGGAGCGGCGTGGTCTAGTGGATAGAGCACTAGTCTGCTGTACTCCGGGTCCTGGGTTCGAATCCCGGCTGTGGCAGAATATTATTTATTCTGTTAATTCAGTCGGGGGGGGGGGCGACCCTAGGGTATGGAGACCCTCCTGGGGCAGACCCAGCCTCTATAAAGTGGGTACCCAAATTAATTGGGGAAAAACCTGGCGGCTGAGCGTGATTAAGGCCTAATCACCTCATTGCACTGCCGTTGGCCTAGAAACAGTACGAATCTCTATATGTACTGGGCCCAAGATCCTTCATGGGTTGTAGTGGTACAGGTTTAAAGCACCTTTAATTTTGTAGTTTTTATGAAATTGACCATATCATCTGATTAGCATTGCTAAAAAACAGGTAAGTATATAAGTTGAACGAATTCGATATCCAACTAAAGGAGATAACTGCAAAAATATTTGTTTAATGCAATTTTTGTTTTTGAGCTTAAGAAAAGTAATATACATGTAAAATATACCGTTGAAATGCTAAAGATTTAAAAAAAATATTATCTTATACATTAAGTTATAGAAGGTGACAAAGTGACGAATAGGGAATAAACTTATTACTGATAACCAATTTAATAGTTCTATTATTTAATCTAAAACATGTTTCCTACGAAAATGAATATACGTTTTATTAAAATCAACTCAAAATATATAGTTAATTGTTTTCAAATTGCTTTTAACAGTCGAGGTGAGTGAAAGCCGCGTGTTGCCCGCACCAGATTTTTATGTTGAAATTACTAATTTATTTTCATATTCTACAAACGTGAAATATGTAGTAGTTATACTTTTCAAAGTGAAATGCAGGTTGAAATAGATCAAAGAACTCGATTTGCCTACCAAGCGATATTATATCGCCCTTCTATAAGCTAATACATTCATATATATTCATACATGTATTTAATGACAGAATATATAAAGGGGTTTATATGTTACTATAACAAACATTCTCAGTCAGGTTTTCAGAGAGTTGAGTATTAATGGAGAAAATGTTTGGCACCGAGGTGAGCGGTGTTGAAAGCACGCATAAATAATATAACTTTTTATAATATAAACAATATCTATCTCAATTATAACTAAAGGGGTTACCGGTCCACTTTTTTTTTTTTTTAAATGCTTCAAAAAATGGAGAAAATGAGATTGATTTGTTATTTTCGTTCTGTAGATGGCAATACTGGATGTATGAAACTCCAAAACCAGAGAAATAGAAACAAGTTCTATTGTATCGCCTTAAAATAAGCTTCAAGAATCATAGTTTCCGCTGAGCAGTTGTATCTGTGGAAGAACAGTACTTCCAAGAGATAACTCAAAGAGCAACACACGACTTTCACTTACCTCCGTTTTTAAAATCGATTAAAGAATTTTCAAATACAGTAAGAGATAAAAATGAGTGAAACCATTAAAGAATTAATTAAATGGGATTTAAATAGAAACATGTGTTTTATTAACAAATCTATTATATTATTTTCTAAAATAATCACTTAGTTTTATCGGCTTTTCATTACTCTCTATTAACTTTTAAAAGATTTTCTATGAGATAATATTTTTTCTAAAATCTTTAGCTTTCCAACGGTATATTATACATGTATATAACTGTTCTTATATTAAAAAACAAGAAATTGCATTAAAAAAACATTTGTTCAGTTTTCTCCTTTACTTGCTTTTCAAATCCGCTCAATTTGCACATTTAGCTGTTATTTATCAATGCTATAGTTATTTTTATAGAATCTACAAAATTAAAGGTACTTTAGAGAAAGAAAATTTAAAATCTTGACATTTCAGACCCGTCAAACTATTTTAATCAGAATAAAACCTACATCATATAAAAGTCCATTAAATTTTACATGGATATAGGGAGTTTAATCAAAATAGTAGGAGCCGTTTTCGAGAAAACCGTAAAAAGGGGCAAAATGTATGGTATAAAGTGGCTCTTCTGGTTAGCTGATTTTGATGAAAAAGATTTTGTAACGTCTCAAGCGTATAGTTGTCTTAAATATGAAATTTCAGTTTCATAGGACTTTCCGTTTACGCGCGGGAGTTACCACACACACACACACGCACACAGACCAGCACGTTGGGATATCATCATGGAAGGACTAAAAAAGATGGGTGTTTCACAGTATCTTGTAGACATTCTTGGAAACTATTTCACGGATAGGATCCTAAGCTATGATACTGATGCGGGTTAGAAACTTTACGACGTAACGTGTGGCGTACCGCAGGGATCTGTCCTAGGACCACTATTGTGGAATATTATGTACGACTATGACTATGATGAACTAGACAGCATTCTTGGAGAGAAGGCTGTTCCAGAAAACTTGGTCAACCTAATGATGACCAAAGAGGAGAACTGGAATGCTGTGGCAGAATATGCGGCGCAAGTCGGAAAGAAGCTCAGATCTCGAGAGCGCGAAAGGAGCGGCCAGGAAGGCTTGTAAGTTAAATTATATAAAGATGTCCATTACTGAAGTAGGCACATAGCCATACTGCCCCCCGCGAAGTAATGCCTGACGGCAGTTCCGTGGGGTGGCGAAGGCGAATAGGGAGGTGGTTTTTTAGTGAGTAGGAATCTCACACTGTTGTGGGCTTGTATAGCCACCCATCGTCTATGAAAGATTTTTCCCCTACCTTCAATAAAAAAAAAAAAAAAAAAAACGAAGACCTTTTTGCGGGACTTGGCTATTTCGACTCAGAGGACCCTAAAACGTGGGAAAACTGAAATTAGAAAATTTTCAAGATCGCAATACTTTCCCTTACTATATATTTCATATGCAGGTAAGTGAAAGTAAAAAAAATATAACTTTCTTTGGAGAATATAGTTTTTTCAAAGATAAAAAAAAATATATATAATTTCTTATGTTATGAAAATAACCGCTGGACGGAGCATCTAAGTTCGAATGGGAATGACATGAAGAAAGTTCAGTAGAACATTTCTTAAATATGCCTACGTTTGCAAACGTCAAATCGTTGAGGTGCGATCGTAGAACTTAGTAGGCACTGCTTTGCTACCTCTACACCGGCTATATCCGGCACGGGCCCCAGCTTAAGTCCAAGGACTATTTGCATACTACTATATCCCTACTATATACTCACTGCATACTACTATATATTCACTGGGCATTCAATTTAGCAATAACAACAATAATATTTAATTAAACAATTATAAATGAAGACAATTAAGATAAAGATACATATTAAAAAAATATCGAAATTTATGTTTTTACATTAACAAAAAAAAAAGCTATCTAGCGTTGACAATCATTCTAGAGAAGTAAAAAAAAAATCTGTTAGAAATGATGATGAGGGTCATCTTGATCGAGACCACTGGTGGAAGAGGATGTAGAAGAAATGAAGCAGGTGAAATTGAACACCTCAAGATGAGTAAAGTGATGATGACGTTCCTCTTCAAGAGTCAATGATGATGGAAATCCACTCTAAGATGAGTCAAGTGATGATGAAATTTCTCTTCAAACTTAGTCGAGTGAAGATGACGTTAACTAGAAAATTAGGGAAGGTGTAGAGGAGGTGTAGGTGAAGGGTGATGGTGGTTTTAGCTATACGGTCTACCTCATCATATGCGGGGATTCCCACGTGTGCCTTAATCCAACCACTCATTAGAGTTAGGAAATCAGGAAAATAATAGCGTATAGTTGGATATATATATATATATATATATATATATATATATATATATATATATATATATATATATATACATATACATATACATATATATAAAACTTACTATTACATTTAAATTAATAATAATGAAATTAAGAAGTAAGATAATACTGTTTTGAAAAAAGAACATTTTTGAAGTAATATTTAGATAGTGATATTTAGAATTATTTATTCTGTTCGGCCTTGGAGCGAATCTGGGGTATGTAGACCCTTCTGTTGCACACCCAGCCTCTATAAAGTGGGTACTCCAAAACGGGGAAAAACCTGGCTGCCGAGCGTCGGTCGTTGGCCGTGAAACAGTACGAATCTCTGTAAGAGCTGAACCTTCATGGGTAGTAGAGGTACAGTTTTTAATATGTGAGGAGGCTGGATATATATAATAGAAAAAGATAAGGATAGGATAAGATACATAATATTAAGAAAATACACACTTGACGCATTGAGTTTTATTTTCCCAATAATATAAACGTCGGCAAACAATAAAATAAATTTATGTTTTACTTGATGACTGCATCTCCTATATTCTCATATATTATTAACGGTCAACAATAACTCTATCATTATAATACATAACTTAAGGACGTTTAAGTAAAAAAAAAACTTTTTAAAGCTAATTTTAGAGTTAGTCTTGATAATGGGGGTACTGGATAGTCAGTTTAATGATAAATTGGTTCCTTTATCTCCATTAAGGACGATTTTTGTCCCTTCTTTCAGAAAGCTATTTTTCTAAAGACGAAGATAAAGGCTTAAAAAGAATAAAATACTTTTCCTTTATCTTCATGAACACTTAGTGTCTATAAATTATTTACATAATGCCAAACCGGATCATAGATACTTCTTTATTTATAAATTAAGTCTGAAGTTAATCCAAATTATTTTAATACCCTCTTTTAATTTTCATATGTATATGTGACTATTTTAATGTAAATTGACGTATCAGGAAATACCTTTAAGTACGTAGAGAAATTTAATTATTTAAATTCTATGGTAATTAGAAAAAACGATATCCAGGAGGAAGTATATTCGCGGTTGAAGGCGGTAAATGTGTTCATATTACTCAGAAAAATTCTTAACTCGCTGTTTCTGTCAAGAAAGTTTAAGGTAAGAATTTATAAAATTATTATTCTCTGGACGGGTCTATATGGATTAGAAATGTTGTCGCTTATTTTGAAGGATGAAAAACGCCTTTTTTCCAGAATAAGGTTTAAAAAGAGAGAATTCTAACGGGAAATTTAGAAGGTTATACAACGCGGAATTGCGGAGACAGTAACCTGTCAGTATAATTGAGTTGATAGCATCGCGACGACTGCAATGGGCGTGTAAAGTTGTTGAGCTAAGAGAAGAACGAATTCTGAAAATTTGGTATGCTCTGAACCGACTGGTAGGCCGTCGCGATTTTAACGTCATTTTGTTTCTTATATTATTATTTATATACATTCTACATTACTTTTTTTTATTGAGATATATTACAATTTGTTACAAAATGAACAATAGTAATAGTGATATGAGACCACATTCATACAATATATACAGAAAATAATAATAATAGTCAAATTACATAAAATAGAAAATAAATAAATTCATATATATACAATAAAATAATAATAATAAAAAACAAAACAAATCAAAACAACAACCTATAATTGAGATAAATAAAAAGTTGGCAAATAAATAAACATCATACAAACAATCATAACTATATACAATATATACAACTGCTAAAGGGACCCTAGACTGCGCTTTTCCCTCCACTTGTGGGGGAAAAAGCGGAATCCAAGAGATCCCAGCGCCTCTATCTCAGCCGCATCACTGGTGTGAGCCAGGGAGGCTGAGTTAGGGCGCTGTAGCCACTAACATACAGTACATGAGTGGAGGATCTGACTAGTGTCAGAACTCCAATTTAAGTGTTTACAATACGTCTCGCGGCCACTGCCGTTTCATCTACATTACTAGGTAAACTTTATAAATTCAATTTAAGGAAAATAAATAACAAAAATACTCTACAAAAACACATTTATAATTATATCTCGCTTCGGGGCAGTACTTCAGTATGGTTTATCATCCGTAAAAATTAATTTAGACATTAAAATAATTTTATATGTAAATTTTTTTTCTGGTCTTTCCATTGAAGAAAATGGTTATAACCAACAATACGTTCTTCTTTACCATAAGTGTAGAAATCAATTTATGGTTTCGAAATTTTGTCCGTAAAAACTAGAAACGAAACTAACATTTTGAAAACAATTTCCACTTCATTATGTTCAATACGTATTGATATATTTATAATAAGTTTATTTTATTTGTTTACATTTTTTGAAAATTCTTAAAATATCACCAAGTCGTAATATGAAACCAAACGTTTACCCCAACTTATCTAATAACGATTCTCAACAAAGTTGAATGCAGGAAATTTTATATATAAAGATGCATATAAGAATAATTAGTTACAGAGACATTTCTTTGAAATTATCGACAAAACCTACATATTTTCAAAATATAAAAATGAGCTAAAAATATGTCAATCCCTACCATTGAAAGTGAATTTACTAAGGAACAATTTTACGTTAAAATGGCTGATATATCTTAAATAGAACGACTTTTGTCCCGAAAAGGTGCGTTTGGAACCTCTGTGCGGCGTGTCGATAGGAGGATTGTATTAAGCCTGATCACGAGGGCTTCGACTTGAATGAAGATCATTGGATGAATCTGTGCAGGCAACGTTTGTTGGTATCGGCATTGAACCTTCGGATTCGGTAAGCCTATTATTATATTATTAATATATGTATGTATTTATTACCGTACGACTCCCTAATATACTGAATCCAAAATGCTTCATAGGTTATATAGAGAGATATAGGTTTTTATGTATATTTATATATATACAAGTTGTTTGAACAAAGGCAATATTTTCGTAATAAAAACAATCCCTATTGACTAGACATAAATAAATTATTGAGTAGAACAAAAATCGATTACAGATATGAGGTATTGTGGCCTTCCATTTGATGATATTGTGTCATATTTTATTCATGTATATAACTTCTATTCATTTCAAGTAGAAATATAGGACGAGTTATACGGGTTTCAGGAAAGAAATTATAAAAATATATACAAATAAAAGATTAGTGATATAAATAAACATAAGATAAGAAAAAAACAAATTACATGACAAAATCCGTAATAGAAAGTCAAACAACGGCAAACTAAATAAATGACAAACATTGGTGAAATATAATATAAAAATAAATTAACTATAACAAAGTTTTTTTATTTTATTTAAACTTCATCTATATATCCTTTCTCATTTATTATCTTTGTTTAATCAGTTTCCGTTTTTTTATTTTTATAATCTCTCTTTCTCCTGTACAAACATACACATCCCCCTTTCTCTATCTCTCTCAACAATTTTTTTCATCATTGATAACAAAAAAAGTATAGAATTTTATTGGGTTGATGCAAAATTAATGCAGGTTTCCTCTATTGCAATATCTTAATTCCAATTGTGTAAATAAAGCTAATCCTAACATTGATCATTATTATACCAAAACAAACCTTATCTAATACCCTCTCTTTCACCATGAATTTGTTTAGTAAAATCGTTTTGTTCAGTGTGTTCAAAGGTCTTGAATCGAAAATGTCAAAGTGCGATTTTCGTCAAATTTATTTTTACGAATTTAAATTAGGGCGCAGCGCTGCGCAAACGGCTCGTAATATTAATGAAGTGTGGGGTCAGGGGGCTATTAATGAGTGCACGGTGCAGCGTTGGTTCCAGAAGTTTCGCAGAGGAGATTTCGACCTCGAAGACAAGGAAGGTCGGGGCCGTCATCTTGCTCTGGACAACGACCAGCTGAGGTCAAAAGTGGAAGAAGACCCAACCAAAACCACACGAGAAATGGCGGCGGAACTCGGAACTCAAAAATTGCAACGTCTTTGCCCAGCATTGATGAATCGGAAGGGGCCGATCCTGCTCCACGATAACGCCAGACCACACGTTGCACAACCAACGCTTCGACGACTGCACGAGTTGGGCTACGAAGTTCTCCAACATCCGCCTTATTCACCTGACCTCTCTCCTACAGACTTCCACTTTTTCAGGCATCTGGACAACTTTTTGAGGGAGAAAAATTTTCAAAACCAGGACGACATTGAAAATTCTTTTCGTGATTTCATTGAGTCCAGGGATTCGGATTTTTTTTCTGGTGGAATAAGAAAGCTTGTTGAACGTTGGCAAAAGTGCATTGATTCAGATGGAAATTATTTTGATTAAATATATATGGTTAAAGTAAAGATATGGCGTATTTACAATACCTACTAAAAACCTGCATTAATTTTGCATCAACCCAATACATTATGTACCAAAAAACCATCCTATGTAGTTGTGCTATTTAGCTATTTAACATATTTTATTGTTTATTTTACTTCCTTTATTAATTCGCACCTGTCAGCATTATTGTGACAACCAGCAAATGGGATTAAAAAAATGAACAAAATAATAACATGTGAGGTATGAGGAAGAACAGTACGCAGCAGCACGTCTTCTCGACAGCTTTTTTTAATGTATGTTGTCCAGCATGTTTTACATAATTGAAGACTTTAATGAGGTGTTCATCAGTCTATCATTATTTGATTAGGGGCCATTTGGAGGGTTCATAGCTTTAGTTAGCTGAACGAGGTCTTGAAGAAGGCTCAAAAGGGGCTGGATAAAATTATTCAACCCTTTTATTATTTGGAATGAATATTCACCTGAGGATGGCTGCTGAGGAATTTATCTCCTCACACCGGAGCCGGATGGTTCGTTGTGGGGAGACGATGGCTGGAGTGGTGGTCCCGGTTATCGAGTCGGAGCTCTAAGCTTCTGAGCTTGCAACTCTATATGTGTATCATTATTCTGAGCTGGTGGCTAGATTGGTGTATTTTGAGGAAGATCCGGAAATTCCTGCAATTTTGGTGGTGGAGGATGAGGTCGTTGAGAACGGTATGTTCTTGAAGTTCGTGGAATCCTCAAGCTCTTCAGAACTTGGCACCCACGGTACTTTCTCTTGCCTTCGTACAAGTTGTGCTGCCGTGGTTAAGATCACATCTCGCACAACGTGGAGGGTGGTTACAGTACGACTTCGTGTGACCGTACTGCTGGCGTCTGATACAATGTTTTTTCTTTTTCTTCTGGGTTCTTCCACTTTTATTTTTGTATAAATAAAATCGAAAATTGTATCATTGTAGGTTGATTTAGAGATATCGATAAAAAACATAGGGAGTGGGTTTTTCAACCGAGAAATTACATTGCTTATGTTCACAACTTTATAGCCACATTTTACGATATCTTTTTTAATTTCGGAAAGTGGGGTAGTGTGGTGCAAGTTTTTAACGACAATCCTGTAGTTTTTGTCTTCGAGAAGTTGATATGTGTGAAAATCAGCTTCTGTATGTTTAAGGCTGGCTACTATTTTTCAATATACATCTGATGTGGAAGGGTAAACAGTTACCACTTTCAGTGTAGTTTTTAGGTTAAAAGAATTTGGGGAAGATTTGCTTTCTAAAAATGTGACCAAAGCTTTGTAATCTTGGTTCCCTTGAATGTATATTGGAGGTAGTTTGTCTTTGGTGAGTTTAGCATTGTCGGTTGGCTGATCTACTTCAATTAAATTGTCTAATGGAGCGAAAGTGTTACTTACAGGTATGGGCATATCATTTCCTACAACTGTTCTTTTTTGCCTACGTGTGTCTCTGGACTCATGGCAAGTTTTGTTTTTTCCTAGTTACTAAAGCCCAGGCATCACGTAGTGTTTCATCGGAACTTGAGCCTATTACACTTTCCCCACTTCCCCCAACACTCTGCGTTGAGGTGGAGAGCAGGTCAGGTGGAGGCCTCACCTTCAACTATTGTCACTGAGGCAACTCTAGTCTTGAATTTTCAATTACGAAAATGAAATTTAGTCAGAAGAATTGACTGAATTCGAATAAATTGTTTTTAGCAAAAAATGTAGGTTAATTATCTATTTTATTATTAACTTAAAATACATTTAGTGAGGATCACCTAAACATTATAATTTATTTTTATTTATTGACTTTATTTCTAATTACAAATGAAAAAAAAATATAATACTAATAGTTAATATTAATATAAAACATGACCAATTTATATTTTCTTTTAACGAGTAATTGGAAAAATGTTGACCGACCAATCAGCAAATAGCAGTGACCGCCTTCAAAGGATAGAGATAAAAGATGTTCATTAGTTTTATCCCGCACTGATCTCTACTTCAATCCGAAGAAATGTAACATAAAAAAAAAGAAAAAAAAGGGAAATGTTCCTCTTTGTACATCTGACTTACTTGATCTTTTCATGTTGTTTTTTTGTTCACTATCAGGAACTAATTTATTATTTCAAAGAGATTGTAGACTGTATATTGAAAGATAAATATCAAACCAACCAGAAACGCGGTTTTAATTAAAACGATTTCGATTTAAAAATCAATATAGAAAAATAAAAAAAAATGCTTAGTAATGAATAACAACACAGTTTGGGGTCATCCGTGGTGTAGTGGCTAACATAACAGTCTTCTATGCTTATGGTCGCGGATTCGACAGATAAACTCGACAGATGACCATAGGATTTCTTTAAGGGAGTAAAAAATCTTTGGTTATACCATCCTCCGACCTGGTAGCTCCCTGTCATACATGAATCTAGATAGACATACTTTAGGACTCACACTGTATCGCCCGATTGGCCAAAGTAAAATAGAAGTAACGTTAAATGAATAAACAAACAAATAGTCGAGTCAATGAAGCCGTAAAACAGGCATTCTTCAAAAGTCCTCAGAAACAGCTCCGATTTTGATCATTTTTTTTTTTCATATTAATCAAAATCCGAAACCTTTCAAAGGGGGAAATAATTATTTATATGTTTTAGCAATATGTATGTTTATTAAATAAGTGAAAATGTTTTGCTTGATTATTTTTTATTAAAACTAAAAAAAAAAAAAAAATACAGAACAAGTAACTTTTTCAATTTTTTATAATAGTGGATATAATTAGTTGACCGTTGAGAATTGAGACGTTGATTTCCAAAAGGTACTAAAGGACATTTTTTACGAAATTGATATTTTTACATATTTGTATTCTCATCATTTAGTTTTATCTAAATATTTTATTTGATGTTATCTAATTTTTTTTTTTTTTTTTCTCTTTAAATTTATATTCACGCCTGTCAGAATGTATCTGACAATCAGCAAATGTGCTGTATAAACTGAAATCCAGGCATGGTAGGCATGAAGAAGGAAAATGCCCAGCAGCACCCCTTCCATGGCTTTATTTTATCCGAGGAGGTCCCTCATCCAGCCTCTCTTTAGCCTTCTTCTGACTGGCATTTCAGCTATTGACATGTCGTTAATCAGTCTATTGTCGTGCCCGTTAAGTTTACTATGAAAACGAGTATAGAGTGTTCGTATATGTTGGTAAACTGTTGGTTGTTGTAAGTCCGTATGTAGGGTTCTGTTGTTTACGTGCCAAGGAGCTGTCGTTATCAGTCTTAAAATTTTGGATTGAAATGTTTGCAGTTTTTGTATGTGAGTCTTTTTTGCTGAACCAAAAATCTGTGAAGCGTAAGTCCATATTGGCTTAAGAAGGTATGTGTATGTATTCAGTTTCTGTCTAATTTTTAATTTTGAAGATTTAGATAAAAGTGAGTATAGTACTTTCAGTCGGTGGTTAAGAGTCTGTCTTTTCATCTTGACATGTGGACCCCAAGTCATCCTTCGATCGAGTGTCAGTCCTAGGTAATGTACAGAGTTGGTCTGAGGAATTTGGTTGTTGTCGATAAAAATTGGTGGGCAAGTGTTTTGTCGTAGTGTGAACGTTACGTGTTTTGACTTGTCGTGATTTAAACGAATTTTCCATAGCTTGTACCAATTTTGTAGTATCATCAAGTGATTTTGTAGAGTCAGTGAGGCGAGTATAGGATCGCCGTTTGAAGTTAAAATTGCAGTATCGTCCGCGTAAGTTGCAGTCAATGTGGTGGGATGAGTTGGTATGTCATTTGTGTATACAATGTATAGGAGCGGAGCAAGTATAGATCCTTGCGGTACTCCTGCCAAGACTGGTCGGATTAAAGAAGTTTCTGAACCCTGCCGAACAGAGAAAAATCTGTCAGAGAGAAAAGAGTGTATAATAAGATAGTATGTGTAAGGTAGTACGTTCTTGAGTTTAAAGAGAAGCCCCTCGTGCCAGACTTTATCAAACGTTTGGGCAACATCCAAAAATACTCCAGTCGCGTATTGCTTTTTTTCTAGTGCTCCTGCAATGAAGTCAGTAACTCTGTGTAATTGGTGTGTCGTTGAGTGTGACGTGCGAAAACCGAATTGATGGTCAGGTATTATTTTTTGCTCAGTCAGTATGTCAACCAATCTTTTATAAATTAATTTTTCGAAAAGTTTAGAACATATGGGAAGGAGACTAATAGGCCTATAAGAGGATGGTTTGTACATGTCTTTGTCTTTTTTGTGTATCATTTTTATGATTGAATATTTCCACTGTATTGGGAATTTAGCTGTCCTAAGTATGCAATCGTATATTGTCGTGAGGAACACCAGAGCTTTCTTGGGCATCAGTTGGAGCGCCTCGGCAGTTATTAAATCATAACCTGGGGCTTTTCTTTTAGGTAAGTGTCTGATTTGTTGTGCGACTTGTGAAGGAGTGAAAGATATAGGAGGTAATGTCAGCTGTAGTGGAATGTCCAGAGTACTTTTAACTAAGTTTTCATGTTCTGTATTAGGGTAGTCAGTAGGTGGTATAAAAACAGAGGAAAGGTGATCAACAAAAATTTCAGATTTTTCTCCATCTGACACGGCCCATGAACCATCTTCTTTTCGCAGTGGTACTGACACCTGTCGATGTTTCAACAATTTCTTGGTATGCTTCAACAAGCTTCCATCGTCAGTTGATAGGTTGTTTAAAAAGGAATCATAGTTAGTTCTATTGAATTTTTGTATTTGTCGTTTAAGTTCGTTGTTCAGTCTGTTAAAGTTTTGTCTGTCAGAAGGAAGTCTGTTAGTCTGCCATACCTTACGAGCTCTTCTCTTTGCTGTGATCAAGTCCCTTATATATTGAGGGTATTTTGGCAGATGATCTAATCTCGATGTTATCTTCTGAGATGATGACCATGCTGCTCTTTGGACACATTTAGTAAATGTTTCCACCGCATCTTCTAATTCTGCTTCTGTTTTGATGGACATGGGTATTGAGAGATTTGTTTCAAGAAATTCTCGGTATAGATCCCAGTCAAATCCGCTATTTAAAAGCATGGGCACCCTTTGCGCATTGCATGGTTCGTCGAGAACGACCAAATGTAGAGCAGAGTGATCAGAGCAAAGATCAGAGATCGTTTTTATTGAGTAAGGTATGGTACGTAGTCCTTTGGTAATAAAAAAGTCCAGTAAGTCCGGTGTTTTCCGTTGCGAGGTTGGCCAGTAGGTTGGTGTGTCTGGTGATATAGTGTCTAATGAAAGCTCGTGGATGGCAGCCCTCAGATTTCTTCCCCTAGGGGTGCAAAGACGTGACCCCCAAAATTGGTGCTTTGCGTTAAAATCTTGCGGTGTCTTAATGAGGATAGCAGTCCCGCCGTGTGCTGTGATGTCCGGATGGTCTGTTCTCTATGTCAAGTAACCTGAAATACCAAATTTTGATCGTGGTGTAAGGTGTGTTTCTGTGATCAGTGCAATGTCAATACGTTTTTCATGTAAGTATATGTCCAATTCTGTCCTATGTTGTAGTAGTCCGTTCGCGTTCCAAAGAAGGATGGACAAAGAGCCCCCAGTCAGCTGATTACGGGCCATTGGGAGGGCAAATAGCTTGTGTTACCTGTGCGAGCTGCTGTAGAAGGCTAAAAAGAGGCTGGATAAGATTACTCAGACCGCTTAGTAGCTGATACAATTGTGGTGGGATATAATCAGCTGAAGTTGGCTGCTGAATACTTTCCCGCCTCATACCTTCTGTAGATTGGTTAGACTGTAGTCCCGAGGGTGTAGCTTGTTTCACTGCTATCTGGTGACGAGCTGATACCTGCTGCTGCACGGGAGCTTGCCGTTGAGATGGTTGTTGCTGCTGCTGTTGCATCTGAGGAAAACTTCTTGGTGGGATTGATTTCGAAAATTGGGGTATTCTGTTGGATTTAAAGGAGGAGGTGGAATACGTTGTTGTTGATGGCTCCCCACATTTCGTTGTGATCTCAAATCCTTCAGTGTTTGGCACCCTCGATAGTTTGCGGGATGTTCCCCTTGGCAATTCGCGCATTTCGCTGGCGTATATCGGGTTTTGGTGCATGAAGAACGTTCATGCCCTTGTCCACACCTTACGCACCGTGGTGCGTGGTTGCAATAGGTCTTGGTGTGACCGTATTTTTGGCATCTAATGCATTGTGGGAGGATTCTTTTCTTTCTAGGTTCTTCTATGACTACCTTGGTATAGAAAATTGTTTTTATATCAAAAATCTTTTCATTGAATGAATGTTTCATGATATCAATAAAAAACATTGGTAATGGCCGCTTAAACCGTGATATTACGTTGGTAATTGCTACGGTCTGGTATCCGTGGTTTTCAAGATCTTTTTTTATTTCTTCAACGGGTGTGTTGTGGTGTAGCCCTTTAATGACTATTCTAGGATTTTTGTCATCAGGGAGCTGATATGTATGGAATTCAGCTCCGCTGTTTTTAAGACAACTAACAAGTTTTCTGTAGTCATCTGGAGTTTGAGGATATACAGTTACTCCTTTATAAGTTGTTTTCAGTAAAAAAGAATTAGGACTCGTGTTAGTTTGAAGATAAGCAACCAAAGCTGCATAATTTTGTACATCAGAAACAAAAATAGGAGGTGGTTTAGAGTTAGATAATGATGAATTACTTTGCTCTTCATTAACACTAGAGAGTACTGCGAAACTATTACTAGTGGGTACCTCTGACTCCGTGCGCTGTTGTTTCCGAGGATCCCTGTCTGCTACGCTGTTTCGTTTTCTTCCTGTCACAACTTCCCAGGCACTAGAATTGTCCGTAACACCTAATTCCATACGATTAGCTTCGTCCATGTTGGCGGCTAATTCCGCCTCGTTAAACTTTTTCTCTCCCAACTTCAATCTAAACCTTTGGTTTCGGTACGATATTTAATCGAAATAATTTATTAAAAAAAAAAAAAAAAAAAAGATGTTATCTAATGAATTCTCAAGTCAAAAAACGCGATTTAGAAATGCGGTCATTTTCTAAAAGTACTAATTACGCATTTATTTTCCTTCCAAATCATTCTAAAAAAATTCATTTCATAACTTAAATATGATGTTGTTATTATAGTAAAAAAATAATTCTAAATTTTAAGGCAAAAAGACCCAAATTAGCTAGTTTAATAATATTGTAATGAGAGATTTTCGCGCTTCCTGTAAAATTTCCTAGAATGGATATAGTACCTTTTGGAAATCAACGTCTCAATTATAGGAAGGAATTAGTACGGGTGGGGGTCAATAAATTACTCTTTCTATTTTGTTTTATTTTTACAAAAGAAAATTTAGCTTTCAACAATATTTTGTGTTTTTTTCACTTTGTCTTCTTCGAATGGTAGGCGATTATTACAGTCAATTCCACTGCATACAATGCAAGCAGGTGAGCAATAAAAACCACTTTTATTGCAGCCACTCGCTGAACCCTATTTTACAAGGGCTAACTATTATTTTCAAGACGTTTATTGATGCAGCAAATTGCGTCATTTTGATTGGTTTCAAATAATCATCTAATTTACCAAACCCAATTTTCGGGAGTATAGTAGTATTTTTCCATTGTTGAACTTGCAGGTACACTCTTTTAATATGTTGCTTTGCTGCATCCTCTGTTAGAGGTAATGAGCTGAGTTGTACGCTCTAGTCTTTTGAAGCTAATGGTATAAAACGCTTGTATCGTAGTTCATTCATGTTTTTGGCAGTTCTAGCACCATACATGGTGAGAATACTATAAATACCTCCATTAAAAAATGTTTCTTCACTTTGTTCTTGAATAATAAAAGTTTCAGCTGCTGCACGTAATTTCTGATCATTATTTGAAAACTAATTAAAATCAAATTTCCCTAATTATAAAAAGCAGATGTAGTATCACATCCACTGAATGCATGAATAAAAAATAAATGATTATTGGTAATATTTGGATATTTTATTAACATGGTTTTGTTGGATAAACTCGTTGAAAAATATTATTTTTGACTGGTTTTAAGATAAATATTTCTATATCATCAGGTTCTAAAGCCATCAATATCACTAAAACATCAATGTCCTCTCTTAAAACGACCACATCATGGAAGGAACTATCAAGAGCTGATTGTACAATTAAACGGTCTGCATCACTTTCTGCTTCACTCCATTCAATATTATTTTCAGCCAATTTTTTGTAGAAAAGATTTATAAATCTATTTTTATTTTTGCTGTTTCCTGAAAATGTATCCAGAGGCATATCTTCTACAACAAATAATCGATTGAAGTATTGCTTATATATCTATGATTTCTCTCGGACGCTTTATTTCCATCATTATTGTTTCCACCAGAAACAACTTTGACGTTGGTACCATAGTTATTACTTAAATATCTGATATACTGTTGAAAAATACCCATAAACTTTTGATTTTTTCCCCATTTTAATCTATACAGTAACATACAACCATCGATACTGTAAACAAAAAAAAAATTGTGACATCATTAACATCCGTTGTTCGAAAATATCGTATAGCTTTGATTTCGTTGTTTTTCTTATTCCAGTGTTATCAAAAAGTGAAAGAGAATAGGGAGCAAGCTCATAATTAAAATATTGACGAAGTACATCATTACTCTTTCTCAAAAAGCATAAGCGTTGGAAAATTAGATTTGGATCAACTGATTTAAAAGAAACTCAAAAAAATTCTTCCATTCCGTCCACTAAGTCTGTTGTAAATAACGTTGTTCTTATCCATTTGAAGACAACCTCCATCCGTTTGCTTCACGTCTGGAAGGACCAACCTCTATTTTCATGGACTTCATGAGAGTTTGCATTATTCTTTGATCAGTTGAAATTTTTGTGAAATACGTGTACAATTGTACTTTTAGCACCTATTCTTAATAGACAAATTATTTTTTTCAAAGAAAACCACCCAGAAACTGATTTCTTTATATAAAAACGTATAATTGTTTAAACAATGTAAAAAATTATTAACCCCCTTTGAAAGGTATCAAAATCGGAGCTGTTTCTGAAGACTTTCAACGAAAAAGCTTCATTGACGCGACTAAAATCAATTATATTAATTTGATTATAAATTTAACATCACTCTATGTTACTGTGGCTAATCGGACGACGCCTAAATTTGGCCTATCCAGGTTCAATTAGGATAGAGATCTTTAAAGAATACCTGATGACATCGCAAAGGCTCAAGACCGCCATTTTACGTCCTCTCCAAAGAATAGTTATGCCGTTCCTTTACTCCCATTAAAAAATCCAAGCGCCATTTTCTGAATTCGAACTCAAGACTTTGAGCATAGAAGGCTGTTATAAAAGGCCACTACACCACACATGAGCCCCTTGATTTTATTTTATTTTAAATAAAGAGAAACCCCTTCATTTAGAATGTATTGTACCGTGTTGTGGAACTGTCTTGCGGGTAGTGTATAACTCTACGCCTTGAGAGCTGTAATATTTAATGTCTATAACATTAACTATACTATTTGCAATCTAATATATTTTAGGTTATATTATATACTAATATCTAATACCTTTTCTACTATGTTAATAGCTGAATTCCCCAAAATTATTATTTATTATTGTTCCCTAAGACTATAAAAAAAGAAGAAACTGTTTTAACGTTGTACAAAAAAAAAAAAAAAAAAAAGGCCAACAGTACTTAATGATCTTAATTTTGTAAAAAAAAAAAATAAATAAATAAATTCGACTTGAAAAACATAACATATCTACTGGAAACATTACGTTTTTTACACTAAGAACTAAGTAAATTAAGAAAAAAGGGTAACGGTTAGAATGGATTTTTCTTTACAACATCAAGGATGCAGAAAATACCAGTACTTTAAAATTTAATTAAAAACAAGAATACACAAACCATTAGCTGGCTGAAATTATAGGATCATTTTCCCCTCTATCCATTTAATAAAAAGGACTACTAAGCATGGTCTTAAGTATGACCCAATTAATAGGATTATAAATGTATTTATAGGATGAATATTTATAGGTCTAAGTCGACAATAAATTCAATAACTTTTAACGAATACCATGTTATGTTAAATGAAATTTTTTAAGCTTTAAACCTTATTTGAAGTATAAATATATTATAGGTAGCCTACCAATTGCACAAACTAGAATTTTTATTAATTGCTTTGCAAAGTGTTTAATGAGGTAATTAAGAACGTAAGCCTAAGACGAAAATACTTATATTGATATTTTTGGCTAGTAAAGAATTCAGATCGAAGCTTAATATATAACTGTTTTAATAATCATCCCTTTTCTTATTTGTAGACTTTTTTTTTGAGATAGCTGATGATAATAGTGATCTGTATTTTGTACATTTTTTTTATTTAGTTCTAGCGTGGTCCAATGGATAAAAAACAGGTCAGTTGTTCTCCTGGTTCTGGCTAAGGCAGAAATATTTAATGTCATTTCAGCCGTGAAGCGACACAGGGGTGTTGAGACCCTTCTCCAGGACACCTAGCCTCTATAAAGTGAGTACACGATAATTTGGAAAAAATCTGGCGGCTGAGCGTGATCAAGGCCTAATTCCCTCTTTGCCCGGTCAAGAAACAGTGAGAATCTCTATTTGTACTGAGCTAAAGAGCCGTAATGAGTTGTAGTGGTATAGGTTTTTTTGTTTGAAAAATTATTTTACTGAAATTTTGACGTGACGATTTCGCACAAGTCAATTAGTATGATTATTAATATTGCTATATATCAAGTAAATTGATTTTTAAATATGATTTTAAAATAAAATACAATAGTATTTAGCTAACAGAAGGTGATTCCATGCTATTTTAAGTCAAAATAGCATAAATGGGATGGATTACTCAGTCCTGCAGAAAAACCTACCTTTTAAAAGAGTTTACTAAGATCTTCTATATAATATCCGGCATTTAAGCCCTAGTGGAAAGAAAATGCACCACTTTACGGGTTTTTTTTTATGGTCCACTCCTTGGGTTTGAAGACTATACGGGAGTTTCTCGGACCAGGGTGTGAGGGCGGGGGATAAATACCGAGTTAAAAGTCCCCCGGCACCGAGTTGTGAACATGTAATTATTTTATTTCCAATTTTAAGGTCATCTGGTTGCTGGGAAATGATCGTTTATAGCAAAGCGCAGTAATCCACTCGGCCACTCCGCTCCCACGTTACTTTGCAGCCGCACTTAGACGTTTAGTCCAAAAGCTGCGACCGAAAAATGCTTATTATAAAAAGAAAATTTTCGATGTAATTTTCACATTTTAGCCAACATGTATAACAACATTATTTTTGTCTGCCACCTTAAACTGGTCGGTATTAAAAATGGTGGCCATCCAAAACGGTCCAAACCACTAAATTGAACTTATTATAACATTATAAAGGCAAATATTACAGAAACCAAGCATTATAAGCAAATACTCTAATAGAATAGATTAATTATAATATATAAGCTTCGATTCGAGAGCTGATAGGTCTTACAGGTATCGAGATATCTTTGTCCATATAATACATTGTGTTCTAACTAAGAAAATTGATCTAATTTTAACGATGTGAAAGTAAATATTACTATCATATTTTATTATTATCCTTATAATATACATTAATGGGCATTGAATAAGTATTTTTGTATAATGCTTGGTTTCTGCGATATTTACCTTCATAACGTTAAAATTCGGTCAATTCTCGTATTAAGGACACAATGTATTATAAGGACAAATATATCTCGACAGGTGTAAGACCTACAGACGTCTATCATATCTTATATTAAAGCTTATTAGACACATGCTCATTTTTATAATTAAGAGAAGTTTGGTAAAATTGGCAGTTTATATAATATCGGACTGAACACTGTTAAAGTCGATCAATTTCTCTGTTTAAGACACAACGTATTATATGGACAAAGATCTTTTGGTACCTATTAGACTTACAGACGTCTATCAGGTCAGAAATTAAAGCGTATTCGATATCCATTAATTTATATTATAATGAGTATTTTCGTATAATGATTGAATTCTATAATATTTATCTTTATGATGTTAAAATGAGGACAATTTACCGTTTTGGATGGCCGCCATTTTCGATTCCGACCAGTTTGAGGTGGCAGAAAAAAATTTTTGTACAAGTTAGGAAAAATGTGAAAATCACGTTGAAAATTTTCATCTAATAATACGCATTTTTCGGTCCCAGCTCTTGGACTAATTTCTTGGACCGTCGATAAATGATCTCCCACGCTTACTCCACCCTTGGAATGTGCGATTTCGTAGGATATTTACCCATGGCATCCCGTGTGTTAAATAATTTATTTTCATAGATAAACCATAAAAATATGTAAAATGTATATTTTCTGTATTAACAAGTTTGTTCTACTCCAAGTATAGTCTATCATTAATCCAACATGACCCTTAGATAGTCTTGAGACTTCATTGTATACACAACCTGAACAATTTCAATGATTTATGTGGCACGATTTTTATTCCACGAAAATAAGAAGTTGATCCAGTTATTAACGGTATTTTAAATAATATACGTTTTAAAAAAAGATTATATTCGCTCATTAATAGTTAAATGCCAAGAATACCTTGATTTTTAAAATATTTATTTTCTCTGTGTTATATGGTAGCAATGGAGAAATTTTTCAATAAAATTCATTGGACGGATAATAAAATCAACAAGGAGTAGAACTTCTTCTCAGCCTAAAATTAATTTCCGCAGGATGTTTTAAAGGGGCATTGTTAAGCCTTGAACAAGATTTTGCCGTTTTCAATATCTCAAGAAGTTCTAAGATGTCATTTGACAAACTAATTGAATCAAGCTCCTCCCTTGCCACCATCAGCTTTTTAGATGTTTTCACGGACACCAATCAAAAAGTTCACCTGATAACCGGAATTGCTTCTGAGCTTGTCTAAGTAATGTAAAACTTTTCAAAAACTTTTGGGAGATCTCAGATACTTGACGTGAATTGCGAAATAATTATGAACTGTTCAACAATAAGTTGGAATTCATTATAAATGGAAAGTGGAACTTATCTCTTTATTTTTTTTAGGGGGAATGTTTTTACAGCTACTTCATAAATTGATTTTGATAATAACCGCATCTAATAGTCCGAGTATAATAAACATCTAGTATTTAAGTTTAGAGAGGAGCCTTTCTCGATGTAGAACAGGCTTTTGACAGAGTTTGGCATCCAGGACTGCTTTACAAACTTCGCCAATTCCTCTTCCCAACGTATTTCCTTTTAATCCGTTCCTACCTTACAGATAGAACCTTCCAAGTTCAACATAATCTCTCCTACTCATCCGTATTCACCCAATCAGCCGGTGTACCTCAAGGTAGTATCCTGGGTCCGATCCTTTATACAGTGTATACAGCTGATATTCCCATCCAATCAAACACTACCCTCACCACCTTCGCCGATGACACATGTGTGTTATCTGTGAATAATGATCCTGTTATTGCATCCCGAATCCTACAGAACCATCTATCAGCCATCGAAGAATGGTGTCAGAACTGGAGAATCAAAATAAATCCTAATAAATCACATCAAATAACCTTCACTCTAAGACGTAAACCTATGACTTCCTGCCCCACCGTATCCTTTAACAACATCTTACTTACTCCTGTTGAACAGATCCGGTACTTAAGACTAAATCTAGAAAAACGCCTCACATGGAACCCTCATACTAGACTGAAACGACAGAAAACTGCTCGTAGATACAGATTACTACAACACTTACTCGACAAATGCTCAAAATTTTCTATTTCCTACAAAAAAATCATTTATATAACCATTATAAGGCCTATTTGGACCTAGGCATTGAGTTATGGGGATCCACTAAGCCATCAAATTCCTCTCGCATCCAATCCCTGCAATCCAAGATCCTTCGAAAAATCCTTAATGCTCCATCCTTTGTTACAAATAAAATTATCCATAAAGACCTAAATATCCCATTAGTTGAAGACCAGATATACATCCTTCCATTCCAAACTTCCTGCCCACTCAAACCCGCTTATCCGTGACCTCTCCTCAACATCTATTCCTGACAATCCACCAAGGCGACTTAAAAGAAGATGTCCAAGAGATCTCTTACCATAAATTGGTCATTGGAGTTCGACCAATGGGTAGTTTCTTCACAGGACAATCACGTGTCTTAATCTCAAATCTGTCCCATTTACGTGTTGTGTTTACAGTTGTAAATTTCTTTGAATAAATTAAAAAAAAAAAAAAGTTTAGAGACAATGAAATAATAGCTACAAGTGTACAATGTATCATTAGTAATATATATATATATATATATATATATATATATATATATATGTATGTATATGTATCCATACCTTCCCTACAGATATCCATCGATCCGTGATCTCCCATTACAACCCCATGCATAGAGTTTTTTCCAGTTTGAATATTAACAGCCGTAATGAAACCAGCATAACTGAACTAAGATTGGTTAGCCAGTTGAGGGTTTCAAACCCTGAATTAATCAAACTTTATATGAAGTAGAAAATATTCAACTTTAAATCACGAGAAAACTGCCTTTTTTATTACCACTTTTTTATAAATAGTCTGTTCCACATCCTCCTCTACTGTGAAAAACTAATTGAAGATCCGATAGCGATGAACATAACATATAAAACATACTCCAAGTCAACAGCCAAAAAAAATTAAATAGAATTTACATGTTTTTAGTGTCAGTGAGCAAAACTCTAGATTCCTTAAATAGTGATGGCCCACACACCAATTAAGTGATATAATATAATTTAGTTAATTATTTATGTTTATGATGAGTTTCTTTTATTGTTATTTTGGCTATATTTGTTATATCTTATTTAATGTTGAGTGACTAGTAAGATAAGAAATTCAGAATCAATGTGTGTGAAGTAAAATTGGCAACATATAACCAAATTTGTACATCTTTAACAAATAAAATATATAATAATAGTGATATACATGTTCTTAAACCAATTACTGTGAACGACTAAATGAAGTGTAGTAGAACAGATTAGTTTGTAATTGTAGTTTGTAATTTATCTTCGATTTCAAATATTGACTATCGTTTGACGACGCTTTTTATATTATTTTTTTATTGTTAGGTTCTTTTTAAAAAATGATAAATGATTTATTTTCACTCAACACTCCTTTATTTCTTCCTCCTTTCTCCCTACGTTTCGGCCTTTGCCATTTTCAAGGGTTTTTATTATAAAATATAGTTTGTCACATTTTAAAAATATCTATTATAGGATGAACTAGCGTTGTCAGCTTGCTATTGTCAACATAATAACAAATTGACAGGACTATTTCAGCCTATAATACATATTTTTACAATGCGAAAAAATATATCTGTGGCGGTCGTAAAAAACTTTATAACGCGAGTTATATCAAAAATGAGTTAACTCCACGTATCGCTCCCTCAGACAGGCTCTCACGTCGTGTTAAATTGGTTAAAGAAATTTCTTGGTGGAAAAAATTTCAGCTGGAAAGAAAGCTGTATGTTATAACTCTATTTTGGGTATTACGTAAAGTTTAAGTCGCTCACCTGTAAAATGAAAAAATTTTACTTAACCACTTATTCACGATCGCCACAGATATTTTATATATGTGCAAAAAAAAAAAAAAAAAAAGGAATGATTAAGAATTCTTGAATATGGCAAAGTCCGAAACATTGGGAGAAAGAAAGAAGAAATAATGGAGTGTTGAGTAAAAATGGATCATTTTATTTAAAAAGAACCTAGCAATAGATTTCTTCACTCAAACCAATTGCAATTATAATAAAAATTATTTTTTAATATTTTAAGCCATTAATTAACTTTTTATAAATCAAGCGTTAATTCGAAATAATCGTCACAATTTTAAGCTTATTTCGTAGTTAAATGAATTTTATGATTGGGAAAAAAATATCTATAAAGAATAAAGGGAAAATAATGTTTTACGTTTTCGTTATTATGATTTTCAAATTTTGGTTAAAATGTAAATATTTTTACATAGTAATGTACATTTGGATGTAAATATATTTTTTTATTTAAATTAAAAAATACAGTATTTATACACATCCAAATGATCCGAAATTCCGCGAAATATTAATAATATAACTTGAAACTGGGCAGACTTAAGTTTTTTTTGTAGCTAGAAAAGCAAGACCAAGCAAAAATTAGTTTTCACTAACCGATTAATTCGTATCTTATAATTTGTATTTATTGTCCAAAATAATGACTTTGTTGTTTTTGTTAAAAAAAAGAAAAAAGAAAAGAAAAAAAAATCTTATTACACACTTTTTTTTTTTATATGACGATTACACCGGTTCTTTATTAAAAATAATAAACCAAAAATGTATGACAAATATTTAGTAATGTTACAAACACGATATTATAATATTTTGTTAATTTCACAGTCACGGAAAAATTTCAGAGTGAAAAACGGCGATAGAAAAAGATCTAAGTTTTATTTATTTATTTTTATTCTCCAATATCTGACACCATATTTCGAGATCACTGATGTTGGGCTAAAGAGTTTAAGAGGCAATAGTTGGATCGTTATCGACTATATGATTAACGTTGATGACTATATGATTGACTATATGGCACATAACTGTCATCAGCAACGTGGAAAAGAAGGTGTCAGGATGAGTTGGGATATCAGGTGTAGAAAAAAAACGCTAAATTGAAAATAGTGACATCAATAAGATGTTTTGTTGATAGCTATTGTTGTCATTATTATAAATTATAAATAAAATTAAAGAACAATAATAAATTATGACAGCATTTTCCCTTATATATATTTTTTTTTTAAATATTTGCTTTGTGGCTCGTAAGAGATTTATCTATGACCGTTTATCTTTCGGGGTAAAGATTGATGGTGACAAACTTCAGCTTTTCAAAAGAGACATCCTTCATTTCATCTTATCTCTCCGGCTTGTATTACAACAGTCAGGAACGCCCTAATGATACGCTGTCAAACCTCACAAGATAATAATAAAAAATATAATAAACATTTAAAAACGCTACAAATTATTCCAAGATGATCTATCATTTTTAAATATTTACAAATAAAAAATACGAGGTGTGCTCATTTACTCTTTTTTAATGCTTTAGTTGTCTAGTACAAAGTATATTTGCTACATCTTTAGTTGTCTAGTACAAAGTATATTTGCTACATCTTTAGTTGTCTAGTACAAAGTATATTTGCTACATCTTTAGTTGTCTAGTACAAAGTATATTTGCTACATCTTTAGTTGTCTAGTACAAAGTATATTTGCTACATCTTTAGTTGTCTAGTACAAAGTATATTTGCTACATCTTTAGTTGTCTAGTACAAAGTATATTTGCTACATCTTTAGTTGTCTAGTACAAAGTATATTTGCTACATCTTTAGTTGTCTAGTACAAAGTATATTTGCTACATCTTTAGTTGTCTAGTACAAAGTATATTTGCTACATCTTTAGTTGTCTAGTACAAAGTATATTTGCTACATCTTTAGTTTGTCTATTGAAAGTTCATACAAGTATATTTGCTACATCTTTAGTTGTCTAGTACAAAGTATATTTGCTACATCTTTAGTTGTCTAGTACAAAGTATATTTGCTACATCTTTAGTTGTCTAGTACACAAGTAAAATATTTTGCTACATCTTTAGTTGTCTAGTACAAAGTATAATTTGCTACATCTTTAGTTGTCTAGTACAAAGTATATTTGCTACATCTTTAGTTTGTTCTAGTACAAAGTATATTTGCTACATCTTTAGTTGTCTAGTACAAAGTATATTTGCTACATCTTTAGTTGTCTAGTACAAAGTATATTTGCTACATCTTTAGTTGTCTAGTACAAAGTATATTTGCTACATCTTTAGTTGTCTAGTACAAAGTATATTTGCTACATCTTTAGTTGTCTAGTACAAAGTATATTTGCTACATCTTTAGTTGTCTAGTAAAAGTATATTGCTACATCTTTAGTTGTCTAGTACAAAGTATATTTGCTACATCTTTACCAAAACTAGTCCGATTGCTTTAGTTGTCTAGTACAAAGTATATTTGCTACATCTTTACCAAAACTAGTCCGATTGCTTTAGTTGTCTAGTACAAAGTATATTTGCTACATCTTTACCAAAACTAGTCCGATTGCTTTAGTTGTCTAGTACAAAGTATATTTGCTACATCTTTACCAAAACTAGTCCGATAGTCGTTTCTATATATTATTTTGTCTAGATACAAAAATGTGCTTGTATACAAATATTTGCTACATCTTTACCAAAACTAGTCCGATTAAGAAGAATCGTTTTCTATTATATTTAGTTATCTAGACAAAAATAAAAAAAAATGTGCTCTTGTATACCACCAACTCATTCAGTAGTCACATTCAGATTACGATGGCATACTTCAAGATGATATATTTCTAAAGGTTGTTGATGATTTACAATTAAATGAAACAATAATAAAAAAAAAACATGCATTCTCAACATAATCTACTTTAACCAACGTACTCTTCATTCCAACAAAATTTCAGCGCAAATCGAGTATTTAAAAAAAAATTTCACTTCTATCGGCAGTCCTTATGACGTATTTTTTTTTTTCAAAATCGATTGTATACGACACTTACGGTATATACGTATCTTGGAACATATGTTGAGTCAAGTACCTTACTTTTCTTTTTTTACTTCAATGAAAAATGTTCATTCAAGAAACTGAATTTGAAAATTAGTTAAAGGAAAAAATAAAATATAACATTTCTACTTTAGGATTTAGTTGTGCCCAATAAAAAAGGGAATCAGTAATACTCGTGATCCACAACTCAAATTGTTATATTTCATAAATCTATCAAATGTCAATCAACGTTTTGGCGTTATCAGCTTTGACGAGTTCACTATCATATAAATGCAGAGATACAGCACACACTCAAACACTCCAAAAAGAACGAGAAAATGATTACTCCACAAAGTGATATATTGTAATGTATTGAGGATACTGAGGGGAGTTTATAATTAAATAATTTTAATATTAAACAATTAATGATGACGAACCTTTGTCGGCAAAACATCAAAAGGTGTTTACCTAGCCCCCTCGATTTCCCATCGGTATGGGCCCCCCAGCGGTACCAGAAACCCCTGGTAGTTTCCCCCCAGCGGCGGCCAACAAGAATATTAAGATTGGTGAAAAGATAAGAATAATAGCACAAAGGCTATACCGCCAACCGGGGCACTTCCCATCTCGGCTCACCCGAGGTGACAAGAATGAGAGAGAAGAACCGAAGAGTCAGTCAAGTTTTATCCTCAAGAGGAGTGAGTCGGGTTCCACCTACAAGAAGAGGAGGTGGCCGTCGGGGTTCTGAGAGCAGCTGGAGGATGATGCCGAGAAAGGGGACCTAAGACTGTTTTCACCTTTCGCCAGCCGGTTAAGGGTTTCAAAGGTATATTGTTATTTGTAATATTGTATGGCAAAAGTAGTAGAGAAAATGTCCTCAGTATTCTCAATCAGAGTTTTAGGCAATATGTGAATATAATGATATGTGTAAATTAATAATTATAGTAATGTATTAATTGAATCTTGTTTACTTTAATCTTACCCTGCATGCCACCTATTGGATTGGTAAACACGATACCTTTGGAAAGGAGATCCATGGTATCATTAAATATAGTTTATATATTGACTAAATATAGTATGTAAGCTAGTTTTGGAAGCTACCGCTGCCTTAGAAAAGCAGCCGGGCAAAAACATAGCAATATTGTATAATCAATATCTGTTCAATACGTTTTTTACTCAGTTCAGTACCTGCTTCAGTAAGTCTTTTACACAATATGAATGATCGAATTATTAGTTTCTATAGTTCGAGAGTTCGTCAAGGGATTTCTACTAATATACTGAGAATGAAAAAACGCTGAAAATTATTACACAATGGTTTATTATTTCTGAATAATTATATTGGGTTGTAAAATAAAAATTAAAATAAATTTTATTACAAAAAAACTTCAGATTTTTGTAAATATTTTTAAACAGTTGACCAAAATGACCTATTTTGATCTATTACACGTGGCCATCATTCAGCTGTTTTGTTAATTCCGTCCTCCAAGAAGGTTAAAGGACGACCTAAACGCATTGCGTCTTCCAAGTCAAAATTCCCAGTTCTGAACCGAGCAAACCATTTACGGACGAGGCTTTCTTTTAAGGGATAATCGCCTTATTCACTGCAAATTTTGTTAATCGGTTGTGCAGCGGATTTTCTTTTTGGAATTAAAAAAATCATTAAATGAAGGAAATGATTTTTTTTTCTCTTCTATTTTGAACAAGCAAAATGCCAATTAAAGATAAGGAATATCGATTGAAACTTATGTATAAAAGCACCTTAACTAATCTTTTTTTTACATGTAAACGTGATTTTATAAACACAGAGAGGATTATAAACATTGTAAATTTAGATTCATGGAAAATTGCCAATCACCGCAGCTTAATTCAAAAAAATATTTTGACATGTACATATTTTTCTCTATCTTCAAAAATTACTGAGTTTCTTTTTTCTTTTGTTTTATAATTAATCGCGATATTCTTCTTCTTCCAGTGGCGCGACAGGTCGTGTAGGCCCTGGGCCTCGCGGTGTTAACTCCTGCGAGTTTACACTCACGTTTCACGATGCATTTTTTTTTAGTGTAGGGTCATCACTCCCTACGACTAATTTTGTGAGTGGCCACCCTTTGGCTGACGGGTCTCACATACCCGGGGGAGAGGTTGTGAGTGAATCCACATTTTTTTACATCCTTATAAAAGCCCGTCGGGACTGGGATTCGAACTCAGAACCTGTAGCATGAGAGACTAGCGCGCTAGCCACTCAGCCACGGGCTCCCCGATATTAATCGCGATATACTAATTCAAAAACTCTAATTTTTTTTTTCCATATATATATATATATATATTATATATATATATATATATATATATATGTAAAATTTCAATTTTTAAAAGTTTTTATGTTCATCGCGATGTTCTAGTCCTAAACTCGATCTATATTTTCCTGTTCTTCAAAAATAACTGAGTAATGTGCGTATATAGCGAAAATTTCAATGTTTTATTTTATAATTGATTGTGGCGTCCTGGTTCTAAAACTCGTTACATATTTTTCTCTATCTTCAAAAATTACAGTTATGGAACTAAAACATTTTTAATTGTCCGCTATTTTAAAACTAATAGACTGACTTGATACATATGAAAGCTTTTATTTTACTTATCAAAATGATTTTT
Source organism: Piezodorus guildinii (assembly GCA_023052935.1). Classification (NCBI taxonomy): domain Eukaryota; kingdom Metazoa; phylum Arthropoda; class Insecta; order Hemiptera; family Pentatomidae; genus Piezodorus; species Piezodorus guildinii. The sequence goes on from CM041298.1 coordinate 52,859,075, forward strand.
ATGAAATGAAATGAAAAATAATTTTTATTCTGGGACATTTTGTTCCCTAAGAATAATATACAGTGAACTGAAAAAGTCTAAAGTTGTCTGGCTTCATTTGATATATGATTATTAAGTTAATTAAATTATATAAGGTTAATATGTAAAAATAAACAAAAAACAAAACAGATAACAACATCAAATGAATTTATTTAAGCCTTATAAAAGTTTAGATTTATCATATATGTGCGGAAGATTGATTTTTGAGGAGGTGGCTAAATAATTGGTGTTTGAATGTGGTTAGGGATGACATTTTTCAGAGGGAGATGGGTAGAGAGTTCCAAAGTATGGTAGGACTTTTTAAAGGAAGCTGTTCTATGAGAGGGAAGATATATAGCATTTCCAAGTCAATTGTAACCTTTTCCAAGTCAAATGTAACTTTTTCCAAGTCCATTGTAACCTTTTCCAAGTCAAATGTAACCCTTTCCATTTCAAATGTAACCCTTTTCAAGTCAAATGTAACTTTTTCCATTTCAAATGTCACCTTTTCCATTTCAAATGTCACCTTTTGCATTTCAAATGTTACCTTTTCCAAGTCAAATGTCACCTTTTTCTTCACTTCTAGCCTTAAATATTCCGTTTTATTTATTTATTTATTGAAAAATAATTAGTTTAATTAAAATTATGACTTTTTTAATAATTTTGGCATATCATATCACTGTTTTTTTTTAGATATTTGATATCAAGTTCTGTTTTTACGAACTAATATTTAAAAAAAATATTTAGTTTTAAAATAGTTGTTGATTTTAAATTTTTAGAGGGCAGGGATAGTTTTTGGGAATAATTAATGTGTTTTCGGGTATTATAATGACGTTTTTCAAGATGTATTTTTTATCAATCGAGTGCATATTAACTCGCATTTACTTTTAATGTTTTTTATTGATATAGGGATGAATTATTGTGTTTTCGGGTGGTTATGATTACGTTTTTCGAGCTGTATTTTTTATCGCTCATGCGTATTTCAACTTGAATTTACTGTTAATGTTTTTTATTGACGTAGGGATTAATTATTGTGTTTTCGGGTGGTTATGATTACGTTTTTCGAGCTGTATTTTTTGTCGCTCATGCGTATTTCAACTCGCATTTACTTTTTATGTTTTTTATTGGTATAGGGATGAATTATCGTGCATTCGGGTGGTTATGATTACATTTTTTGAGCTCTATCCTTTATCGCTCATGCGTATTTCAACTCGCATTTACTTTTTATGTTTTTTATTGGTATAGGGATGAATTATCGTGCATTCGGGTGGTTATGATTACATTTTTTGTGCTCTATCCTTTATCGCTAATGCGTATTTCAACTTGCACTTACTTATAATGTTTTTTATTGATATAGGCATTAATTGTTGTGTTTTCGGGTGGTTATGATTACGTTTTTTGAGATCTATTTTTTATCGCACTTGGATAATTCAACTTGCATTTACTGTTAACGTCTTTTATTGATATAGGGATTAATAATTAATAATCTTTCGGGTGGTTATGATTAAGTTTTTGATTGATATTGGGATTGATTATTTTCTTTTTAGTTCTCATTATAACGTTGCTGAAATATACCTACATTATTTAGCTTTTTTTTATTTATTTAATTATTTTTATTTTATTATTTTTTTTATAAAAGGATTAGTTATAGTTCCTTTTTTAGCGTCCTGAGTAAGTTTTTTCAACTAAATATTATATAATGGACCCACTTCCTAACTTGTTCTTACAATTATTTGATAATTTAATTGAGGAATCGTTTATTCTATTTTCGGGTGTTCTTGTAACATTATTTGAACCTTATTTGTTATCGCTTTTACTCATTTCAAGTTATGTTCCTGTTTCATAAATATTTGATAGAGTGATCAATTATAGTGTTTTCGGGAATACTAATAAAGTTTATGACATTTTTTTTATAGGTAGTGCACATTTTAACTTAAATAAAAAGTGATCTAAAACAATGCGCGAGCGCGATGTAACATCCAGTTCAAAAACGTAATCAGAATGTGCAAAAACAACAATAAAAAACATTGTGCAACAGCCTATAACAATAAAAAGATAAGAAGTAAATGCAAGTTGAAATGCGAACAAGCGACAATAAATACAGCTCAAAAAACGTAATTCCAAGAAACGCAAATAAAATTAATAACCTATATATCAATAAAAAACGTTAAAAGTAAATGCGAGTTGAAATACGCATGAGCAATAAAAGATAGAGCTCAAAAAACGTAACCATAACCACCCGAAAGCACATTAATTAATCCCTATATCAATAAAAATCATTAAAAGTAAGTGCAAGTTGAAATACGCATGAGCGATAAAGGATATAGCTCAAAAAATGTAATCATAACCACTCGAATGCACGATAATTCATCCCTATACCAATAAAAAACATAAAAAGTAAATGCAAGTTGAAATACGCATGAGCGATAAAGGACATAGCTCAAAAAATGTAATCATAACCACCCGAATGCACGATAATTCATCCCTATACCAATAAAAAACATAAAAAGTAAATGCGAGTTGAAATACGCATGAGCGATAAAGGATAGAGCTCAAAAAATGTAATCATAACCACCCGAATGCACGATAATTCATCCCTATACCAATAAAAAACATAAAAAGTAAATGCGAGTTGAAATACGCATGAGCGATAAAAAATACAGCTCGAAAAACGTAATCATAACCACCCGAAAACACAATAATTAATCCCTACGTCAATAAAAAACATTAACAGTAAATTCAAGTTGAAATACGCATGAGTGATAAAAAATACAGCTCGAAAAACGTAATCATAACCACCCGAAAACACAATAATTAATCTCTATATCAATAAAAAACATTAAAAGTAAATGCGAGTTAATATGCACTCGATTGATAAAAAATACATCTTGAAAAACGTCATTATAATACCCGAAAAGACATTAATTATTCCCAAAAAACTATCCCTGCCCTCTAAAAATTCAAAATCAACAACTATTTTAAAACTAAATATTTTTTTTAAATATTAGTTCGTAAAAACTTGATATCAAATATCTAAAAAAAATCAGTGATATGATATGCCAAAATTATTAAAAAAGTTATAATTTTAATTAAACTAATTATTTTTCAATAAATAAATAAAACGGAATATTTAAGGCTAGAAGTGAAGAAAAAGGTGACATTTGACTTGGAAAAGGTAACATTTGAAATGGAAAAGGTGACATTTGAAATGGAAAAAGTTACATTTGACTTGGAAAGGGTTACATTTGAAATGGAAAGGGTTACATTTGACTTGGAAAAGGTTACATTTGACTTGGAAAAAGTTACATTTGACTTGGAAAAGGTTACAATTGACTTGGAAATGCTATAGATCGATGGGTTGGGATCTTGTATTTAGGATGTGCACGGAGTAAGGAGGTCGAAGATATAGGAGGGTTTTCAGGTTCGCAAGGATTGGAATAGGAAGACGCCAAGTAGGTATTTTCTTCGGGATTCGGGATAGAACCACCTTTGACCAGAATACCAGTGAGAGACGTGTGACTGTCTGGAGAGGCCATAAATAAATCTTATAAACCTATTCAGTAATCTTTTTAGCCTCATCTCGTTTTCGCCACTGAGTCCCCCATGTACAAGGCATCCATATTCAAAGTGGGGGAGTATGAGGGAAGACACTGAGAGATGGCGGGTACTTCTAGGAAGAGTCACGGAAACGTAAGAACTGTTTGAGGATAGAGATGGATTTTCTGGTAATTTGGGAAATATGGTTGGTCACTACATGTTTAGTTTTGATCAAATATAACTCCTAGATTTTTTATGGAGTTTTTGATTTGGATAGGAGTTTTATTGAGAAGGAGTAATGGGTAATAGGAAAGTGAATGGAGGGAAGGTTTAGAGCCAATAAACATTGCCTTTGTTTTCGCAATGCATTATTGATTTTAAAATTAACTCACGCTCTCTTTCGGTGGTTGTTAATTATTTAGTGAAGTAATGTTTCAAAGAAACATCATACCTTGGCCTAATGATGGTAACAATACCTTAGGGTTTAATTAATTAATAATTAACGGCCGTGCAATGAGGTGATTCGGCCGAGATCACACTCAGCCGCCAGGTTTTTCCCCATTTCTGGGTACCAACTTGATTGAGGCTGGGTGTGCCCCAGGAGGGTCTCCATACCCTAGGATCGCTCCCTCCCCCTCCGGCTGAAATAACAGAATTAGTAATATTCCGCCACAGCCGGGATTCGAACCCAGGACCCGGAGCACAGTAGACTAGCGCTCTACCCACTAGACCACGCCGCTACCTTGCCTGTGGGTGTGAATTCATTATTTTTTATAGCAACAATTTTATTAGAACTACTTTATTTCCTTTTGTCATAATAATTTGTTAAGCAGTCAGTGTACTTTCTTAACTAAAGAATCATTTTTTTCTTTACTTTCGACAGCTAAAGTTTTGTAATAATGAGAAACTTTTTTTTCTTAGAAAATATTAAAGTTAGGTCATTCCTCCTTTTTAATTTAGGTAATTTAGCTTAAAGACAAACTTTTTCTAATCAATTCATTTCTTCTCTGAAAGTATAATTTTTTACACCTGGGTTCAATTTATCTGAAGCTATCAAATCACACCAATAAAGGTATAAAGTCTTTATCTATCTCCATCGAAAATGCAATTGTACAAAACAATCTTAATAAATAAAATTTATGATAATAATATTACAAAAACTGATACTAAATTAAAATTATGTTTTTAGAAGATTCGCCATCATGGAGAAGTTCCAGGAGCCAATGAACTGACTACAGACCTTTATCACCCTTTTTATTGGCCAATAAATTTCAAGAAGTCGTAACTTTTCGTCAAATCATCAACAGATACCGGTAAAGACGTCGTTTTCTCTTCTATATATATTTTTTAGCCTCGTTCCAGTCTTGTTAAAATTTGATCGATGGGATTATGAAAGAATTACTGTTAACGACGTAAATTATATATTTTATCTAATGTAAGAAAGAAAGAAAAAATAAATTTTATCCTGAGACTTTCCCTCCCCTAAGAGTAATAGTATTGTACAAAAACAGAGTGTTGTGACTGTTAAAAAAAATAAAATATTAAAAAAAACAAATTAAGGTCACACTTTTATATTTATTCATTCATTCATTCATTCAGTGGCGCGACAGGCCGTGCAGGCCCTGGGCCTCGCGGTGTGTTCTGGAAGATTACACTCGCGTTTCTCGATGCTATTTTTAGTGTAGGGTCATCACTCCCTACGACTAATTTTGTGAGTGGCCACCCTTTGGCTGACGGGTCTCACATACCCGGGGGAGAGGTTGTGAGTGAATCCCCATTTTTTTACATCCTTATAAAAGCCCCGCCGGGACTGGGATTCGAACCCAGAACCTGTAGCATGAGAGACTAGCGCGCTAGCCACTCAGCCACGGGCTCCCCTCACACTTATATAACGTACATTATTTATAAAAGCAGTATATGCGACATATTAATCAAAAGTATAATAATAAACATGTGTTTGCCATAAATAGAGATACTATTATTATAGTGCTTACTAAATTATAAAATCTGGTGCGGGCAACACACGTCTTTCATTTACCTGGACTGTTAAAATCAATTTAAAATCTATTAAGCATACTTCAATTAGGAAAATATTTTAAATTGATTTTAATAAAACGTGAATTCATTTTCGTTGAAAACATATGATTTAGATAAAATAATATAACTGTAAAATTGTTTATTTATTTAATGTCACTTTATGCTTCTGTGGCTAATCGGACGAACTTCCCTTTTCCCTTTTATATTACCTTTTACAACTTTGTGTATCAGATAATATTTTTTCTGAAATCTTTCTCTTTCCAATCCTTATACGTTCATATTACTGTTCTTATAATAAAAAAACCAAAATTTTAATTAAAAAATGTAATATATTTTTCTCTTTTATCCTTTAGTTGGTCATCAAATTCGTCCATCTTGTATATTTAGCTGTTCGTTATTAGTGTCATTAAGATGATATGGTTAATCTTTTGGACTGTACAAATTTAAAGGTACTTTAGTGGAAGAAAACCTAAAATATTGCAATTTAAGCCCCGTCAAGCTACACGTATTTCAATCAGAATGAAAACTATATGATATTAAAGCCCATTAAATTTTACATCAATATAGTTTAATACAAATTCTTTTTGTGTAGGATAGTCCATTTATCGAGGAAGGCCTTAGGCTATATAACATCCCGTTCAATAGGAGTGAAGAATCAGTGGAAGGTGTGAAAAAAACGGTGGAAATTACCCTCGCATCCCAATGATTCTAAATGATTTACCTTTTAATTTTAAAGTAATCCAATTTTCCGTCAAGTTATATTTTGCTGTAACAATTAATAAATCACAGGGGCAAACATTTAAACACGTTGGAATCGATTTACGTCGACTACTTTTCACACGGCCAACTATAGAATACAACAGAATAGAATAGAATAGAAAAATAATTTTTATTCTGGGACTTGGTCCCTTAAGAACAAAATGATATGTAAAATTAATATATACAATGTGTCTGGCCTCAAGACCAAAGGATTATTATGAATTCTTATTTACAAAGCTTTAAGAAGAAAAGTAGGATACAATGGAACAAAGGAGTAAAATAACTAAAATAGTAAAATAAATAAATAACTTCTGATATATTGAACAAAACATAACATTGAAATTGATCCATATTAACTGATCCATATAGAAACATGAACAATAAATAATAAATTTTCTTTTTGAATAGATATTTATAGATATGTCAGGCTTGCGGAGCGTCTGTTTGAGATGACAATAGGTACTCGAACAGTTGGGACTTCAATGATGGTAGGGAAGAAGCATGGCGGATATGGGTAGGTAGAGAATTCCAGAGAGTAGTAGAGCGGATGAGAAAGGAATGATCAAAACTTGTTGTTCTGTGGGTAGGAATATAAAGGTCAGAATGGCGCGATCTTGTTTAGAGGGAGCGGACTGACGATTTAAATTGCAGAAGTCTGTGGATATAGGGAGGTAGCTGGAAGTTGATGGTTTGGTACAGGTATGTTCCTAGGAAATATTGTCTGCAGTTTAAGGGAAGGAGCCACTTCAACTCACTGTATAAATGGGTCACATGCGACCTCTTCGGTGTGCTAAGGACAAATCTTAAAAATGTATTCATAATTCGCTTTAGCCTGTCCTCGAGCACAGTCGAGAGGCCACCATATACCCCGCAACAGTAGTCAAAGGGGAGGGGAGGATAAGTGAGGATACATGGAGCTTACGGGTGGATAGTGGAAGAAGATGGCGGGAGCGATGGAAAAATTTGAGGTCACATGAGACCTCTTCGGTGTACCAAGGATAAATCTTAAAAATATGTTCATAATTCACTATAGCATGTCCTCGAGCACAGTCGAGAGGCCACCATATACCATGCAATAGTCAAAGTAGGGAGAAATGAGTTACGGGATACAAGGAGCTTACGGGTAGATAGTGGAAGAAGATGGCGGGAGCGATAGAAAAATTTGAGGGTACTTATTGTTCTTCGAGAGATTTGGGCAATATGGGGTTTCCAGGATAGGGTTTGGTAAATGGTAATGCCTATGTTTTTGACAGAGGAAGTGAAGGTGATTGGCTGATAATTTAGGGTTGGACTCGGAAATAAAGTATGGGATTTGAGGAAGGAATCGGAACCTATAACAATCGCTTGAGTTTTCATAGCATTCAGCCTTAGTTTATTCAAGGTTGCCCAGGCACAGATTCTACCCTATATTCTATTCCATATGTTGCATTGTCAAGATCGGGTTGCGGAGAAAATCAGTATGTTCTTCTGCTACAAGAAACTAAACTAAAAATATCATTTACGCAAAAGTACTCTAAATTTTTTTTTTTTTAAACTTCTTAATCGCGATCATCATTACAGAAATTGACACAGACGAATTCGCGAGCAACAGCTAGTATTTTAATACTTGTAAAGGTCCTCATTTTATAATGGAATATGACTAGTAATACTTCTAACTCTTTGTTTACATTTATTCGGAAGATTAATGGTTGAGGCGATAAAGGAATAATTTGTATTTAAATGAAGTTAAAATAAATGCTTTGAGTATAGAGGTGGGAATGAAATTCTAGGACCTAGCGGCACGAAAAGTAAAGATTTTTTTAAAGAAAGATGTTCTGTGGCAGGGACAATATAGGTTAGTGGGCTGGGGTCTCAATTTAAATAAATGGGTGGAGTAACAATGTGTATGTTGCAATTAGATGTGAATTAAATTTCAATGGTTGCATGAATATGTAGGATGAGAATCTCATTCTTCATATAAATTAAATTTCACTAATTGATAAATTAACTATTAATACTTTTACTATATGTTATAATAGCTTTAATGAAATTACGTACTGAAACGATAGAAATTTATTTATTCATAATGTTAACCTCTTTACATAATAGTTAAGGTTTAGATTTATTCTCCTTGAATACACTATGATGAGCACAGGGCCGTAATTCTAAACCTGTTTTGTTCGAACTTTCGGAGTTCTTAGGAGTTATATACATAAAGTTTTTATGATTATGATTTCTAAGAAAATAAAAAAAAATGGCCAAAGAATTAGAAATTGAAGCACGGCCATTCAAGTGCAAACTCACAATTTCTCAAAATACTTTAAAAAACTTTTGTAAAGTTCCAAATTTTTAAATATTTCTTTTCAAACGATTTTCCTTGAAACAATAAACTCTTGAGCCTAATTCTGCCTAACTTCCGAGATCAGTATATACGCTCCTAATCACTAAACAGCAGAACATGAAAAATGCTTCATGATCTATTAATTATTTTATGATTTTTTTTTTTTCTGAAACGGAGAATTTTAGTGAATTTCATTAAAACTAAGGGAAAAAATTTTTATTAAGGAACCATATACTAAGCAATAATCAAAGTGGGGCAGAATAAGTGAGGAAATAAGCAGCTTATGGATGGGCAGTGGAAGGAGATGACGGGAACGATGAAAATATTTGAGGGTACTTAATGTTCTGCGAGAAATTTTGGCTATATGGGGTTTCTAGTAAAGGAATTGGTCAATCTTAATACCAAGGTTTTTGACTGAGGAACTGAAGGCGATTGGGTAATGATTTAGGGTTAGATTCGGAAATTTATTATTGGATCTAAGGAGGGAACTGGAACCTATAACAATGGCCTGGGTTTTCATAGCATTCAGCCATAGTTTATTCTATAGCCTTATTGATGATATATATGAATTATAATAACATACATTAGTAGAATTAATCAGATATCTCCTTTTTACATACGAAAACAATTCATAGTCACACACCTGTCAGTTTGTCACTTAATAATAATATTCATTTTAGTTTAATTACTAGTATTTAACTTAATTATACTGTCCCTAGAATAATTTATTTCTTATTATTTTATTTATTATTATGTATCTGAAATATCCCGAAAATCCATTTCCATAAACAGCTCTATAGATTTCGTGAATCCATACCATTAAAAACCTGTCAGCAACAAACGACAAATGTACCCCATACACCCAATAATATCTTGCACTCCCTCCTATATTATATCGCTGTGTTGAAAGATCTGGGCAAGTCGGTAAGCTTCATATGGGTCTCAAGCTTGGGATTGCTGGTAATGAACTTGCGGACAAAGCAGCAAAACAAGCACTCACTCTCCCAGGGCGAGGAACAGTCATCTTAACCCCGTCTGAGCTTATTCGACCACTCAAGGTACAAGTGCGGACAACTGGCCAGGCAATGTGGAACGAGAGTCCGGCGAGTAAGTTAAAACTTATAAAAAAAACAACTGTAAAGCCCTGTTCCACATCAAGCCGTGGTAGCCGCAGGGAGGAAGTTGCATTGACCAGACTGCGGATAGGACACACCCGACTGACACATTCCTACCTTTTGCTCGCGAGCCTGTACCCCTGTGCCAACATTGCAACGGAGCACTCTCGATTAATCATATCATTCAAGAATGCCCGTATTATACGTCTCAAATTCACAGAATGGGACTCATTTCAGATACATCGAAAGTTCTGGGAGATAATGAGGATTTAATTAAATTAATCTTTAAATTTCTTCGGAAAAACTCCTTACTACCTAAATTATAAACTTTACTATCTTTATCATTGAAACTTTATTAAAAAAACAGATTTTATTTTTTTGTTACAACTTTATTTATTTATTCTTAATTAGATTTTCTCAACTTTTCACTTATCTTTATAAATTAATTTTGTCATTCATACTTAATTGATTTCTCTATTTATACAGTTCATTTATAATTATTATTATTTATTCATTTCCTCCTTCTAAAAGTCTAACAATTATGTGTGCGTTCGTATAGGCGTTGATGACCTTTGATGTTTTACACCTTAAAGCCCTAATTAACAATTAACAAAACCCGTCAGCTACTAGTTTCCTCTGTTATCTTCCCCTATTTTGACTACGGTTGCCTGGTGTATGGAGACAAGCTTGTGCAGGAAATATCCTAAAATAACTTTTGGTCATAAACTGTATTCTCAAATTTTTTCAAAGTTATGTTCATTTAATACTAAGAATGTTTCTCAGATATTGTGAATTTTGATGGTTTCAACATTTCATGAATGAGATATGCTGTTTATCATATTTTTAAAAAATTCCATTCACATAATATCGATAGAAAAAATCTGATGTGATGAAACAAACGACTTTCACTTATCTCGGTTGTTAAAATCAACAGCTTCAGTTCACAACAGTAAAAAATTGTAATCTACAACAATCATTTTAGTATATGCCCTATTTGCCACTTTACATTACATTTCAGAAATTTGTTTATTAGATTTTGTTTCTATAATCTTTAGCTTTCCAACGATATATTGTAAATCTGTATTACTAGTCTTGGGTTTGGAAAAAAAGTAACTAAGAAAATATGTTTGCTCTTTTCTTCTTTGGTTGGTTATCAACTTTGTTCAACTTATATATTTAGCCATTTATTATTAATGCTAATAAGATGATATGTTTGATTTTTTTTTATCTATAAAATAAAAAGTACTTTAGAGAATGCAAATTTAAATATCGGAATTTGAGTCCTGTCAGACAGTTTTAATCAGAATGATTATAGATCTAAACTACATGATTATATGCTGGCTTTTTGTATAATTTTTCCTTCTACCATAGTTAATATCAATTTAATTTTACCACATATTTAGTCATTAGGTTAATAGATATAATTACCAAACGAACAAAACATTTTTGCAGATTGTAAGGACGTCTCATACGAAATAATTTGTGAATATTTTGTCAATTTGTAAATATGCGAATAAATTTTCTTTTCTTTCTTCCTTAAAAAAAAAAAAAAAAAAAAAAAAAACCTACATGATATTAAATACAATTAAATTTTACATAGATTTAAGAAGCTTAATTTAAATCGTTAAAGCTATTTGTGAGAAAATCGTAAAATGGATGGTAAAAAAATGATCTCCCGGTTCGCCGACTTTAATTAAAAAGTTGCTGTAACTTCTCGGGCGTATGGGTGTCTTCACTCTACGAAATTTCAGTTTCGTACGACTTTTCACACCCTAACACAGACCTTTTTGCGGGACTTATTATTTTTAGGATATTTCCTACATAGGCTTGCCTAAAAAATCTGGTGCGCGCAACACACGACTTTCACTTACCTCCGTTGTTAAAATCAATTTAAGAATTTTTAAATACATTTAAAGATACAAATAAATTGTTTAAGAATAAATTAATTTTTCTTTCAATAGAAACATGTGTTTTATTAAATAATTTATTATATTTTTATCTATAACGATCAGTTAGTTTTATTGGCTTTTCATCACTTTCCAATAATCTTTACAATGCAATGTATTAGATAATATTTTTTCTAAAATATTTAGCTATCCAACGGCACATTATACAAGTATATGACTATTCTTGGCTTCAAAAACAAAAAAATGCATAAAAATATATGTTTGCACTTTTCTCCTTTAGTTTTTTATCAAATTCTCTCAACTTGCATATTTACCCGTTATTTATCAATAGTAATAAGATGATGTTCCAAATTTTTTGAAATCTATAAAATTAAAGGTACTTTAAAAGAAGAAAATTTAAAATATCGGCATTTAAGCCCTGATAGACGATTTTAATCAGAATGAAACTTACATGATATTAAAGCCCGTCCAATTTTACATCGATATAGGAAGTTTAATCAAAATCGTTTAAGCCGTTTTTGAGAAAATCTTAAAAAGGTGCTAAATGCATGGTATAAAGTAGATCTTCCGGTCAGCTGATTTTGATGAAAAAGATTCTGTAACATCTCGGACGTATAGTTTTCTTAAATATAAAATTTCAGTTTCATAGGAGTTTTCGTTTCCGCCCGGGAGTTACCACATACACACACACACAAACACACAGACATACACAAACACACACACACAGACCTTTTTGCGGGACTTGGTTATTTGGACCTTTGGATCCTAAAACGGGTATCTCTGAATTTACAAAATTATCAGGAATACAATATTTTCTCTTACTATATATGTATTTCATACATAGATAAGTGGAGGTAAAAAACAGTAAAAAGTAAGATATTTAAAAAAAAAATTCAACGAACTTTATTTGCTATTTCCATCTCATGACAAACGAAATTTTCAGTCTATCTCTGAAAATGTTTAAAAGTCCCTTCAGACTCAAAGCGAAATATGGACAGGGAGGTTTCGTATATAAACCTTTTTCCCACCTGCTGTGGTTTTATCCAACGTTCTAAAGCTTTGGATTAGATTTTCTTATCTATTCAAACCCACTTAATCAGACTAGACGGCCTTTGAGAAAGGCACGGTGATGTAGCGGTGGTTAAGTGTCCCACTATGTCACAACAAATGATATAGTGGTAAGGGTGATACCCATTACTGAATGTATGCTTTGAATATTATATGTTCCTTTTTCCTACCTTCAACATTTCTCATTCTAAATTCTGTGCTAAATATACAGGTCGAACCTTACCAAACGTAAAATATGTACACAGGTTACATTCTTAAAAATAATTTATTTCAAAATTATATAATCAATTTTAAAATTAATATAGTGTACCCACTAATACCACCTGTGCTTAAATCCAGGAGGAAAATACTTTTAAACACATTTATTAGGTGATTCGTACGTGTTAACCATAAAATGAAAATATAGGTAGGCAATTACTAAGCTAAAATATGACTCAATATACTTTAAGAACAGAACTACTCCTGAATGAAGCTATGTTGCTTTTATTTACATCAATTATTATAAAAAATAATTGGATGTACACATTGGATCATACCTTTACCAAACCATTAACTCCCAACATCCTTCCTACATCCACAGTCTCCTTCAATTTTAATCCTCAGTCCACTCACTTGAAACTCGATCGCGGCATTCTGACCTTTACGCTCCTACCTACAGAACCAAAACTTTTGATCGTTCCTTTATTGTTCGCTCTACTACACTCTGGAATCCTCTACCAGCCCATATCCTGTCTCTTTATCCTCATTCAAATCCCAACTTTACCATCTGTCATTCCAAATAGACGATCAGCAAAAGTGATATGTCAATTCTATCTAGAAATCTAAATTGAATGAGTGAAGATTACTGGTTACCGCCCAAATTTTAATTTGCTTTTGTTTAAATAATATTTTATTTTCTCAGAAGATAAAATTTAGAAGATATATATTTTTTATTAATTTCTTTGTTATTTTTTATGTATAGTATTGTATTTTTCCTCATTGTAAATAATTGTAATTTTAAATAATAATTAATCATGTTTATTTTGTCTGCTGGCCAGAAATATTATATATTTCAATTGTACATAACTGTTATTCTTAGCGGGACCTAGTCCCAGAATAAATTTTATTTTCTATTCTATTCTATAACAAAAAAAAAAAAAATATTTTTATTTATTTATTTTTTTTTATAAAATCAAATGGATAAAAATACTATCTGTCACACTCTAGGGAATGGGTATATATATTTTTAAAATTAATTTACTAGCATTTAAACCGATTTTTATTTTATTTTTTTTAATATTCATTTTTTTTTTTAGTTTAACCTATCTTGCTATACCCATATACCCACAGACTCACGTGGTTTTCTCTTGGGCTAGGTGGGAGAAGGCTTGGGATTAATGCTAAGTTTAAATCCTCTCGACACCGAGAAGCGAACTCGTAATAATTTAAATCAAAGTATTCCAATACACGCTACAACTTTACTTCAGGGGTCACCTGGGGTGTAGTGGTTAGCATAACAGCCTTTTATGCCTAAGATCGCAAGTTCAAACCGGGCAGGTGACCTTAGGATTTTTTACTTCCATTAAAAAATCCTTAGTTCTGCTGTCCTTTAGAGGGAACGTAAATTGGTGGTCCCAAGTCTGTGCTATGTCAGGTATTCCTTAAAGATTCCTACTCTAATAAAACCTGGATAGGCAAAATTTAGGACTCCCACAGTAGCATCTTCCCATTAGCCACAGTGACAGAAAAGTGACGTTAAATTAATAAACAAACTTTAACTTCAAACAATATAATTTGGAAATGTGTAGTATTATTATAACATATTATAATGGTTTGTAAAGGAACCAACTTTTCATTTAATTTAAATGTTAGGTTTGTTAAAGGAAATAAAAATATATTAAGGAAATGTATAGTGAATAGGAAAATTCTGATTGGATAAGGAGATACCCTTAAGATAAATCTTTACTTGTATTGTTTGTTGGTGAAACAAACTCAAATGTTTTTATAAATAAATTAGAAAGCAGAGCCTAAAGCCGATTTCCAATTCCTGAAGGAACCTCTTAAGTATTTTCCTTTGTCTTGGCCAACGTTACTTTTCTTTTGTCTGTCAAGACGTTTTAATATCCTCCTACTTCCATTCTTGCTTTGAATGCTGGATATCGAAACATTGATACTAGGAAACAATCTTTAAGCCACATTACAGTTGGCTCGTCATTCGTCGTTTTTTAAAATTATTTATTGTAATTTAAAACTGTATTAAACAAATACAAGTCAATTTGAAGTAATACTATAAGTCATGAAATGGCTTATGAATGAATAATAATTTTTATTCTGGGACATTTCGTCTCCTAAGAATAATAATATACAATGAACTGAGGAAATTAAATTTCTCTTTTATTTGATACATAATTATTTTAAAAAATAGTAAATTTTTAAAGTAAATATAAATAAAATATATAAAATAAAAACAATTAACAATATCGAATGACTTTATTTGTGTATTATCAAATTCAATATTTATCACATTTGTGCGGAAGATTGATTTTTGAGGAGGTGGATAAAGGATTGGTGTTTGAAAGTGGTTAGGGATGACACTATACGGAGGGAGATGGGTAGAGAGTTCCAAAGTATGTTAGCACGGATGATGAAGGACTTTTCATAGGATGCTGTTCTATGAGATCGATGGGTTGGGATCTTGTATTTAGGGTGTGCACTAAAGAGCGCGTGGTAAGGAGGTCGAAGATATAGGAGGGTTTTCTGGCTCGCAAGGATTGAAATAGGAAGATGCCAAGTAGGTATTTTCTTCGGGATTCGGGATAGAGCCATCATTGACCAGAATACAGTGAGAAACGTGTGGCTGTCTGGAGCGGCCGTACATAAATCTTATAAACCTATTCAGTAATCTTTTTAACCTTCTCTCGTTTTCGGCACTGCGTCCCCCATATAGCAAATCGCCGATCACCACAGCTTAATTTAAAAAAATATTTTGACATGTACATATTTTTCTCTGTCTTCAAAAATTACTGAGTTATGGCGCAGGCAATAGTCGATCAATAGGATTATTAATTTTTATTCCAATTGAAACTTGTTTGAATGAATAAATGTATTGTTAGTTTATTTTTTAATTAAATTGATCCATTTTCATTCGACATTTTTTATTTCTTTTTTCCTTCTACCTACGTTTCGGCATTTACCATTTTCAAGGGATCTTTAATATTCTTTCCTATTGCACTTATATAAAAAAAATACATTTTGTCATATTTTATTGGGTTGTGTCACATGAAATGTCCGTTTTCGGGGTAAAGGATTTTTATTAAAAATACGATAGGAAAACAATATAATTTTATTCGAAGTATTAACCTTCTTTTTATACACATTTTTCCCAACGTGACACCAAATTTTTTATCCCCGAACTGAAAAACTCTGAACTCTGAAGTGAAACTAAATCTGAAAACGCACTTTTCAGTTGATCATCATTTTCAAAATGTTTTCCTTTGACGAAGTTGTCTAAATTCCTAAATAGGTGGTAATATTTTGGAGACAAGTCGGGAGAACATGGTGGGTGCGGAAGAACTTCGTAGCCCAGTTCTTTCAATTTTTGCACGGTATGTTTTGAAACATGGGGTCTTGCTGCCGCTCAGTGATTTATGTACGGCCGCTCGAGACAGCCACACGTTTCTCACTGGTATTCTGGTCAATGGTGGCTCTTTCCCGAATCGCGAAGAAAATACCTACTTGGCGTCTTCCTATTCCAATCCTTGCGAGCCAGAAAACCCTCCTATATCTTCGACCTCCTTACCACGCGCTCTTTAGTGCACACCCTAAATACAAGATCCCAACCCAACTCATTTATCGAACTTTTTTACTTTAAAAGTGGGTAATAAAAAACTATTACTGGCTGACCAGCCCTGTCAGGCTTGTTATCACTTACCTAAGTATACTTAAGTAATTACTTAAAATATTGGATTGCATGGATTGAATGTCTGAGGCATAAGATGGTAGATAGAGCCCCAAAGTTCTGTTCCGTATGTACAAATAGGTCTGATAATAATGATGTAGATGACCTTTTTTGTTATAGACTAGAAGTATTGACCGGTGTAGTAATGAGTATTTTCGAGCAGTTTTTTGTCGTTATAGCTCGAGACAGCCACACGTTTCTCACTGGTATTCTGGTCAATGGTGGCTCTTTCCCGAATCGCGAAGAAAATACCTACTTGGCGTCTTCCTATTCCAATCCTTGCGAGCCAGAAAACCCTCCTATATCTTCGACCTCCTTACCACGCGCTCTTTAGTGCACACCCTAAATACAAGATCCCAACCCAACTCATTTATCGAACTTTTTTACTTTCCCAATACACTTTAAATGTCTGAAAACGGTAGATGCACTTGCATTTAGTCGTGCTGAGAGTCCTTTAACTGTTTGGTAGGGGTTTCCTTCTACTGTATGTTTGAGGACATCGTTGTCTATTGCGGACGGAGGTCTTCCTCGGGGCAAGTTTTCCAAGTCGGTATCCCCAGTTGAAAACTTAGCAAACCAACGGCGAATGGTCTGTTCATTAACACTCCCTTCCCCAAACGCCTTGCAAATATTTCTTTCTAGCGGCCTCAGCCGCTGAATGGCCGAGTTTAAACTCGTACAAAAATATTACTCGAAAATTGCGTGTTTTCATGTTCATATTTGGAGGTATACTAAAAAGTGGGTAATTGATTGGGAAGCTAATGTTTGTAATACAAAGGTAGAGGATTAGTAACTGTTTACTTTAAATATGTAAACATTCGGAAGAAAACAACAGATACCTGCAAAATCCTTTATGTATTTCAAACATTTCATGTGAAACAACCCAATAAAAAACTATTACTGGCTGACCAGCCCTGTCAGGCTTGTTATCACTTACCTAAGTATACTTAAGTAATTACTTAAAATATTGGATTGCATGGATTGAATGTCTGAGGCATAAGATGGTTGATAGAGCCCTAAAGTTCGGTTCCATATGGGGTTTCCTTGTACTGTATGTTTGAGGACATCGTTGTCTATTGCGGACGGAGGTCTTCCTCGGGGCAAGTTTTCCAAGTCGGTATCCCCAGTTGAAAACTTAGCAAACCAACGGCAATTGGTCTGTTCATTAACACTCCCTTCCCCAAACGCCTTGCAAATATTTTTTTCTAGCGACCTCAGCTGCTGAATGGCCGAGTTTAAACTCGTACAAAAATATTACTCGAAAATTGCGTGTTTTCATGTTCATATTTGGAGGTATACTAAAAAGTGGGTAATAAAAAACTATTACTGGCTGACCAGCCCTGTCAGGCTTGTTATCACTTACCTAAGTATACTTAAGTAATTACTTAAAATATTGGATTGCATGGATTGAATGTCTGAGGCATAAGATGGTAGATAGAACCCCAAAGTTCTGTTCCGTATGTACAAATAGGTCTGATAATAATGATGTAGATGACTTTTTTTGTTATAGACTAGAAGTATTGACCGGTGTAGTAATGAGTATCTTCGAGCAGTTTTTTGTCGTTATAGTATTTTATGAGAATTTTCTTCGTTAATATTTCCTTTATGTAATGAGTTTTCACTGGTTACTGCGCTACTAATTTCATAGTCTTGGGTTCAAGTTCAGCTTTAGCTTACCCAGCTTCTATAAAGTTGGTTTGAAAATCGGAGTGGAGACTGTTATGACGGTCATCTCGGCGAAACAGCCCCTTTCACATTCATATGCTTGTCATGTCAAGCTTGGGGGAAAACGGTATCTAACATCTTTTGTGCGATTTTTTACTTATTTCGCGGCATTTAAGAGAATATCAGCAGTGGACGTATAATTGTTATAAGTATGAAAATGAAGAAAAAGGATCCATAACTGCTGTTCGATGTGATTTGATGTATGGATTTGAGTTATTTAAGAACTAAAATGCTTCTGTTATCAGCATAAATGTTTTAAAATACTTCAAAAACAAGCATAATTACAATAACATGAAAAGCTCATAAATTCAGAAGATTTCAACGAAAAGAGTATTTTGCAGAAAAAAAATTAATTAACTTTAAACCCCTTCGTCGTAAACCCATGACATCCTGTCCTACTTCCTAGTGTCCTTTAATAATATTCCGCTTGTCCCGGTTGAACAGATTCGCTATCAAGGACTCCTACTTGACAAATGTTTAACATGGAATCCGCACACAGGATTGAAACGACAAGAAACTGACCGTCGCTTTCGTTTACTTCAACACTTACTGAACAGACGCTCTAGCCTTCCACTTATCTACACAAGGCTCCTCTATATCATCATTATAAGGCCTATCTGGACTTACAGAGTTGAGATCTGGAGCTCTACTAAACCATCAAGTTATTCCCGTATTCAATCTTTACAATCCAAAATCCTCAATGCTCCTTACTTTGTCACGAATAAACTCATACATAAAGACCTTACTATCGCATATGTTGCTGATTTGGCCTGAACCAGGTATCAATCCTTCCATGAAAAACTCCACTCCCACTCTAACCCACTAGTTTCAACCCTTGCTTCCTCTTCCATTCCCGACAATCCTCCGAGGCGTCTGAAAAGAAGATGGCCTCGAGACTAGTTTAGATTACCCAATGGAGTGGTGCCAACGGGCATTTACTCTTCATGTATTTCTGTTAGCCAATTTACTTGATGTATTAACTAATACAGTTGTAAATTACAATAAATGATAATAAACAAACAAACAACCTTTAAACAATATCGAAAAATGTTTTAGTTATTTTATCTTATTGATAAAAGAGGATAAAAAATCTTAGCAAGGATGTTGTGAAATATTTAAGAATAAATTTTGAATGCCCATGTGGGAGAATTAATTTCACATCGTAGGACACACATTCCTAAAGTTCTGAAGTTGGGGTAATTTATTTATTTTTTCATAAATGATTGAGCGAAGCGACGCGAGTACTGAGTGATATATTATTTACCGGTAGCTGTTCAGAAAAACTAATATTTTTTTTAGCTTCATGCTTTTTTCTCCGAAGGGGATGATAAATAATATTGTTTTCCACTATAAAGTAATCCCACATCGCTCCACATTCCTTATTAGTACATTTTTATTATTACTAATATACCCATATTTTTCCAAATATTATTGCAGATTCTAAAACGGTTCATGTCCACCTTTTCTCATCCTAATTTAACAATCCTCAAATTGATTTCCTTCTTCTTGTTAAAATTATCTGTAGCACCCATGCTCCCATTTTTGTTGTGATGCAATGTCTTGTTTTAGTTCCGTTTACAAATATTCATAGGTACAAACTTCGAATCGATCATTTACAACTATGTTCCTATTAATAATAATTTTTGCAGACGAAATATTTTTTTCTCCTCTATCTCAAAATATTTTTCTCCCATCCACAAAACTTTCTTGCTAGACATCTTAAATAACATTTTTCGGGACTTGGTCATTTGGACTCAGGGTATCCTAAAACGGTGTAATCGGGAATTCGAGAATTTTCTCGATCGCAATACTTTCCCTTACTATAATTTCATATAGAACAGAATAGAATAGAAACAAAAATTATTCTGGAACTGGGTCCCTTAAGAATAAAAAATTCTACATTGAAATATGAAATAATATAATAAGTCTGGTCAACAGACAAAATTAACATAGCTATTATTCAAAATAAGAAATATTATAAAACAATAAAATAGAAAATGAAATTTTCTGAAAACGATGGTGTTAAACTGAATGAAAAATATGAATTGACAAACGGTATATATATATATATATATATATATATATATATATATATATATATTATATATACATTTAAACAGTAGGCTTTTTACTTATTTTCTGCATTAAAAATTCAATACTTAGAATTGTAATATCATAATTATTAAGCGTCTGTTTGGGATGATAGGAGGTACAGAAAAAGTTGGGATTTCAATGAGAATAGAGAAGCAGCATGGTGGATATGGGTAGGTAGAGAATTCCAGAGGGTAGTAGAGCGGTTAATAAAGGAAAGGTCAAAAGTGTAGTGGGTAGGAATGTAAAAGTCAGAATGGCGTGATCTTGTTTCAAGAGAGTGGACTGAGGATTTAAATTAAAAGAGACTATGGATATAGGATGGGTGATGGGAGTTAATGGTTTGGTACAGGTATGATCCTATATATTTTCTGCGGGAGGGGGAAGGAGCCACTTAAACTCGCTGTATAAGTGGGTAACATATGACCTTCCAGATGCACTGAAGACAAATCTTATAGAGGTGTTCATGATTCGCTTCAGTCAGTATTGTGACATGGTTAACGGTTAAGGTCCAGGTTCTTAGAAAATAAAATTATTAACGATCTTCTACTTTATTTCCTTTGTGGCATACAAGCATACGGCAAAACATATTCTTCGTAACACCAACGCTGGGTATATTTTAAATATATATATGACGGAAGAAAATTAAATAAAAATATTCTTATACTGCTCCCTGCTAACTCGGTACTTCCATACATGGATACGTTACGAGACTTTCTACCGGAATGGCCTAAGATCGCGGAATTCCGGTACCTCCACGGTACTTCCTAGGCGGCGACACTGTACTTTCCATATGTAGGCTCAAGTTTAAAACACCGGGCGGACGAAACCGAGCGGGAAAATTAAAACTTGTTACAGTATATATAATTAAGAATAAATTTTGAATGCCCATGTGGGAGAATTAATTTCACATCGTAGGACACACATTCCTAAAGTTATTATTATATATATAATAATAGTATATATAGGTAAATATATAAGTAAATGAAAGTAAAATTCACATTTAAAATTCTTTATTTAAGTAATTGTTTTTTAAAATGGTTTGGTGAAGCTCGAAAGTCTTTGCTAGTCGATAACTAATCAGTTGGGAATCGTTTATAGGAAAATGAGAGTTAATTAAAAGTTGAAAATTGGTTATTGGAGTAGTAGAGTTGAGCGGTAGCATTTCTATTCTGTAGCAGAAGGGGTCGTCGAAGAAGTTGGGAGTGGACCAAGCTGCTGTTGCCAGGCTTATTGGTCAGCCAAGTTAGGAGTTAATCAGACACATATCTGATAGTTACGAGTCCAATAAACACGAAAACATATTTCCCTTTATTCGAAGATTTTAAGTTACTTTTGTTCAAAGTAATAATGAAATATGGGATATGGAAGCAATAAAAGGACTCCATTCGGTAAATATGAGCTGCTAGCGAAATAAATTCAATGTCTTTATCTTTTTTTTCAGTACCGGTTATGAATTCTTTTTCATCCCTTTGTTATTTAGTTCCCCATATGAAATACAAGAACTAATATTAAAAAAACCTGAACGATATAATATGCAACATTTTTTCTTATACATTATCTATTAATTATAAATAAAATAAAATATAAAATAATAGAAAAATAATTTTTATTCTGGGACTGGGTCATATTAATGGGATAATAATAAATAAATAATGGCAATTATTCGGGGGCGTGTACAGGATCGGGAAACTAACTCAAAAGTCCTTTAGCAATTTGTTCGTTTTTGCTCAATTTTTAAGAAAATTGCAGTAATTAAGTTTTCTTTTTCTTATTTATGTAATAATAATAATGTTTTATTGCTTTTGAGATTTAAAACATTTAGCTAGAGGTTATATCTTTTAAACAAAATCATTTTTTTTGTCATATCATAAGATAAGATAAGTCTTTATTTACACATATTTACAATTTTGTTGATATTAAAGTTTATGTATGCTTAACTTATTTTAAACCCTTTTTAATAGTTGACATAATAAAAAACGAAACCTGGCGACAGAGCTTGATCAAGGCCTAAGCCCCTCATTGCACTGATGTTGGCCTTGAAACAATACGAATATCTATTTGTACTGAACCCAAGACCCTTCATGGGTTGTAGTGGTACAGGTTGGTCTCTCCTAAAGGAGGATTAGTCTTGATCGGAGACCAGCCGCACCTTCTGGGTTATTAATGCTAGATCCTCAGACTATATATTATAAATTTTGTGTCATTACAGTTATAATAATAATATAGTAATAAACACTTAAGTGATATTTTAAGTTAACAATTTATGATTTATGGTTAGTCAAGCATGTAGCATTCAAGTATCTGTTAAGGAAGGAAATATATTTATATTTCACAATTTGTAATTTTATTTTGTATGTTTATTTGTTTTAATTTGGATTCATTCTGTATTTGTTGTATACATTTTCGATCAGTTGTTAAGTGAGCGAATGGAGTATGCACTTTGGAATGGATGAAAAATAGTTGTATGTGGACTAGTTTTAAGTTGGTTGTCACAAACTATTTAAATTATTCGCATATTCCCAAATCGCAGTTCGTCATAGAAGATTATTACTGAATTGTCGCAGGGATTTGGAGTCGCAAGGAAGAGGAGAAATAGCCTTGCAGACGGAGAAGGAAGGAAGTCATTACAAAGCGAAGGAATCACCGCTTGTGCATAAAAAAAACGTATATTTTGTTATATTTTAATTAATAGTTTTCTTTATTATTATTTTATATATTTACTCTCAATGGAATTACCCAGATCGAGAGAAGATTCAGCGATTCATATTAACGACCGAGTTGAGGCTGCGAACAAATGCGCTGGCCGCCCCTCTTCCCAACATATCTATCAATAGAACTTATTACAGAGAGAGCAAAGGCCTCAAAATCCATTACCCAGAAATAACAACTGGCTCAGACCATTATGAGTAACCCTTCAACTACAAAGCCCACGTTTTAAGTCTGTCCGAAAGAATTACCGATCCATTTCCAACACCGAACAATTATATAAATTATCTTGATGATACAAGTTCATCTGCAATACTGCTTTTTAAAATAAAATTCCGAAAAATGTTTTAAAAAGAAAAAAATCCTTATTACTAACATACTCTTGGTTGTAAAAAAAGTTCATAATTTTGGTTTTAATATAAATTTCTGAAGAAGGAAAATGCTTTATTCAACATTTTAGAGTGGGTTGCTTTGTTATATACAACATAATCAGTCTAAATTGGATAGTTCAAGATGAAAAGAAAGATTCTCAACCAGCAACTGAAAGAAGAGACTGGAACTCTCTTCTATCTAAATCAAAACTAAAAATTATACAGAAACAGATTACAAGACTCTTTACGACAGCTCCTTGGTACGTAAACAACAATACGTACTTACAACCAACAGTTGACCACCACATACGACCTCTCTATTCTCGTTTTCACATTAAACTGCACGCAAACAATAGACTATCCGATAAGTCAATAACTGAAATGCCAATCAAAAGAAGACTGGAGAAATATGCAGAGAGAAAAAACAATTATATTTACACTTTATCTTAAGTTAAGTTAAGTTACTATTTTCTGTATAAACTATGGATGGAGCACGACATAAGAGATATTTCCTACTAGGAAAAAGCGTAGAGAACTGTAACGTGTAGTGTTCTTAGTGTTCAAAGGTATTTAAGGTAGTTATCAAAGGTAGTTAAGGTACCTATAGCAATAAAAATACTATTTAATTAGGAGTAATTCTTAATTTATAATTGACACACGAAACTCTGTAAATCTATATAGTTTTTCCAAGTTGTTTTAATAGTGAAAAAAAAGGGCTTGGATAAAACTAGGGGACGACTAAGCTTTAGTTGTCATAGAGAGGAAGAAATGTCTTTAAAATATAAAATAAATAAAGAACGGAATCCTTCCTTCAAGGGTTGGTGACTTTTTTCCCCTAACAGTTTATAAGTAATTGATCCCAGAATGATAAATAACCTTTCCAAGGCATCGGGTAGGTATTATTTATAGCGGCAAGCCAAATCCTTACTTCTTTATTTTTACTTTACCGATTTATTATACCTCGGATAAATCAATACAGAGGAGAACGGAAGGAAGGGACCTGATTGCTGAGTCTAGTATCGCAATTAATAAAAGGATTTATATTTTTTTTCAAACTATGAAGAGACGGTCAACCAAATAATTTTACTATAAACTTTTTAAGGCTAAGTCGACTCGAACATAAATACAAGATTTTCCAAGTTTATGAAATAAATTTACAAAAAAAAAAAAAAAAGAATCCTGGTAATCATCGAAGAGGCCAATAAACTTATGTATCAAAAATTATACAGGCAAGCCTTGAAATTATTTATAATCAAAAGAAAACTATTTAACCGTTTATCCATATGGATCCATAACTACTGTTCGATGTGATTTGATATATAAATTTTAGTTATTTAAGAACTAAAATGCTTCTGTTATCAGCATAAATGTTTTAAAATACTTCAAAAACAAGTATAATTACAATAACATGCAAAGCTCATAAATTCAGAAGATTTCAACGAAAAGTGTATTTTGCAGAAAAAGAATTAATTAACTTTAAACCCCTTCGTCGTAAACCTATGACATCCTGCCCTACTTCCTAGTGTCCTATAATAATATTCCGCTTGTCCCGGTTGAACAGATTCGCTATCAAGGACTCCTACTTGACAAATGTTTAACATGGAATCCGCACACAGGACTGAAACGACAAGGAACTGCGCGTCGCTTTCGCTTACTTCAACACTTACTGGACAGACGCTCTAACCTTCCACTTATCTACACAAGGCTCCTCTATATCACCATCATAAGGCCTATCTGAACTTACAGAGTTGAGATCTGGAGCTCTACTAAACCATCAAATTCTTCCCGTATTCAATCTTTACAATCCAAAATCCTCAATGCTCCTTACTTTGTCACGAATAAATTCATCCATAAAGACCTTAATGTTCCATATGCTACTGATTTGGCCCGTACGAGGTATCATTCCTTTCATAACAAACAACACTTCCACATTAACCCACTAGTTTTAATCCTTGCTTCCTCTTCCATTCCTGACAATCCTTCGAGGCGTCTGAAAAGAAGATGGCCTCGAGACCTTCTAGTGTAGATTACCTAGTGGAGTGTTACTAATGGGCATATTCTCTTCATGTCTTTTCATGTATATTATGAGCCAATTTACTTGATGTATTTACTAATACAGTTGTAAATTTCAATAAATTAATAAATAAAAAACCTTTTGAAACATCAAAAATATTATTTTCTTCTTAAAGAAGCTTTACTTACAGCTAATATGTTGCTATAATGTTGATCATGTTGGAGAAAATACAAATTATTAATATTCAGTAGTCACGAAGTACAAGACAAGAAAGAATTAATGTGTACTGCCGTTACGGTCTTAAACAAGTACATTCATAGGTTGCTGGTTCAGTTCCCGCTAAATTATAGTCGGGGACACAGTGTAAGGGGAACACTAAGGAATTATATAAAAAAAATTTTTATAAAAGACTTTTTGGTTTTAAATATAAATTTTGCTCTAAATAATTTATTTAGAGTTAATTGATATTTTTTTTTTCATGCCCTCTGGTTCTCTTATTTATTATTTTAAACAATATACAAAATACGATATGTACATATGTTATAAGATATTTGACCTTCTATTACCCGAAGGTATTTTAAGGAATATTCCTAGGTGCGCTGCATGCAATTTTAGCATTTCAAGGGCTTTTATGCCTTTATGTATACAATTAAAAAATGGGAGGGACCATTCTTAAGGTCAGTTGTTTGATATTATAGGTCGTTTAATTTTAATTGATTTGGAAATTTCAATTTCTGTGGGATTTGGCTTTGGAGAAAAAAAAGTATAATATTCTTGTTTATTATAATTTAAGTCAATTATTTAAAAAAAAATATTATCTTCTACGATTTCCTGACTAACAAGCTTTGAAGGAAGGTCAGTTATGAAGAAATTAAGCTAAGTGTTGAATGGTAGTGATCTAAATAACGAAGCCTAATTCCTCAGGTATCTGTAGAAGCCTCTTTTGTAAAGTTTGCCCTATTTTTTTCCTTTTTTTTTTTTTAAACTCAAAATATCGCAAGTAGCAAACAAATAAAGATGAAAATGGACAGTAGGATTGGGTAGCGCATTTTAAGAACCACAGGATTTTTTAGAGGATATAACTTCTTATAGTCAAATCATTTTTTTTTAGAAATAATAAAATCTGCCACAAACTTGGGCAATGAGTACTAGTGCTATAATAAGTCATACATTCCATATGAACAGTATAAACAAAAAAAAAAATACAAAGAATAAATAAACCTAAATAAAGAGAAAAATGAAATAAATAAATAATAATAATCTTGACCACATTTATACATATTTACACACTACCCCTGTGAACTCTAGATTAAACCCCGACGCCCATTAGTGGATATCGGGGCCGGAGACCAGGAGATCCTAGCGCCTTACTCAAACATAATCAACTATTTATGTATTTTTGTTTATTACCTGTAATTTGACACATTTACTGTCGGT